>JAQMYJ010000010.1:5258718-5278051 GCA_030014305.1 Clarias laeviceps
CATCCATGAGTTTAATTTAAAAACCAAACATTTAATGTTTATGACACTTAAATCCAATTTGCATAATAATTTGGAACGTAGTGTAACCTGGATGTGGTTATATTAAAAAAATATATAAAAGTTCCACTCTGTCAGACACACACACCGGGTCACGATCTGCAGGTCTCGGACTCGGATTTTGTCAGACGACGTGTTGATCGTCTGCACAGATAGCAGTGATAGGATGAGAGAAAATAAATAATGAAACGATTATTGCCTGGAGAGAGAGAGAGAGAGAGAGACGTTTCCATCGGCAGTTCAGTACCTCCTGGAGTTGTCTGATTTCGGCTTTGTTAAACCTTGCTCTGTGTGGATTCAGAAGCTCGATGGCAAACGGACGTCCTGCAGGAGACACAGCATCAAGTATTTAAGCTTAAAAAAAAGAGAATTAGCTTGTGATAAGACATCATTTGAGAACTCATGCTTGTTCCTGCATGCTGAAATTCACAACTAGTTAGTATTGTTGTTGGTGTTTCCCATGAGGTCCACCATAATGTGTGACGTATACAGGCCAGATATTTAACATTTCTGAGACCGTGTCTCCCAGTGAAACTTCTCATACTGATGAAAGTAGTCAATTATACGGTACATAAACATAAATTCAATTACTCTCACGCACCATTTCCTAACGTCCGTACGTCCACGTCTTCTCTCCCGGATGAGCAGAAGTTAAAACCTGTGAATAAAACAATCTGAGAATACATACAGTACAGTACCAACATCCAACAAGTATTAATTCCACTACCATGAAATGAGTTAGAGTTAAAGCTGAAATCCTCACAGTATTTGGTGCCTGGATCTACCAACATGTCACGCTTAAGTGCTTTCTCTGTCTGCTTCCAGTTTACAATGTCCTGGTAACAACTGGCATGGGCTTTGATCAAAGGATTATAAAAATTCTGACTGTGGCCACGTCTACACTACAGGCTTGGCAGCAATGCAATTTACTACCACCAGAACAACTCTTGATTGAGAACCATATCCAAAGTGGTTTCCTTCCACAATAAATATCCAACTCTACAAGGTCTCTGAAGAAACCAAAGACTCAAAAGCTTGCATCGAGGTGATCCCAGGAAGTAGACCAAATCCAGTCCATTCCACAATGACCTCTGGTTCCCAGAAGAGTTTGATTTGGAAGAAGTAATCCATACCAGAGGCACGGCAGGTACAGGTAGTAGTGTGGGCAGGCGTTAGAGAGGCTATAACCACCAGGATTGTTGGAATGAAGTAGTACAATTTTGATGGAAAGTTGTTGAGTGGTACAAATGGAAGTGGAAGTGGAAGTTGAGTGGAAGTTTCCAATGGTACAAATGATCATATGCTCTTAAAAGCATAAACGCAGCACATCCTGATCCACACCCTACGTACAATTATTCCCGGAATAACCCAGTTACACCAGTATGACTACTGCTCACGGGCTGAGGAACAGTCGTGAACTGGAGTTGCTGCAACAGAGCCTTCAGAGAACCATTATCATGAGCTGGTAAATCAAGTGGCTCCAACTCTGTCGTCCTTCTCAAGAATTGAGAGTGATCCCAAAGCTAGATCCAAAAGTGGTTACCAAAAGCGGATCCTTGCAACAACCTATGAACTGTGGTTAAAAGTTGACCTAAGGATATGACCAGCACCACTCTCAGACCAGGAACATCAACACCACTCTCATACCAGGCACTCTACCAAGACTCTGGTGACCAAAATAGACCAGGTCGAACAAGATGGAACAGCCCATGTACAGTATAAGGACGTGGTGGAGCAGTGGTGCCCCACCAGCCGTGAGGAAGAAGATTTGTGGTCCATGCACTTAGCCAAACGTACAGTCTACTGGAAGAGGCACGGGCAAACAGGAGCAGAGTTATGAGGATATCAAAGAGGTTTACTAGATTATTATGGATTAAAAGAAGTGTGGCACACAAGCCAAAACCTGCTCTAGCCAAGCTGAGTAAAAACGTCTAAAGACCCGAAACATCTACAGACCCCTGGACAAACCACTGATGATGCGTTCCCAGTTCATGAGATGAAAAGAAATCCCAACAAATAATGACAAACCAAATGCAATCAGGAAAACTAACCATTCATTTGTGTTCGCGTTCTAAAGTATGTAAATAGTGCTACATCTTCTATGCATGTTACACAAACAGTGTTGATCTGACTGACCGTCCGCTTTGAATGCAGACAGCAGAGGATTGGCGATCAACTCCTCCACCGATCCCTCCATGCGTCTCTCTCCGTCTATCACCCAGGGGGTCTGAGGAAGCTCCCGGGAGAACTTATTATACCTCCCTAAAGACGGAGAAGAAAAAGTCACCTTCATCTACTACGGTTCTTAACAAACATATTCAAGAGAGACTCAAAGAGACAAAGACATTCAAGAGAGATTTGGAAGAGAATCGGAGATTTACCTGCTATGAAGACAGATGTATGCAGACATGTGGTCTCAAGTGGCGTGCAATTGCTGGAGGGTGAGACAGGTGGACACGGGTAATGTCTACAGAGACACATAGAAGACATCAGTCCAGTCTGGACGTCGCAAGTGCGCCCAACTCTTAGACAGTAACAATTGTTGTATTAGTTGCTACAAAAGTTAGAGTGTTCTGACCTGAGGAACTTTGTATCTGAGATCTTCTCCAGCGCCTTCACCACCGCCATCCTAGTGAACACGGACTGAAGAAGAGACACACAAACACACAAAAGTACTTCCCAAGCCCTTAAAAACACTCATTTTGATGTAACCATGCCAACAGGTTTTGTTGAAAATAAGAAAAATGTAGGGGAGCGAATTAGCAAAAGTAAAGCTCGTTGATTTTAATTGAATTACAAGTACGTACAGCTTTGTTCTTCGTCGGCTTGAAGCAATCTGGACATTCCGTTGCTCTGCGAATCACACGACAGTCGTCGTTTAACCACATTTAGAAATTGCTGCTAATGCGAAATAAATGGACGTGAATGAAAAGCGTAAAAGATGAAACGTACAGGAAGTGGCAATCTCCGTCTGTTTCTGGATGCGCGAAACCCGCGCTGACCTCGAATGCGCTCTGAGGAATAAAATAGGACACGTTGTTGGTGTTAGCGTGTGAAAAAGTTGTATAGCAGGAAGAACCTGACATGAAGGTAGAAGTCAATATTAACTGCTGTGTGCTGAAAATGTGTTTTTGCTAAATTCCTTTATTAAGACAAATATAATTACACATTGATGTGAGGGAGGGTAATAGAGAGAGAGAGAGAAACATAACCAAGGAACCAAGAGGCTAAGAAAAAAAATCCTCAACGTGATGCTACCACCACCATGCTTCACTGATTTTTTTTTTCCCCAGACCGATTAATTACTGAGGTACAGTATATCAGAGTACATAATAATAACACTTCATGTTATATTTTATTTAATTCCTATCAGATGCAAGTGTTTTATTTCTTTTGTACCTCAGCGAATTGTCAAATGTGTAATTGTGTGTATTGTATTAGGTGTAACGTGATGTGCATTATATCAATTTATAGTTGCTTTAAATTAGCTCCGGTTAGCATTTTTTATAGCACCATTACAGCAGCTGCACACAGCAAAAAAACACTACCTGTAATATAAACTACAGTGCAAAAGTCTTGCACACCACTTCACTTATTTTAATTAAATTGAATGATGATTTCATCATCTAATCTTCTATACCACTTTATCCTGTTTGCAGGGTCGCGGGGACCTGGAGCCCATCCCAGGAGGCTTAGGGGACGAGGCAGGATACACCCTGGACAGGGTGCCAATCCATCGCAGGGCACACACACACACACATACACTCATTCACACACTACGGAAACGCCAATTACCTTCACCTGCATGTCTTTGGACTGTGGGGAGGAAACCGATGTACCTGGAGGAAACCCACCAAGCACAGGGAGAACATGCACACAGAGAAGGCAATCGAGCCTTGAACAAATGTTTTACTGCGACAGGCTGCAAAATGCCTAAAGATACAATTTAATAATTGGTTGTTTACGCAACAGCCTCAGAAGTGACCTCATTTCCCCTCTCGTCTGTTCCAACCACTCTGCATTCAGCATCAGCAGTATAATAATCACCAGCCTGATCATCTGGCATCATCTGCACCTGTTAGATGCTTAAATGATTCATAGGTAAAAAAAAAACATTCCTCTGTAACTGCTCAGGTACAGGGACTGGACTGAAAATGAGAGACAAAAAAGGTTTTCCAGGAAGCCTGGAGAACTATTCCTCGAGACTACATTGAAAAATACAAGGAAGTCCGGTTCATTGGAAGCAAAATGTGAAGAAATGCGGCCTATCTCAAGACCTTTGCGCCGTTCTATACTTTACATATTTACATTTCCTTCTGGTTAAATCATTGCTTTGACTTTAACAACATAATCAAGTTCTGCACCGACTGGAGACTCCTTCTATTAACGTTCCTCATAGAAAACCTCACCATGTCATGATTGCACACTTTCCTAGTTAAATAATATCAGTATTTTTTTATCTGTCTAGTTTAGAAGCTTTAGACATGAATGAGAGTACTACTTACGTTGGTGAGTACCGACGCTCCCAGCTCTTTACCAACCAGCCCCTGGACAGCCCATTTAAAAGCGTCCTTCACCTGGACCACGTCCTCCTTATCCGCACACATGTTCTTCTCTCTGACACACACGATATACAACAATACATACGAACATTCGGTACAATCCTACTCTCTAGTGGTGGTAACTTTTATTGCATTATTGGCACTTAAATATTGTAAAATCAGACAATAGCATCCTTTAAGCAGTCGGAGTAGAGTTAAAGATTCCATTCCTGTGTAGTTCTAGTGACACATTAAGGTGAAAACAGACTAGACAACTTGTGCTGCTTGAGTACCTGAGTTCCTTCTTTACGTGCAACCAACAGGAATGCTGATAACAGGAAAAAAAAACAGAGATGGTGACATACTTGAGCATGAGACGCAGTATAAATGTGAATGAGTGCGTTGAGGAGGTTAGCGCACCTCTCTGACGGACAGCTGAGCAGGAAGAGAGACGGCCAGCATCAGATTGTCAAACTGGTAGCCGCCTTTTCTCACAACCTCGGACACCTTTAAAAAAAAATGGAAGGCGCAGTAATGATCACGCAAGAGTTATCTAACACGCCTTTCATATTTAAAAGTATCCCATACTTTTATGGGAGTC
Source organism: Clarias laeviceps (assembly GCA_030014305.1). Taxonomy (NCBI): domain Eukaryota; kingdom Metazoa; phylum Chordata; class Actinopteri; order Siluriformes; family Clariidae; genus Clarias; species Clarias laeviceps. Next base: position 5,263,918 of record JAQMYJ010000010.1, read on the forward strand.
ACGTGACAAAAGAACAAACGATTCGGCCCAAAAGACTCAAAGGTAATTACTCATTTCTGTTTCCTGTATATAATCTATGAAGGTTTTGTGATGCTGTGCGTCCAGTAGAAAATGAACGAATCACTCTCTGAGACGACTCGTTCTTCTGAGTCACGTTAAAGACTCGTTCAAAAAGAACAAGTCTTTCATGAACAATGACCCATCACTAGTAGGCACAAGGGGGCGGTACAACAGCACCGCCTCGAGTGTGATATCACTTTTATACAACGGTTTCACAAAAACCATTTAATATCAACAGATTATAATTTGTTCCTTTATTTAACCAGTTATTTTGCTCCATGACAAACATCCTTCCACGACTGGAGGAACTAACTAGCGGAGCTGGCATAATTCCCAGGGGTCAATATTAGGTTTAAATTCTTACCGGTACTCTGTAGCCAAAAGGTTGAGAAGAATAAACCATAGAGGTGGTGGTGGACAGTCCTGTAAATCTCGAAGGTTTCTCCACTCATTCCACTTTAAAATATCAACTACCAATAACTTCCAGATTCCGGGGTTGAATCCTAGTGCGCTATGTACAATCCCTTATCCCACACAACAAGTAGTGCCCTTGATCAGGGGTTAGAAAGTGATTTGGGATTCAGCCTTGTGTTAGACGATAGTTAGCTTTTTTTTTTTTAGCTCACTTTAGGCGTAAATAAAACAAAACTGTTTATAATATCATATGTCTTTTAAAATTTTATAATTTTGTTTCATTTTGTTTGTACTTTTAGTGCTTTTTTTAAAGCAAAACTTAGGATGCGCTTATTTAGTATGGCTTTTAATAGTTTTAGTTTCGTGTTATTCATAAATTTATAATTTTATGTGATTTATTTTGTTTTAATGCTGTGAAGCACTTTGGTTCAACTTAGGTTGCTGTATAATAGGATTTAGAAATTTAATTCTGGTCTGATCAGTGTTTCAAAATCTCAGTATAAACACACCTGTTCCTTGAAGAACCCATAGTGTGTTTAAGAACATACCCAAATTTCTAGGTCAATATCAATCAGGGTATTTGAAAAATATCCCAAAATTTTTATTAGAAACCCATAAAAAGCAAATCAAATCCATTAATTTAATTAAGTTAACATTTAATACGATGCCACCACCACCATGCTTTATTGTATGCAGCTGTGTTATTTTTTTCCACTTTTGTTTTAAATCTCTCAGACACACGATATAATTTACCACACGATTAATTCTGAATGACATTTCATAGAATTTCAAACGCTCACACGCACCTGTTTGGCATAACTCTGGTCGCAGAAGTGCTGCAGCACGCCAACACACGCCACACACACCCCTGAACACGCCTTCGGCTCTGACACATCCTCTGCACCCGCTTTCTCTCCTGACAATTCCTCGAGTGACTCCGTCTTCATTTTCTTACACGGCGGGCCCCCTGTCTCTCCCGCCTCTCCTGAGGCACCATGAGATTTCTCGGCATCATCTTCGCTGAGGAACGCTAAAAACGCTTTATGTATGTCCTACAGAACAGCACACAAGAATAAAGGCCATGTGATGATGTTTAAAGGACAGATACTGAAGTGAAGGAGAGAGTTACACACATACGCACCTCAGGGGACTGCTGATACAAAGAATACTTTCCTACACAACAGAATCTGAGGACGCATCTTCCACAGCAGCCGGCAGCCAAAAGTTTCCTGATGACCGGGCGGTCTTTATCTTTGAGCGGCAACGTCATGAAGGGAAAGATAACTCTGAGAGACAGGAAAGAAAGGGAGACAATAGTAAGAATTACCAGATCTCTCGGATACCTTATAATCATCCGTATCACTTGTCAGAATTTAATTTTTTCAGAATCTTGTTATGGTTTGTTAATGTTAGATAAATAAACAGACAGACAGACAGACAGACAGACAGATAGATACTTTATTGATCCAAAATGAAAATTCTGTTTCAAATTATTATTATTATTTTTTTTCTTTTTAGATAGATGGACACAACAATGCGGTAATCCTCAAGGTTCTCTTTTAGGCCCACTATTGCTTGTTCTCAGAAGCATTACACTTGCTTTCACTTCTATGCTGATGATTAACCAATATAATAAGTTTTTTTTCTGTATCTGATAATCCAGGAGTCATCAAGGTCAAACTTTCTACATCCTAGAAGTAAAGAAAGACGCACAGACACCGACGGATCAAATTTAAACATCAATACTATACAATTCATTTGAGCAGTTATCCGGATGTGGGATCCTAAACATGGTTTCTACACTAAAATGACATGACATAATTCCAGTGTGTGTGAGTTTACAGTGTGTGTGTGTGTGTGTGTGTGTGTTTGGTAGATGACATCATTACATTCCACAGGCTAGGACTGGACGGCATGGTGGCTTAGTGATTAACGCTGTCGCCTTGCACCTCCAGGGTCTGGGTTGGATTCCCACCTCGTTTCTACGTGCATGGAGTTTTGCAGGGAGTTTTGTTCTCCCTGTGCTTGGTGGGTTTTCTTCCGGATACTCCGGTTTCCTCCCGCAGTCCAAAGACCTGCAAATTAGGCTAACAGCATTCCCAAATTGCCCGTAATGTGGATAAGTGTGTGAGTGTGTGAGTATGTTCCCTGCAATGGATCGGCACCCCATTCAGGGTGTACCCCACCTCATGCTCTTAGTCTCCTGGACAGAGTAGACTCTACTTCTTGAGGAAACTCACATTCTTTAATGTCTGCAGCAAGATGTTGCAGATATTTTATCAGTCTGTTCGTGCGAGAGCAATATTATTTGCTTCCATCTGCTGGGGCAGCAGCATCAGGATCAGTGACTCTAAGAAACTCAACAAACTCATTAAGAAGGCGAGCTCAATACCGGGCACTCCCCTGGAATGTTTGGAGCTTGTAGTGGAGAGAAGGATGCTATCTACACAAACTGTTAAACATCATGGAGAACACCTTACATTCCCTTCAAAACCTACTGGATAAACAGCGGAGCACTTTCAGTAAGAGAATGCTTCAGCTTCTGTACATTCTGTCTTCAATGCACTATGGTCACATCCTTCATTCATTGCATCCTCTTTTTTATATTATTAGTATTTGCTGGTTATAACTTGCTGGTGCACCTTATGTACAGTTTTATTCCCACTCGTATTTTTCCTCCTCCCTCATTGTAATTCTTGCAATTCCCTTTTTGCTGCTTACTTGTTTTAACGATACAATTATCCTTCAAGACTAATAAAAGTACTTTATTTGTCTACACTCCAGATCATCTGCAACACTGTATACAGGATGAAGCGGTATAGACAATAAGGGAGTGACCGCCGAGGATGTTGACGAATAAAACCTGATTCTGATTCTGATGACTCACTGGACCAGGACACATTCTGGATCCCTGGACCTCATTATAAGATGCACACAGATGATGCTAGGATGTAAATATTACAATGCACCTCACATGGCAATGACAGGTGTCACAGTGTTGAAATTTACACACACAGCCTACATATAAACCACTAGGTCTTATATGTTGTATATGGACTGTTTTGTGATTGCGGATCTGGCAACCCAGGCATCATATAAACGCTAAAATAAAGGTTTTCATTTACATTTTGTTTAACACACTAGTGTTCAGATTCTTAGATCAATGCATGAATGAACTCACTGCATAAGCTTGAGCAAAACACGTGATTATTTCATTCAGCAGTTGCATCGACAGTTTAGCTCATATAATAAAGCAAAAGTACCAAATTACCTTTGAGGCGGACGTCTTTAATACGTCAAGTGTTCACGTTATTCTCCAAAATAATCTTATTAACATATAAGCATTGGCAGAAATACAGTATCAGACTCTGCTAGTGCTCTACTCAGTAACCAGTGCTAGCATGTGCATGTGTGTTGATTTTTAAATATTTATTAGTAGTTATTTATCAATAATTGAGCCATAGTGTTTTAAAAGAAAGACGTTTACACAAAATAATAGTTTAAAAACACACACACACACAATACTTATGCGCTTTTAATTATTTTTTATTATTTAAAACAATTTAATCTGGCATAATATTCGCTGCCTATTTTACGTCATCAGCGTGCGCCGCACCACCAACAGCAGCAGCCCAGCCCTGCCTTTGGGTCCTTTCGCTCCTCTGGTCGCAGCCGGTGGTTCTGGAACGTTCTGTTGTAATTTAACGCAGGCAGAACCGGAGCGAATCCGCGTCCATCCGAGCCGTGGGAGCGGTGTGCCGGTCAGCACGCAGCGCGGACGTCTTCCTTAAACACTGAAAACAAATAATTTAGTGTGATTTTCCATTAATAATAAAAAAATAAAGTAAAGATGCCCGAAGCCGCGATTGCAGTGCCGAAGGGAGGCAAGAATAACGGAGGCACTTATGTGGACCGGGACAAACCGGCTCAGATTCGGTTCAGCAACATCAGCGCGGGGAAAGGCGAGTTTGTTTTTAATTATTTTATAGTCTTTATTTGCGGGCTCGTGCTGAGTGAGCAGGTGATTATAATTTCATGGTGTAACAAAGGAACGCTTTGCGATGCTGAACAGAAGTTGTGACTAATATAAGTGGAACGGAACTGAGACTGCATTCTGGTGTGTTTGCAGCATATCGTTTAATATATTTATTTATGTAAAAGAAGAGAAAAAATCTCCTGACAACGCCATGTATGGCGATGATGCAGCAGCGCGCGCCATCTTCCTCTGCCTGAGGGCACGCGATTTTATCGGTCTGTTTCATATCAGGATACTCGATATCTGCAATATTAAGCATAATCTTGATATCAGCATCCTGGTGCTGCTCTGCTGATGTTGAAATCAGTTAGTGTGTGAGCTGTCAAGTGCAAAATTTTCAGGAAGCAGAAAATCATACCGATTCATGTAAGGAAGTGTTTATTAGGGGTTGATCGATTATCATCCTAGTCAGGACAGATATTTATCCTTATTATAATAATTTTATATAATATAATATTATTTTTATTATTACTTAAAATTTTGCTACTTTTGCTCTGATGCAGCTACTGCGTCTGTCTCCCGCCCCTCCCACAGTGATATCTGATTGATTAGACGTCACCAGTAACCACTTGAGATGGGAATCACCAGTCACATCCCAGTAAAATATTATCACAACACCCCGGTGACCATCTCATTTAAATGATTATATAAGTGTCGCAAGCTGATGATGATGAAACTGTCTCTCATAAAGACCTCCCCAGGAAAGCAGGACCAAAACTGACCTCTGCTGCAGAGGAGAAGTTCATTTAGAGTCACCAGCCTTAGAAATCACCAAATTAATTAATTCATGAATTAACAAACAGCACCTCAGATTAGAGCCGTTATGAAGGATTTACAGGGGCTGAGTTCACGGTGTGATTTCTGGCTGGATGTGATAACCTAAGGGTGTTTTCACATTAGGGACTCGAGCCTGTTAAAGCTTTGATTCATTTTAATCATCATGAACATAAGCATACCCACTTTTAAAAAGAAGGTCTTGAGCACGGCACAATTTTAATCGGATAGGGACGCCAATCATACCTGAGAACGGAAGTAGACTGCTGTTTAGACGCGACATCGTCAGTGCTGCCCTCTCCTCCGAGGTCTGTTTTCATGTACCGATCTGATCCTCTGACATAACGAGAGCATCGCTCTTGGAGTTTTTTTCCAAAAATATCAAAAATATTAGAAACAGGGTAGATCGACTTCCTTGTTCTCGTCTTTTTTTTTTTTTTTTTTTGCTGGCAGCTCACAAACAAACTAGGTGCATACTGCCAGCTGCTGTACTAGAGAGTAAAAATATACGCAAATCACCTGAGGATGGAAAATTATTATTGTTATTATTATTATGTTAACGATGGGGAGGGGCGGAGCAATCAATCCTGGGCAAGGTACAGATCAATAGTGTGAACACTCCCTAAACCTATATAACAAAAGCTGTTAACGGCCCTGAAGAGGGAAGGTCGCTAGGTTAGTTTGAGCTACGAAATAAAAAAAAAGCAACAAAAAAAAATCCCACAGTTCTAGTGTTAAACAGATGATTTTTGTTGTTTCTAACGGTTTCAATTACGCTTCAACAGTCTCTCCTTATTAATAATTGTGATCAGCGCAAAAGGAAAAATCTATTTATTTTATTACATTTACAGTACATGTATTATTGATATTTAAGATGAGAAAAATAATCAGTATTTTTTTGCTATTTTACTTGTACCTGTCATTTTCCTCTAGTTTGTAATTAACAGCAAAGTTGGTCAGGATTATACATTAAAGGATGGATAAAGTGTGATGTTCTAAGATGAGTGTTGATACGCTGCTTTAAAATATCCGTGTGATGTTTCTTGTTCAACAGCCGTCGCCGATGCCATCAGGACGAGTCTCGGGCCCAAAGGCATGGACAAAATGGTACGGCTTGTGATTTTATTTTATTCATTTATTTTGTCCTTCCATATTTTTGTCAAATTTTAATTACAGATGTAGTTCAGGAAAGTGATGATAATGATGACGATGATGATTTTGTGTTGTAGATCCAGGATGGGAAAGGAGACGTGACCATCACTAACGACGGCGCCACCATCCTCAATCAGATGCAGGTCCTGCACCCTGCTGCCAAAATGGTGAGTCATTTAAGATTCCTGTTTCTGTGTGGATCTTGTAAAGTGGGAAAATAGAAAGCACTTATTTTATTATTTTGTGTGTGTTAGCTGGTAGAGCTGTCCAAGGCTCAGGACATTGAGGCTGGAGATGGCACTACGTCTGTGGTGGTGATCGCCGGAGCTCTTCTGGATTCCTGTGCTAAGCTGCTACAGAAAGGTACGCAAACGTCTTTAATGCAATCGTTCAAGATACGTGTACGAGGCTGTTGTGTAACACACTCATCTTAATATGAGCCAAAAAAAATGTACACACACTTTAACATGACAAACATACACCTTTCTTCAGACAGTCACATGATCACACCAGGCTAGTAATATGTCCCGCTTCCTTCATTCCATCATGGAGGAATTGACACTGATTAACACGTTCCCCAGGCATCCACCCGACCACCATCTCGGAGTCGTTCCAGAAGGCGGTGGATAAGGGCGTGGAGATCCTGACCTCCATCAGCCAGCCGGTGGAGCTGAGCGACCGCGAGACTCTGCTCAACAGCGCCACCACCTCGCTGTGCTCTAAAGTGGTGTCCCAGTACTCCAGCCTGCTCGCCCCCATGAGCGTGGACGCCGTCATGAGGGTCATCGACCCGGCGACCGCCACCAGCGTCGACCTCCGCGACATCAACATCGTCAAGAAGCTCGGGTGAGTCATGCTGGGGCGTGCGGCGTAAACGGGTTTCTGGTTTCTGTAATAAATTGTGATTTTCTTTTTATTTTATTTTTTTTTTGTATTTTGTAAGTGTCAAAGGCTTTTATTGACAATTAAATTAAGTTTATGCTGTCAATCAACTTGTGTCCCACATCCTGACTGATTCTTACATAATCAATACCTGGAGTTTTGTGTGCTTTTGTTTGTCCTCCCGCCTCTTGAGGATGGACCACAAGTTCTTAATGGGGGAGTTTCCTGGTCACGGACCCAAAATTACCAGGTTTTGTTTTGTTGCCTTGTGGCAAGGTGCTTCATCGTGCTGGAAAATGCGTTGTAATTGTCTTAGACACGTATGAAATGCTTGTAATTATACTTCAGTATATCAGAGTAACATCTGACAAAAAGATCTAAAAACATTGAAGCAGCAGCAGACTTTGTGAAAATTAATTTTAATTCATATACACAGTCAAACACAGTGTGATGTCCAGGGAAATGCTTATAGGACTGCTGATGACCTAAAAAAAAAAGAGGGAGTTTTCAATTAAGAGAGAGATTTTACAAATATAGAAATATATTTAACATTATGTAAAACTAATAAAATACAATAAAATTGCTATGGAATTGGGATTTAGAAACCATGTCAGTCATGAGCAAGACAATGTGCAGGATAATGTGCAAAGTCAAGTTCACAAAAACAAAGAAAACCGGGAAAATATTTGTCATTCTCAAAACTATTGGCCACAGCTGTATATGTAAGTGTGTGGGTGCATGTTTCGAGTTGTCTAACAGTGTTGGTGTTTTCCAGTGGGACCATAGATGACTGCGAGCTGGTCGACGGTCTGGTTCTGACCCAGAAGGTGGTCAACAGTGGACTGAGCCGTGTAGAGAAGGCCAAGATCGGTCTGATCCAGTTCTGCCTGTCTCCTCCGAAGACCGACGTACGTACAGATTAGTTGTGATTTTAAACCTCACCAATTTTTTATTGTCTCTCATATGTAATAAGACAAGAAAACTCTGTGTCACATTACAGAGAAATCAAACTCTGTGCTGAAGACTGTCTTGTCTTAAAAAAAAATTCAGTAATTTATTTTAAGAGAACATGCTCCTGAGATGGAACTCGGGGACTACCTGTATAATCGGATTTCACTACAATGAACATAATCTTGTTCTTGTTGTTTCCTCGTGTCCGGACAGATGGATAATCAGATCGTGGTGTCTGATTACGCCCAGATGGACCGCGTGCTCCGCGAGGAGAGAGCGTACATCCTCAACATGGTTAAACAGATCAAGAAAGCCGGCTGCAACGTCCTGCTCATCCAGAAATCCATCCTCAGGTACAGAAAGACACTAAATCAATCAATAATAGAAGTCTGATTCAATTTTGTGGAAACGTTCCCCCCCCCCCACCCCCCCAGAGCCTGATAAGCAGTTACGTTTGTCTCGTTTCAGGGACGCTCTGAGCGACCTCGCTCTTCATTTCCTCAACAAGGTGAAGATCATGGTGGTGAAGGACATAGAGAGGGACGAGATCGAGTTCATCTGCAAGGTGAGAACACGGCCTGTGGAGTTTAGATTAGTTTAGAATAACTAGGCCGTAATTCAGACTGTAATGCTTTATCGCTATGTTGCAGACGATCGGCACCAAACCCATCGCCCACATTGATCAGTTCACACCGGAGATGCTGGGCTTGGCCGAGCTGGCTGAGGAGGTGAACCTGGACGGATCGGGGAAACTGGTCAAGGTGAGACACACTGATCTGAGGACAGATTTAATCCTGCACACGAGTTGCAAAGTCAAAGTGATGGATGGTTTGTTAATCGAACTCTGCCATTTGTTGATTGTGTGTGTGTGTAGATCACCGGTTGTGCCAGTCCAGGGAAGACGGTGAGCATCGTGGTGCGCGGCTCCAACAAGCTGGTGATCGAGGAGGCTGAACGCTCCATCCACGACGCTCTCTGCGTCATCCGCTGCCTCGTCAAAAAAAGGTGATCGCTTACAGATTATTATTTTAATTTTTTTTATCGCTTGGGACAAACGGCTAAAAGTAGCAGAAACTAACAAAAAAATAAATTTGTTGATGTTAATGGGAGTCGCCTCTCGTACCCACAGAGCTCTGATTGCGGGCGGCGGCGCTCCGGAGATCGAGCTGGCCCTGCGCTTGGCCGAGTACGCCCGCTCCCTGGCTGGCATGGAGGCGTACTGCGTGCGCGCCTACGCCGACGCCCTCGAGGTCGTTCCCTCCACGCTGGCCGAGAACGCCGGTCTCAACCCCATCTCCACGGTAACCGAGCTGCGCAACAGACACGCTCAGGGTGAGGCGACGGCCGGCATCAACGTGCGCAAGGTGGGCACCCCCAACACCACCACTGAAACCATGGCAACCAGGAACAAAACACTTGAGAGGAAAATCTGTGTAGAATTTACCACCCTTATTAATAATAATAATAATTAGTTAGCGAGCTTGTGCTTGTTTTTCTGTTTGATCATAAAGTGATGATTAGATTTACTGTACATGCCACGCTGTGTGTAGCTAAACCACGGTTTTCTTTCTCCATCAGGGTGGCATCTCTAACATCCTGGAGGAGCTGGTGGTCCAGCCTCTCCTGGTCTCCATCAGCGCGCTCACGCTCGCCACAGAAACAGTGCGCGGCATCCTCAAGATCGACGATGTCGTAAGTGCTCGGTATACGTAGCGATGTGGCTCGTTCGAGCTGCGAAATTAAACACTCATGATGCTCTCGTTCCTCTGCAGGTGAACACACGATAAGGTGTGTGTGAAGAAGGAAGGCACTGATGGGACTGAAGCGCTGCTGCTCAAGGATGTGGGGACCTCGCCGAACGCCTCGCCATGACAAACCGCTCATGAGCTGTCTGTAGATGTTACGCTGCGTAATTTAATAAACTTTTTTTTTGGGACACTGGTGTTCTCTTCGCGTTACTTTATTCTGTGTTGTATTTAACACCACGCTGTGTGCTTGTCAGATTTGTCCAATGAATACAGGGGGTGTACCTGAAACTGAAATCTTCAGAACCAAAAATATACACAACCCCCAAAATCCACTGCGAGATTTTATTAATTATTAAAGGCATTGAAAAAACACTTTGTACTAGTGTTAATTTTGTTAATGAAAATAATGACAAAAATATTCATTGACGACCTTTTTTCCTGAGACGATGACGAGCCGTCACGCATATCAATGAACTGACAAAATCAACGTGTGATCTTGTTGGCGCGACTAAAATGTGGTTTAAAAAATAAAAACCAATAAAACATCTCTTTTATTTTCGTCACACTTCGCTGTGTTCGTTGACTATGGCGCTCGCGGCCGTGTTTCAGGAGTAGTTTGCGCGCGCAGTGACATGACGTTTTAAGCTGAGTCATGTTTAACTCTGCGTCATCACAGCAGTATCACTGGGGCCGAAGAGACTTGGGTCCGTTTTCTTCATATTGAACCGGAGATAAAAAAAACAAAAAAACCGATGTGTCGTAATATGGAGTGGAAACGGTGGGGGAAACACAATCGCTGGGAAAAATACCACAAACGAGAGACGCATCAATGCACATACCATAATAATCACCCAGTTTCACAGTTACCTCTTTGTGGTAATTGTTACCACATGTTAACATCATTATGTTGTGATGTATTTTATTTTATAGTTTAAACCGTTGCCAAACACATTAAGCTAATAGGTTAGCAAATGATTGTGACCCAGAGAAGCTACAACAGTCCAAGTGTGTAAATAAAGGTTTCAAAACACTGTATTGTCCGCACTGCCCCTGTTGTTTTGTAGTTGAAAAATATGGACATGTAGCAAAAAAAAAAATAATAATAAGCTGAAAACATCAGATGAAAAGCTAAATTAAAAAAAAAAAGGATTTTGGCTCGACTAGATTGATTGTGGGTTTAATTAATAATAATCTTATTGTAAAAATGTTACCTTTTCATTGACTAAAACTAGACTAAAATAATTAAAGGTTCCTCTGACGAAGACTAGAGTAAAATGTCAGAGTTTTAGTCGACTGAAACTTGACTAAACAAAAATACGATAAGATTGACTAAATATAAAAAAAACTAACGGACATTTTTCCTGGGACTAAAACTGAAAATAGCTGACAAAATGAACACCACTGTGTACTTGCTTTTCTGGGAGGTTAACATAATAACAGAACAAAGGACAACTTATACAGAAACTAATGAGTTGCCTCGGTTCAGACGAGCGCTCCCACCACCTGACCGAGGTGCACTCTGGGAAACCGTGTTAAAAAAAAAAACATACAACTACGAAACACACGAACAGAGTCTTTGGGCGCACAGCGCCCTCTAGGGGTTATCCCTGATAATTTTAATGTACAGTATATGACAAATATAGTGAATCCTGATTCCTAATTGTACTGTAGCACTACTACACCGTGGCCTTTAGTGCTCAAAGGGTTATTTAAAGACTTTTGAGAGGTGATTTATTAGTTGTACTGTATTTTTAGTGTAATAATAATCATGGATCTTGATGATATTTGCTTAATTTCATTATATAGTGACTTACAAAAATGCTTAGTTAAAATGCATATCTTCATGTTATTACAAATAGGTCAGGGTCCAAACCCTGTTTGAGAAGGTTAAAGCTTTAACAACAAGAGCCGTCTCAGATCATTGACCATATTTGTCTCCATTGTAGTTCAAGTTAAGCCCTTGTTCGAGTGAGCGTGGTGCACTGGGTTCTATTTTGGCTTTGTAGAATTATATGCAAAAGTTTGTGCACCCCAGCCATATAGCAAATTTAGTTTATATTTAGGAGAAAAAAAGAAGCATAAGCTCTGCAACCTCCAAATTTTTAAAAAAAAAATTAGACAGTTTATATTTGATGAGAGAAAGAAAGAAAGATATTTGATGATGAACTCAAATTTTGCATCTAACTCTAGGTGAGCATCTGTATTATAAAGTATAGCTCTGCTACTGTACATTTAAGACAAATAAACTGAAATTTTCATTTGTAATTATTAATAACATTAGCGTAAATGAGACAAAATGTCTTGGTGTGGAAGACTCCTCTTGAGATGTTTGGAAGAATGGTGGGATTTCGCAGTGTTTCCAGTCTAAAGCTGATGTTAGCCAGTTTTTGATTTTGTAACTAAAGAGAAAGTCTAGCTAACCATTCAGTGAGATTTTAAAATACTGTGTAGACCTTATATTTTCTTATATATTCACAACTTCTGCAAGCATTATCTAAACCAAAAACTGGATCTACAACAGTAAAGTGTTTTCTCTGGTCAAAGTACTGCTCATCAAGTTCCTGGTTCTGATCCAGAAATTTGAGCTGTTCTGCCAGTTCCTGAGGAGATGTGAAATCATCTACATGAATGAATGAATCTGGTGGAACAGTTCCCTCATTGTTTTCCCTGGGTGGAATCATGATGTAGTCTTTGTGGATCGAGTTCTCAAACCCCAAGTAGAATTTACAGCTCAGAAAAATCTTATTACAGTATAATCACCTGTGTTAATGGGCCTGTTGAAGTGTCTACCGTAAGCCTCTATTCTGATGTGTTTGCTCGGTTCATTAAAATATTTCACTCTCTCAAAGTTGGGGTTCCAGTTACTGACGATCCAGCAGACTAATTTGTCCTTTGGTGGTATTTCAAAGGTTTTGTTCTTTTCAGGTATTTCCACAAAGCTCCCACTCGGCACCAAGACATCAGAATCTGATAGATGTTGTTAATAACCTGTCCCCATCCCCAGCTTGTAGTAAGCTTGTAATAAGTGATGCTCTTAAAAGAAACCCAGAACAAGAGCTGCAGGTGGCAGCAGAAGATACTTAAAATATCCTACAGGACGGTTGGGTGTCATCGTTCACCTGTTAGAGAAGAGAGAAATAAAATACTTGAGATTCAGTCATTGCCGAAGTTACCTGAGGAAACTTTTATAGCCACAATGTTATTAGTTTCTATTTACTATTTAGTTAGAAAACTATTTATGAATGTTTTTTGATGTAATAAAAGGAAACTGCAGTTTCACATTTAAACCCGACATTTATGGTCCCTTTCTGGACATTATACATTTGAACATTCATGCAAATTTGCACTCACCCCGCACATTTCTAGGCATTTCTATTTCATTCCATTTCCATATTTTTCATATTTGTACAGCCATTATTGTCTATATTTTGTACAGCTAAGTTTTTAAAATATTATATCCTATATCCTATATTTTGTTGTTCTATTTTTCTCTGCAAGTTTTTAAAAAAATATTTATTCTTATTCTTATTCCATTCCCTAATTTATTTCTTATTGATAATTTAGATTTTAAGGTCACGAGCGGTCATATAAGCATTTCACTGCATATCATACTGTGTATGTGACAAATAAAATGTGACTTTTTTATTATTTTTAATTTTTTGATAATACTGTAATCAACTTTTGCCATCTCCGTGACTGGACACCGTTGCCTAAGACTTCTGATAATTTTAATGCATACGTATTTTCTCCCACTTTTCATACTCATTTGCATAAATACATTTTTCTGTGAAGCCGCTTTGTGACAATGACTGTTGGTAAAAGCCCTATCCAAATAGAACTGAATTGAACCTTTATTATATATTGTAGAAGAGATGGGGAGATTTGAGACTAAGTCACATTTAAACTCTTAAAAATCAGAGCAGTTTTAGTTTTTTTTTGCATCACTGTGTTTAAACGAATATATATATACACAGTTAGGCCCAAAAATAATTGGACAGTGACACAATCGTCATGATTTGGGCTCTGCATGCCACCACATAGGATTTGAAATGAAACAACTACAACAGAATTGAAGTGCAGACTTTAAGGTTTAATTCAAGGGGTTGAACAAAAATAT
>JAQMYJ010000010.1:5307494-5322494 GCA_030014305.1 Clarias laeviceps
AATGAATCAGTCCGGGAGCACGATGATAGAAAATGTCTGTCCTGTAAAGCTGTCCTGATGGTGAATAATCCTAATTTAGGAAACAGAGTTTACAATCCAATACAGTGGAAAACGGCTCTGAGACATGATGGCGTCCGGAATTCCCCTCGCGATTTAAAGGCGCAGAGACAACACTGTTGAGTTTGACTTGTGAGATTAATTTTCTTTAGATGTGATTACGGTTTTTGGCCACATGAGGGCAGTGTGGGGAAAGGGGACAGAGATTTAGTTGAGTGGATTGGTATGTTTTACATTGTATATTCGTGTCAAAGGCGTACAAGACTCACTTTGTCGGAATTAGGAACAGATCAGACTTCTGGTGCGTTAAAACGATGATTAAGTGTTCATGGATGTAACTGTATATGTAAATTCTTCCGTCTCCTGACATATCGAGAGTATTGCTGTATTGTAACTTTAACTGTACATATTCTCCCCCCCCCCCACCCCAGGTTTAACGATGCACGCTTCCATCCTGGCCTACATGTTTAACCTAGTCGAGGAGGGGAAGATCAGCATAACACTGAACACAAGCGCCCCCGTCAACAACCAGGTCTACGTCCAGGAATACGTGGCCAACCTGCTGAAAACCGCCTTCCCTCACCTACAAGAGTAAGAACCACCGGTTCTTATTTTTTCTCATTTTTCCCGGCACGTGTTGTACTGGGCGTGGTCCTCCACACCTGCTGATGTTTTTTGTTTGTTTTTTTTTAATCCAGTGCACAGGTGAAAGTGTTTGTAACCGGTCTGTTCAGCTTGAATCAGGACATTCCTGCCTTTAAAGAGCACCTTAGGGACTTCCTGGTGCAGATAAAGGTATCTCCCGCACACACATACTCAGAACAGCTCATTGACCATTGACATTTACATTATGTCTACCGATGATCTAGATTTAATCACATGACGTAAAGTAACTTAGTAGTCTCATTTATGATGCACGTTCAAATGATTTTTAAAGAAAATTAATCTCACACATGTCAAATGTCATTTGCTCTTAATTACACGGTTATTTCCTGTTCTTTTAAGAAACCGTGTTTGTTTATTTATACCGTCTTTGTGTGTGTAGGAGTTTGCTGGTGAAGACACCAGCGATCTGTTCCTGGAGGAGCGAGAGACGTCGCTTCGTCAAGCTCAGGAGGAGAAACATAAACTTCAGATGTCTGTACCGGGAATCCTCAATCCCCACGAACTCCCCGAGGAAATGTGCGACTGAGCTTCGCAAAACTTTCTGACGCAGGGAAAAAACCAAAACCACGAACAAAAAGCCTGTGTGTGTGTGTACATACTGAGAGATTGCAGTAGGATGAAGATGGGAAAGGGGTGTAAATTTCGACCAAATCGACTCCCAAACTTCCATCACCATTTTCGTGTCCCATCAAGTCCCTGCCCGCTTTTTTCCTATTTTTTTTTTTTTTAAATGAGTGTGTTTTATAAAGAGAGAACTGATGCACTGTAATTATTACTCCCATGTTAATCAGTTGTACTGGGTTTCTTTTTATTTTCTTTCTTGTTCACACGCACACGGTCACATGTCCGAGGACGATTTAAGCCCCGCCTCCCTTAAGCTCTCCAGGTGTCTGTTTTAATTTATAAAATAGATTAATTAACACAGGATAATGAAGAGATGCAAGGAAGAGGAGCGAACCGCAGAACGACCGAAGAAGGGATTTCTCCTGACTGGCACAGCAACTGAATGTGTGGTGGCTGATGTGCAGAACTGAAAGATATGCTGCTCTTTTTGTTTTTCTTTCGCTTTATATTGTCCCCTTTTTTTTTTCGGTTTTGGTGTATGTATGGCTTGGAGTGGGGGATGTACTGTGTGGGTGGGTGTGATGCGGCTCTGTTCCGGGTCTCGCTCTGCGTTTGTTCAAAATGAAACGGACTTGAAGCGGATATTGCCAACAGCGATGAAGGGTTTGTTCTAATCGTCCTGTTTATAACACTGTCTTAGTACCATGGGAACATAAAGTTGGATATTTTTACAAAAAAAAAAAAAAAACTCTCTCTCGATTATTTATTGTACAAATATACTTTTTTGCCTAATGTGGAACTTAATACAAATATTTAAACATCAACAGGAACGTATTACTTGATTGAGTTTTGCCGATTTATCGTTCTAGATCTTTTTTTTTTTTCTTCTCTGATTTAGAGGTCACATGCAAACACTGGAAAAGTAATGATTTTGTTTCCTGTGTGAGGATTTAAATGTATACGTGCATACAAATGCTTGCTTTGTGCACAAGGTTCTCATCCTGGAGCTTTGGTCCTTTGGTTTGATTTAGAACCACATTACGGGTGTGATAGTCCAGTGTCCATAAACTTTTGGTTATGTAGCTAATTTTCCCTATAGGGGCCATGCCATGCCCTCCTGGCAGAGGCGACTAGGTACAGTATTTGGGCTAAAATACCCCTGTATTCACCATGTCAGTCTAAGCTGTAATCTGCAAATTGACCACAAGGTGTCACTGATTTCCACATTTATCCTTAGTCTGGGGGCTTTCTTTTAATTTGCAGCCCCATATTTTAGTGATTTTTTTTAAATTTTTTTTTTGTTTCCTCTAAGCTTACTATGCATCTTAATGATTCCAGGAGACCCTTTAATGAAGTTCACATGCTGGATTTTGTGAGTTGGTTGTGTAAATCGTAACCACTTTTTCTTCTGGATGGTGTGTCTAAAAAATTTTTTTAAATAATAACAAACTTGATAGCGGGCAGAATGCTCACTGGGTGAAATCTAGCCGAACTAAACTTTTTCGAAATTTAAAAATGGTATTAGGGCTGTAGATGTGCTGAATGCTGTGCTTTTAATTGGATATATTTAATTCAATTAAAGTTTGAATTGGGTGTGTGTGCACGTTCTCCGCATGCTTGTGTGCTCCGGTTTCCTCCCACAGTCCAAAGTCATGCAGAGTAGGCTAGTTGGCGTTTCCAAATTACCCATAGTGTACAAGTATGATGTGATGGATAGGACCCGACAGTCGTATCGGCTTTAACACAAATCACCAGTTTATATTGATTTGAATACGTCAACGTTTTTATAGTAAAGGCGCAAATGGGCTCCACCTTTACAACACGTGTGGGATTGTTCACCTGTTTGTTTTTTGTGTACATCTTGAGAATTAAAAGCAGGGTCCACTAGATGGTGCTGATCCAAAGCTGGTTGTCTAGTCAAACTGTAACGTTTAACTTTTTCATCCACAGCAGCATCAAAGACTGACTTTCAGTTTGTCTTAAATCCTTCTGCTATTGGACTGATTTGTATCTGAAATTAAAAAACCTTACTGTACATTCAGAATATTAAATTTAAAAGTAGTTTGCAAAGCCATGCTGCTACACTGCCACCACTGGTTGTGTATATGTAGTGTATCATGAGGAGATAATTACGCACCAGATGATTGTAGGATACAGACACATCTGTACATGTAGTGGACGGGAACGATATGAGGAGGGATCAAAAATTATCTGCACTCTGTATTTTAATTAACTTTTAGAAAAGACAAATACATGTACATCATTTTTACTTTACTCTTTGTCCATCTGTCAAAAAAAAAAAACTTTGTATTCCCTCATTAAAAAATATTTATGGCTGAGCTGCGAGCCACGAATGCACCGCTGTCTTCACTTCAGGGCGGATGCTTTAACACCTAAAACTGCTCAGAAAGTTTTGAGTGTGTCATGCGAGATCACTATGCCCTCTGCATCAGTCCTCTGCATTTAATCCAGAGTTTAGTCTTCAGCTCTTCAATAAGCGTCTCACTGTAGCGAGCATTGTTGATTGTTGAACCTTTTTCTTGATGATGTTCCAATACTTCTGGCCCTTAAGAATCCCAGAAAGATGTAAGCGTTGATGAATTGCTCTACGATCATTTTGGCACCAGGTTCACCCACAGACCACAAAAACAAACCACTGAATCATTACACGCTGGTCTTCTTTCATGTACATCATAAGTGCGGCATCCATTTTTGTTCGCACCACAGTTACAGATGTAACACGTTCACACCTGCTCAGCAGTGACTGGAGAGACAGTAGCCTTGAACAGAAAATGCTCATAAGACAGAAGTTTTAATATAATCGAAGTGCAGATAATTTTTGACTCACCCTCGTAAAAAATTAGCCGTAACGGTTTTTACCCATGGACTGGTCTGGTGTGTCGCTCTAAGACGACATTGAGATCCTACAACAACCCATAATGTCACTGAAGACGTTTCAACTTTAAGTAAACAATTCCAGGTGACGTTCGAAGATCTCAACAGATACTCAAACGGCATGAAAACATCTTTCAGAAAGCCTGGGTCGTGACCCCGCTGATGTTTTTTAATTGACAGACGTATACAGTGACCTAATGACGTGACTCTCTACCCGATGGAAAAACAAAGGCAGTTTTTAAGTCAGTAGGTTTGCTACTGCACGGGCTCTGAACTGGCATGTTGCATCAGCGCCACCTATAGATCTGTCTCTCCTCTTCAGCTTCCCTGTCCTTTAAAGCCACCTTTCCAATCTTCCCTAAATCCCTAATACTCAAGCTGCACAGATCCATGGCAGCAACACAGCATAAGTCAACGACCATTAAAAAATGTACACACCAGTATGTGCTTATATGGAAGCCTAGGCAGTGTGTGTTAACAGGGAGGCTTTAGATATCAAACTGTGCCTTTGAGTTTTCAGATATGTCAGGTTATCATTAACTTTTATAATCGAATATGGGAATGAGATTGCAAACAATGTAGAACCTTTAAAATATTTTAGGTCCCAAGTACTATTATGTCATAGTGTGTATAGGGCTCACTTGTTCTTTTAAGATTTTTTTTTTTTTTTACAGCATCCCAATGGCTTTTCAGAGGTCTTAACATGTTTATTTACATTATAGCATTTGGCCAATGCACTTATCCAGAGCGACATTTTTAACTTATTATACATCTGAGCAGTGGAGAGTGAAGCCTCTTGGCTCTTGCTCAAGGGCCAAACAGGGGCAACTTGGTGGTCATGGGATTTGAACCTGGGACCATCCTAACCGTAGTCCAATGCCTTTACCACTGAGCTACCCTGATCTTCCAAAAGTCATGAAAAGCAGCAAAGAGGTTGGAATCTGCTGCCATTAGGACACCTGAGCGGCTCCTGTGGCCCGAAATTTTCACACAAGCTTTTGCTGCATACCGTAGCTCATACACCTTGCATGTGAACATACGATACCCAGTGCATGTCATGAGCTCTACTCAACAGGAAGTCAGTTATTTTAGGTCGTTTACAAAATGCACCTGATGGATTTTGATATACTCCTCCTAGGGGATTTATATGATCACCACCAAACCGGGTCAATGTGATCTCAAGAGACTGAAGATGCAGAATTGCAAAGGGATTTTTGATATCTCAAACAGTCCAACCGTGACAATGCCTTAAACTTATGCCGAAAATCAACTAATACCTTCCTGAGTAACATCACAGTGTGATGCTAATTTCCAGCATCTGGGGCTTTTTAGAGTTGTGTGCTCACTGTCCCCACCATCTTACTGTCGCGCCTGGGGCGGAGATGGCACAGGTGCGTGGGCTCCATCATTGTTGCTTGCAACTATGTTCATTTTTTGGGTCATAGAAACCAAAAAAATATGATCATGTATATCTGTCCTATTTTTTTGCCTGTGTGACCCATTTTTAAATATTTTGCTCAGTCATGTTTGTATAGTCGGTTAAAATGAATTAAATTCAGTTCATCATATTGCCTATTTTATGCTAAAAAAAAAAAAAGTTACTCTATACTGCACAATCCTGAGCCCTATATATGTTTATAAAACAACAAAACAAAAAACATCAAAACAAATAATGGCTAAAATAATCTGAGCTTTGACTGCACTATAAAAACAAAACACGCAAACACACTGATCAACAACCATCTAACAATTGTACACACCAACCTGTAAATTGCTCTTTTGCACAATATTCATTACTTGTTATTTGCACAAAACTATTTTATCTTTGTTGCTATTCACAAGAAATGTTTACAGTTTCTCCTCCCATTACTTCAACTCATCACAACGAAGTATTGAAATGTGTCGTCACTTCGTCGCTCTTGTTTGCATATTAGCACATGCACTTTATGTTGTCGCTTTTGTATAGAACTTAGATAGTTTTCTGTTCCCTTAAAACTGTCAATCTGTCTTGTCTCTGCTAGTCGGCTAATTAGGTCTCTTAGTTAGCTAGTTAGCTTTTGTTCATTTCTTTTGGATGTAACACCTCAGTCCTGGAGGAACGTTGATTCGTTTCACTCTGTACTGAACTGTATATGCTTGAAGTGACAATAAAAGCCAACTTGAACTTAAAAACAGGGAAGAAGTTCCGGCTTTAGGGCGAATCACTGGGTCGTATTCGATTGCGTCATGGTTTCCATGGTAACACGGTTACAGGGGACTTCATGTACATCCCCCTGTAAATATTTTTTTATTTATATCTGTCTGATGTTTTATTTCCTTACATTGCATAATTTTTGTTTCTTTTATTTAAAAACTAAATTTATGATTACAATATTGAAATAATTAAATAAAAAAATAAAACAAAAATTATGATTACAATATTGAAATAATTAAAGTGTATTAAAATTTAATTAAACAATAACTTGTCCACAGTTAACAGAACAAAAAAATTATATGCAAACTTAAAGAATATGTATATTATAATAATAATACCGTAAACAAACATCTGTATCATAATATTATATTGGTTCGTATAAATTAGTTAAATGCTTAATATTAATCTGCCATGAAGTAGCCTGTGAAGCTGATATGGCAATAGATCCTAATACAAACAAACAAACCATAAACAAACAAATAAATCATATTTAAAAAAAAACAGAAAACATCGCGTAATAATTTTACCACGTGAAAACGCGTTGAAGAAGCTGGACACGTGACAAAGCCAGCCCTAGCCCCGCCCCTCCCTCTCCCTGCGCGATGTTGATGGTGATGATCGGAGCGATCGCGAGATTTCCGGAAATTACCGAGCGCGGCGGAGGAGACGCTCCGGAAAGAGCCGAACGTGCTCCTGATCGCCGCTGCCCCCTTTTCAACATGGCGGCTGTGTGTGCTGTGTTCAGCTGCGCTCCGGCTGGAGTCTGACTCCCGACTCTCCATACTGTCTCTGAGCACCTCCTTACAGCAAGGAGGAAGATTATTATTTCTCCTCCGGAGTGTTTCCTAAATACCATTTATTCTTGCTTTATTTTTTTGGAGAAGAAACGAAACGAGCATTTAATCCAGCATTGCGTCGGGGGGCCTATTTCTCTATTTGATTTTAGTCTTTTTTTAAAACAGAAAAACACTACAACAAAGACTTCCAGCTGGCGGAATGTTTAGGATCTATCCATAATCTCCAATGGTTTGACTTGGGCACTTGAGTTTTGTTTTTTGTTTTTTTTTCTTCTCTAATTAAATACACTCCCTTCTTCCTTACTTCTTCATGAACAATGTGTGAGAACTGCGCCGAGCTGGTGGAGGTGCTGAATGAAAGTAAGTAGTAGTAGTATTATCAGCGTTATAAGCGTTATTATTAGTATTAGTATTAGTATTATTATTAGCAGTATTATCCGCGTGTTTATTTTTTATTAGTAGTGTGTGCATCTAAAATGCAATCCCCCCCCCAGGTCCTAGGCTTGCACTAACTTCTTTATGGACTTCTTGCAATCATGCATCACGCACACAAACACACACATGCAGTTTTTATTCAGTTTTAGGCCCAGATCCTTGATTATTGCAGTGCTTTTGATCTGAATGTCAAATGTTGCACGCATGTCATTGATCAGTGTGCTTGTGGCTACAATCTGGTCTCTCTCTCTCTCTCTGTGAGTGTGTGTTTATGTGCATCACTCAGGAGACGTGCTTATTTTTATGATTTACTTTATTACACACAAACGCAAAAAAAAAAAAGAATCGCCTACATCCTGACCATCCTCGTGCGAGTACACTGTCTTGATAACGTCACAAAGCACACACACGCTCACACTGCATCATATCATTAATGTTAACTAAAGCACATCAGCGTTAACTTTCTACAAACTTCTTCATTCTTCTTCATTATACTCACTTGTATATTTACCCGTATTAACACTAATCCGTCCACATTTAGCTTTCCCCTGAATCGCACTTTTATTTTCTTTTTATGCTTTTTTTATTTTATTATTTATATATTTACGCTAACTAGCATTAGCCCTATTAGGCATATCAACAACATTGCTCCTTTTGTTTGTTTTTTGTTCATTTGTTTTTGACCTTACCATTAACCGTGTCTCTACAAGCCTTATACAAGCTTTTACACCGTCCCAACCACTCATGAAGTTATAAAAAATATATATTTATTTAGATTCGTGGTTATGACAACAAAAAAAATGACAGCTAGCATGTTTGTTTTCGCTAGCTGACTAGCCTTTCTTTGCTAGCAATCAAAATGGTCTTAGGTTTAAAGAAAAAAAAGGGAAATTTCTCGCTGTTTTTGCAGTGAAATGTTTAAAATGACATCCATACATTTTGTATAAATATGAATTTGTTTAATGCGCTGGATGTGTTATCGATTTGGGGTTATGTTTTATCCCCCATGGCACAAGTGTTAGCTAAATTAGCTAACGAACTCGTTAGCCGTAGAAGCTAACGGCGCTTGTTGCCACCAGCAACCGTCTGGTTTAGAGTTTTTACATCTTTCCGAGTTGACACTGTGTTAAGTCATTATATCTATATTGTTTCTGATTTTTATATTATTATAATTACTATTCGTTGGCGTTGTCTGTGTTTGTTTGCTAGCTGTATTGTAAGTGTTAGCCTGCTAGCTAACAGAGTATAAGGTTATGGGCAGAACTACAAAGGAGCTTATGGCCTCCATAATGAGAAACTTTAACAATACAGTGCATTGTGTTTACTGAAAATAAGAATAAAAAACATTTTAGTGAGGTTACTGTATGTTCTGTTTCATAATAACACTGAGTTTACAGTTGTTGTTTTTTTAAATGCACAGGTGCACATAGCTGTAGTAAAGGTTGAATTGTGATGATAAAAGATTAGTTTATACACTCTGAGTTCATATTAAATTAATGTCACATCATGGATAGTCACAGTCATTCTGTTTCTCCAAATCTTTGTGCATTTGTGTATCTACTGCACCTTCTGTACGTAAGTCACTCTCACCCCTGTACACATGAACTCATACCCTCATGTAACACATTATTTATTGTAAATAGGCCACTTAGGCACTTCTTCGTTTCATTGGCTCTGTACATGTACCAGGGACAAAAAAGGTGAATGTAATCTTACACACACACACAGTATAAATACATTGAATATACCAAAAAAAGAACAGTGCCGGATTACTTGTGCTGTGTGTGTGTGTGTTTGTGTTTGTGTGTGTGTGTGTGTGTGTATAGAGATAAAATGTGTATGTTAGTAGAGTGAAACCATGAAGAGAAATTGTGACGTACATAACATTCGGGGTCTTCTGAGGTTAAGATAAATTTTTGCCCTTTTCTTGGTGGTGTGTCTGATAAGTAAAACTTCAAACTTCAAAGAAAGGAAGGAAACCCCCCCGCTTCCTTTTATTCCTCTCCTCCTCCGCTCCTTAACTCGGGATGGTCTCTTCAACCCCGGGTTGATCAAGTTTACTCACGAGCAACATGGCCGCTCACGGCATCAGTGGAGCAGCAGAACCAAGGATGAAGGGTGCTAATACTTTAATCTTAGTAACAGTTACACGGTCTGACTACGTATTTGCTGTTACACACGTTTTATTCATTTGGTTGGTTATTTAAACAAACGACTAAAACTTGTAATTTGGACCAGGACGGATGAAAGGAAAGTAATACTCTGCATCGTAACTCTGGCGTCTCGTCAACCCCGAGTTCAGCGATAGACTGAGGTCAGGCTGAAATATTCTTTTGCCCATCATTCGTGACCACAGATGCACTTCTTATTTTTTAACCCGGTTTGGCAGCATTAACTTGTGATTGGTTAGCATGCAGACGTTATATTTGCGATTGTTTCATCTATACCACAAACACATCACTCATCAGTTAGGCCACAATTTACATTTATGGCATTAGGCAGATGCCCGACTTAGATTTTTATATCATCATATATTGGAGGAGTTCAGGGTTAGGGTGTTGCTCAAGGGCCCAACGTTGGCAACTTGGTGGACTTTCTGATCAGTAGGCTAATGCAAAAAGTGACTCTCATGCATTTTTTTTTATTATTATTATTTTTTTTTACCCTAAACAGACAGACCTTTTTTCTTTCTTTTTTTTTTTTTTTTTTCTTTATGGCTGTCTGAATGTTCTGAGACTTTGTCACCACCCTATAATCAGATATATATGATATGATGATTATATATCTGATCTGATCTGACCCAATAGGAGTCAAGAGTAAGTTTTTACATTCTGGATCTCGGATAGTTTCTGAGAACACTTGACTTAGAAGTCTGGTTCATTTTGAACAGTGAGAACACAATTGTTCCACGCTTGGGAACCGTGTTCTTGTCTGCTTGATGAGGTGGTCTGCGAGGGGTTTGACTGGGGGCGGTACAAGCTGTCCAAACGTAACCTGGGTTTTCTAAGGCGAGCTCAGGGAGGACAGTAACCTCACGTAGAGCAGAAGGGCAACCGCCTACTTCATCTTGATTTTCAGTCTAAATACAGACAGTGAAAGCGGGGACTCGCGATCCTTCTGGGTTTTAAGCAGGAGGTGTCAGGAAAAGTTACCACAGGGATAACCATTTTTGGATACTTTGATGTCGGCTCTTCCTGTCATTGTGAAGGGATGAAGGGCACGGATCGAATCAGATATAGAAGCCAATCGTATCTGAAAATGGAAGCGGACGCGATTTCATCAGAGCCGTCTGTCTCCTCGGAGATCTCTGTGTGCACGTGCTCGGACCTACACAGCCATAGTTGATACAATGGGAAGGCACGTGAGCGTATCGCTCTTTACTTTTTCCCTCTGAAATATCAATAATAACAGGCACAACGCGAAGATTAGCCTCCTCGTTCTCTTCTTCTGTGTTTAATGCTGACTGGATGCATACTGCCACCTGCTGTATCGGAGAGTGTCAGCGCGCCTGTCATCACGTACTTACTTTCATCCACCGGGTCTTTCGCTGAGGAAGGAGCACTGATTGGATTTTTATTTCATACGTAGTGAAACATCTAATCAGTCGGAAACGAGACTGAATCCTTGTAGCCAATCATAACGCTTTAAAAACTCAAAACATGGAGAAAAATACTAGTTGCTCTGTTATATTTCCAGCAGATGAACCAGCAGAACCACTAAATACAACAGCAGTAGCTTTTCAGAGGTGTGTGTCAGTTCACTGGCTCGCTTCTTGCTTTCTCTCTTTGTGTGCGTGTGCGCGTGTGTGCGCGTGTGTGCGCGTGTGTGCGCGTGTGTGCGCGTGTGTGTGCGCGTGTGTGCGCGTGTGTGTGTGTGTGTGAGAGAGACAGCGACAGACACGCATGCATTTCTCTTTGTTGAGTGGCAGGCCCATGTGTCCACATGTAGCTTGATCTTTGACCTCTAAAGCTGACATCTGTGAGCAGTTATCTCCCCCACATGCCGTTGTGTGTGTGTGTGTGTGTTGATACAACTGATAGTAAATGAGACAGATCTGCAGGTTGTGGTTATCTAACACTGACTACGCTCTGAGAAACAAATCAGGCTTGTTCTCCACATGGAGGCGGCTTGACAAGCGAGGCACGTGGCGGGTCACACACCGCTCTCACACACGCACACACACAGACACATCGCTCTCTCTCACACACACACTTCACAATCAGCGAAACAACTTTATTCGATTTTTTTTCCATCAGTAATGTGAGTGACAGCGGTGTAAGAGATATCCGTGTGTTAAGAACGCTGTTATTGAATCAGACCAATTTTTAAGGCTCAGAAGTTTTATCTTTGGTTACCATAGAGACGGTGACCTTATGACCAGGTAGCACTTTTTTTTTTTATCTTTTTTTTTTTTCGGACTCGACGTCGAAATATGAACGACGAGTTTTCAGAAGTTTATAAGAGAACGTGAAACGTCACGATTTTAAGATCAAATTAAAATCACTATCCCTGATGTTTAGCCTCGTATATTTACTGTACAGTAGTTCAGAAACCATTTCTTAGATATGTAAGGCTGTCTTGGAGTTGGGCAAGGTTGAAGCGAGTGTGTGTTTGTGTGTGTGTGTGTGTGTGTGTAGGGGGTTAACAAACCTTAAATGTACTGCATAAGTGTGCTTCTGCTTCATTGTGAATCGGATGCACATTAAACACACACACTACGTGTTCATTTTTATTATGTTTATGCTTACAAATAAAATATTAAATAAATAAACAAATATTTTATAAATAAAGAAATAAAAAGTTGAAAAGAAGATATCGTTTTCATTATAAAATAAAGTAAAAATAGGAATAAAAAAAATTCTGTTTGCAATATACAAGTTTACAAAAGTTACAAAACAAAATACAAGTAAAAGTAATCGAAGTATATAAAAAATATTCACAGGATTTACAGAATGTGAGGTATAACTGAGAGGTATAAAAATATCGCTGTGTAAAGTTATGGTGTGAGAGTTTGACAGCAGCAGTGTGATTGTAAGTTACGGTGCATAAAATTGTGATTCTACAAGTATCACGATTTTATTAATATCCCAAATCGATATTAAAATTTTCTCTGATTTTCTTACAATTTTAAGTTTAATGAGCAGCCCGTTCTTTATAACATGAGTTTTCTCACTTAAAATCCAGACGCGGCGTTTAAACACTACAAACCAACTTCAAAGACAAGAGTTTAACATTTAACTGAGCAGTGTGTATCTCTGTCCTCCGCCATAATTATAATCATCTCTAAACAAACTCATCAAATAATTCACTTCTACCGTACGAGACGATGTGTAAATAGTTCAGAGAGCGCCAACTGTAGGATTATAAAGAAATGATTGCGAAGTCTCAAAACTCAAGGAGACAGTGAGCGCTCAGGGTGGAGCGGCTGCATGCGAGCGGCTTCTAACGCACCTGATCTTCAACTGATTAGTGCTGGAGATGTTTTGAGGCTGGTGTGTAATGAGTGAAGCTTCTGCACTCGCTACAGGACCGTTTATATCCGAGGCTGATCACCGTCACGGCCAAGCAAACTGAAAAACCAGACAACTCTGGTCACTGACTGGTTCATCCTTCTTCTTCTTTTTCGTCTTTCGGCTCTTCCCTTTCAGGGGTAACAGTACGATATACAGCTTAAAGGACCGTCTGTGACCTTAAAAATAAAAAAGATTATTAATAGGAAATAAATATGGAATAAAATGTAGAAAATAACTTTAGCTAAGGAAAGAAAAATATATCTATAGAAGATAAGACAAAATATACAATCTAAGAAAAATATAAGAAAACCTAGCTGTACAAATATAGAATCAATGAATATAGAGTTAATGATATATAATGAAGAGTCCGCTGGTGTCCGTGTGTTTAATGTAACGTTGACCACAGTGTCGTATCACCGACTGATGCTGATGTGATGGAGGAAATCTGGACAAAATCCGGGACATTTTTTTTTACCGTCCTTTAGTCCAGTAGTTTTCGTGAGGTAAAAGTTTCAGCCCAAAGCATGCTGGGTAACGGTTCAGCACTCAGAGTGACGTCGCAAAAAATGTCAGACACGAAAATCTAGTTCAGTGGAGGGACTGAGGGGTTTAGGTGACTAATCTGGACGAGACAGGACAGAGACATGAGCTAACTCCTCTCTCTCTCTCTCTCTCTCTCTCTCTCATTTATTTTACAGGTTAAAATCCCGTTTCTATAGTTACACATTTGCAAAATAAAAGTTTAACTAGAATCCTTTTTTTTTTGTTTTTTGTGAATATGAATATCTGGACGTGGAGCGTAGCGTTCTGGCCCGGGAAGTTCTCCTCCCGGAGTTCTCAAACAGAGGATCGATCGAAAACGTCCCCGAGAACCCGCTCCAGCCCCGGCGTCTCACCGAGCACAGACGGCTGAAAGGGTGTTTTTTTTTTTTTTTTTTTTTTTTGTGAAAAGCGGTTGGGTGTTGGAGCGAGTGTGAGGAGGCGAGGCGGACGTTTCCGCGGCGTGTTGTATGACCTGTTGTTAGTGCGTGTGAGAAGCAGAAAGAGGGGGGAGACGAAGAAAAGGACGGGATTGTGAGCAGGACGAGGTCAAAGCCGTCCAGCTGCTCGAGTGAACCTGAGAACCTTACCCAAGTCCAGCGACTCCCCTGTTGTCATGGTAACCGTGAGCCGGGCCTTCACCGCCTTATTAGTGTTCGGGATAAATCCGTCTCTCTCTCTCTCTCTCTCTCTCTTTGTCTGTCTGACTCTGTTTTCTGTCTTATCTCTCTATTTGTCTGTCTCTTTCTGTCTACCTCTTGGTTTCTCTCCCTCTTTCTTTCTCTATCTGCATCTCTCTCTCTCTCATTCCTCTCTCTCCCTTCGTCTCTCTCTTCTTCCTACCTGACTGGATTTCTCTCTCACTTTTATTTCCTGTCTGTCTTTCATTCTATCTGACTTTCCTCCTCTGTCTCCCTTTCTCTCGCTTTCTCTCTATATTTGTCTGTCTCTCACTGTTTGTTTGTCTGTCCCTTTGTCCGTCGGACTCTTTGTTTTTCTCTCTCTCTCTCTCTCTCTCTCTCTCTCTCGCTGCATCTTTCGCTCACATTTTTTTCCTGTCGGTCTCCCTATCTCTTGTTTTATCTCTATATTTGTCTGTCAGTCTCTCCCTCTCTCTATCTACATCTCTTTCATTTTGTCTGCTTGTCTCTTTCCTTGCTTGTCTCTTTCTATCTCTCTTTCATTCTATCTCTTTTCTGTCTGTCTGTCTCCTTCTGGATCTCTCTGTTTCTCTCTTACTCCCTCTTTTCATTTGTATTTCTCTCTCTCTCTCTCTCTCTCTCTCTCTCTCTCTCCTTCAAAAAACAGATGTTACAGATGGGCTGTTACATCACTGCTG
>JAQMYJ010000010.1:5386966-5410211 GCA_030014305.1 Clarias laeviceps
CTAGCATGTTGCTAACAACATTAGCGTGCGGCTAGCATGTTGCTAACAACATTAGCGTGCGGCTAGCATGTTGCTAACAACATTAGCGTGCGGCTAGCATGTTGCTAATTATATTAGCGTGTTGCTAGCAGCATCATTAGCATATCACTAGCATGATTAGCTTGATGCTAGCATGACTCCAATGTTTTGCCAAAGCAAGCACCACTCAGATTTTCTTCAGGAAATATGCCTCTCTAGTTTTATAAAATTATATTGAATTATATTATGTATTATATAATTTTAAAGTCCCCCCCTCCAAGTAAAACTAAGATCCTTAGAATTTTCAAAAAAGTCTTTCCACCAAGTCTGAAAACAAAAACATTTCCTTTGGGGAGATTCACACATCGGCAGTAACAGCTGACCTTTTATCCTTATATGAACTCAAATAGTTTTTAATGACCTCATCGTTTTTAACATGGTACAGTACATGGCACATGCACTTAGTGATTAGCGCCCCCTGCTGCCGCGCATTATCAGTGCTTTAATGATTCTACTTCTTTAACGGCTCGGTCGTGTCACTAGGAGTTGCGTATCAGGAAAGGGGGCGGAGTTACAGAGTTCATCATCATCATCATCATCATCACGCTGTTCTCTTGGTTTGATAGTTTTTTTTTTTTTTCTTCTTCTTCCTCAGATGTGCTGAAGGAACTTGTGCTGCTGAGTCCACATGACTTCCTGCACACACTTGTCCCCTTCCTGCAGCATAACCACTGCACCTACCACCACAGCAACATCCCCAGTAAGACACACACACACACACACACACACTCACTATAACAATATGCCTCCACACACTTACATACACTCTATTTAAAAAAAAAAACTATCAGTTTTTTTTTTATTTTTTTTAGTATAACTTGTGTGTGTGTGTGTGTGTGTGTGTGTGTGTGTGTAGTGTCGTTTGGCCCCTATCTACCCTGCAGAGAGAACATCAAGTTGATGGGAGGGAAGAACAACATCCGGCCCCCCAGACCTGAACTCAACATGTGCCTCCTTCCCTCCATGGTGGAAACTAGCAAGGTGTGTCTCTCAAGTGTGTGTGTGTGTGTCTCAAGTGTGTGTGTCTCAAGTGTGTGTGTCTCAAGTGTGTGTGTCTCAAGTGTGAGGTTAATTGATGTTAATTAAACCCTAACCTCTGTTGCTGTTTTCTAGGGGAAGGACGAGGTGTATGACAGGATGTTGATGGACTACTTCCTGTCCTATCACCAGTTCATCCACCTGCTGTGTCGGGTCGCCATCAACTGCGAGAAGTTCACGGAGACGCTCGTCAAACTCAGTACGTGTGTGTGTGTGTTTGTGTGTGTGGTCGACCTGTTTCCTTTTGCACAGTTGTATGTGTGTGTGTTTTAACTGTGTACCTGGTGTGATGCAGGTGTGATGATGGCGTATGAAGGGCTGCCACTGCACCTTGCCTTGTTTCCCAAACTGTGGACCGAACTTAGCCAGTCCCAGGTAACATACACACGCACGCATACACACACACACACACACACACACACACACACACACACACACACTCTCACAATATATTGTGTTACTACTGGAGTCAGGTACCGATACCCGGTGCCAGTATGCCAGACTGGTACCTAATAAAACCGGTATGTACCATCCACCCCCCTCTCGCTGCACATTAAAAATGATCACCTGACATATTAAACACATGTGAACGCGACTCTAATTAATAACCTCCACATTCCGGCTTGAAAGCACAACCCGTGAAATAAAAGTATCCGCGCGAATGCAGCGCATGCACGCAGTGATTACACTCCCTCTGGTGGCAGCAGGTGGTGTTACCACTTCAAGCTAAACACGCTGAAATTGAAATGGCTAAAGCTAAATGTTTCAAACTGTGGCTATATTTCACAACCACGGATTCCGACACGGCGACATGCAACAACAACGTCGTGTTAAGCGGGAAACCCGTCAAACCTAATGAACACATGCGTCATGTTAAGTCAGGAGTGGAGTCGTGTTGCGCCGAATCAGGAAAATATGTTCTTTCTGCAAGAAAAAGCGTATCATGAGGACCAGCTACTTTGAGGTTATTCTTGTAGTTGGGTGAGGTAGTGTGGAAATTAGTTGTGTTTTGTATCTGGTTATATTTATGTACTCAGAGGTGGAAAGTAGTGAATTACATTTACTCACGTTACTGTAATTGAGTAGTTTTTTTGTGTACTTCAACTTTTTTAAAGTAGTTTTTAAAATACGAAATTTAAATTTTACTCTGTTTTGTTAAAAGCACTGCACTGATTGATTGATTGATGGGGAGAACAAACAGGCTAAATTCACAAGAACGATGGAGACGGACAAAACAGACGCCAGTGATATAGAACCAGCTGAAAGCGAAATGCCAATAAATTCTTATGAAGAACCCCTGGTCATAATTAAGTGACCACTTTGATTTTCAAGCACAAGAAAGACAACAGCTTTATTATGCAAAGGTGTTCCTTCAATTAAAAACAACTCGTTTGAGATTTATATCCGCTTGTCTTTTTTGAACTACACTAGAATCTCCCATCTCCCCACCCCCGCTGTAAAAAAAAAAAAGTAACTTTTACTCTGAGTAAATTTTTAATGAGCTATTTTATACTTTTACTTGAGTAGATTTTTATAATGGTAACTTTACTTGTCCTTCAGTAAAATTTCACTGAAGTAACAGTACATTCTTTAATGTTACACAACATATTTATTCTAATTTTTTTTTAAGGCACTGTTTTTTTTTTTTTTTAGGCACCGGCACCAATTTAAAAGTCTCGATTTGTCACCGGTATCATAAAAAACCCAAACGGTGCCCAGCCGTAGTCACAACACGCAGGAAGTGCAGTGTTTGTTTTACAATCTGAAACCTGAATCTGTATATTGTGTGATGTGTGTGTCTCTTTTCTACACTGTCTCTCTCTCTCTCACTCACACACACACACACACACACACACACACACACACACACACACACACCCCCGCACACACACTGTGTCCTCGCTGTGCAGTCCTCATTGGCTAAGACGTGTGTGACGCTGCTGTGTGAGGACCCTGCGTTCGGGGAGTACATCAAGTGTATCCTGATGGACGAGAGGACCTTCCTCAATAATAACACCGCATACTCCTTCCTCAGCTGCTTCTTACAGAAGGTACACACACACACACACACACACACACACACACACACACACACACACACACACAGGCTGTTATTAACATCGTGTTGTGTTGATGTAACCGAATGTGTGTGTGTGAAGGTGCAGCCGCAGGTCTTGTCCGGGCCGAGCTGCGCTAATCTGATCAGTGTGCTGGTCACCAACCTGCTGAACGAGTACCACGCCCTGCAGCCCGAACTGACCAATCAGAGCGCAGAGCTCAGCAAGACCAGCAGCCTCCTCAACGCGGTCAGTCTCACACACTCACTGATCCGCTGCGAACGCCACTGACGGAAACATTCAGCAGGTTTTATAAAATGTCTGTGTGTGTGTATGTGTGTGTAGGATCTTCGGGCTCTGGTGCTGATGTTGTCGGTGCACACGCCTCAGCAGCTGGACCCGGCGCTCGGCCCCGCCCTACAGGAGCTGCTCACCAAGTGCACCGCTTGCTTACAGCATCGATCCACACACACGCTGGAGACCAAAGCTAAAGGTATGCACACACACACACACACACTTTTATTCGAAACAAACAGCAGCAATAACCGACCAACATCACTACGGAGTCCGTATCCCAGACCAAAGTTCCACCTTTACGGCAGAAGCCTGGGCTCTGATACTTGCTCTGGAACATATTGAAAAAGAAAGGGAACAAAACGCCGTAGTATTTATCGACTCAAAATCCTGCTTACAAGCTTTGGAAACTATGAAAACAAATCGCCCAATAATCACTGATATATTAATCAAGGTAAACCAACTACAGAAGAACCATCACAATATTGTCTTCCACTGGATCCCAGGACATGGTGGAATTACGGGAAATGAACAAGCTGACATGGCAGCAAGACAAGCCCTTACAGAAACAATTAGTGTATGTGTCAAATCCCACCCTCTGACCTCAAACCACTGATAAATCAGTATATATCAAATTAATGGCAAGCAGAATGGGAACAGTACCAAAACAACAAACTATTCGAAATAAACCCAGTGGTGGGAAAAAGATGCTCTCACTCCTTCAAATCCTTAATTTTTATCTATTATTATTATTTTTATTTTTTTTACTTTCCCACAACTCTTTAAATCACTTACATTATAGCATAATATAATATTGGTTTGAATAAACCAGCTTAATATTTGATATGAATCTGCCATGAAATAGCCTGAGAAGCTGATATGGCAAAAAATCCTAATACACACAAACAGACAAAACATCTACATTAAACAATAAAGGATCTCAACTAAAAGGGTCTCAGCCCTCAATCTAGACTGTATTATTATTATTATTATTATTATTTCTTTATGATTTTTATGCTAATACAAAACTACGCCTTGGTAACAAGCTAACCCAGGTGTGCCGTTTTCCCCAAACATTCCCAATCAAATCATGTGCTTCTGCTCATGGGGGGGTAAATAAATAAATAAATAAAAGAGACAGATCCCCAGAGTGAGGTTCCCGTCTCCAGACTCTCAACTATCCTGGTCATCTTTAACTTTAAAGTTTGGAAGTGTCTGTGGCACCTACAGCGGTACTTCAGTATATAAACGGCGCCGCCTTAAGAATGTTCACCTTAAGAAGTGAAATTTTGCACATTGTTTTCGCTGTATGAAACATTTCCGGCATACAAGCGACCAAACTGGCTAAGTTGCCCGTTCGCCCGGGAGACGGTCAAAACACCGTTTCACTGTTTGTGTACCAGCGGGCAAAGCCAAACGAAGCGAGTTGACAAAGTTTTGTGGGTTTTTTAGCATTTTGTGCAAGATTTAGTGAAGACGTAGCACCGCGGCTTTTCTAAATGTTTTGATTGTTTTTAGGAATGACTGATTATATTGTTGGAAATTGGTAATGTTGATAATATTTTTATGATTATCTGCATTTACATTATTTCCTATGGGACAATGTGTTTCACAATACGAAATTCCAATGTTAAAAACTTGACTCCAGACCTGATTAAATTCGTATGCTGAAGTAACACCGTGTTAAAAATGTCTTATTAGCATTGAAACACTTGTTTTTGAAATCGCTTCAGTCCACTTCATTGCACCAAATACCCATGAACTCAAAAAAAGAAGAAACGATACTCTTTGATTGAAAGGGTTCCGATTTTCTGCGAAAGCTGTGGTATATTTTTAAGGAAATCCTTAATTTTAGAGCATTTAATGTAGGGCTGTAGCTGTCGAATATTTTAGTAATGGAGTATTCTACCAAAACCTTAATCGATTAATCGGATAAAATGTAATTTTGCTTAATTAAACAGCGATGTAAAATATATAAGAGAAACAAAGATTAATTGTTTTTCTTTTTAGAAAAATTTACTTTTATTTTTTAAATGCATAAAGCATTATATCAAAAAATAAACATTGTCATTATTCACAATACAAGGAATATCTTAAAGTTGACTGAGATGAATTAAGTGCATTACAGCGCCATACATTCTTATTATAAAGTCTTATCTCAGATGCAAAAACTAAAAAAAGGTTTTCAAATGACAATAAGTATCAAAAAACTAAGGCAAACATTAAAATAAATAAAATTAAAAAAACACTAAGTTGTACAACTTAACTTTCAGAATTTCTGTCGTTTGAAAGTTTTCAGAACTTTCAAAATCTCTACCGTTTTCTCTTGCTGGTTTCTTCTTCTCTTGACTCGCTGATATTTTTATCGCTCTCTTCCATTTTGCAGCACCGCAACAGAACGCGGCATCAAATCAATACACAGCTAACTGTTTGCGTCTCCTTCCGCTTTGTGGGTGACGTAAGCGCTTCTTCTTCGTCAGTGTTTAGTGGCGGCTTGGATCCGGAAGCTCGCTGTGTCACGCCACACAAATAATTGCGCAAAAACATAACGCAAGCTTTTAAAATTAATTAAATCTTTTCAGCCCTAATTTAATCTGTAAATTTAATGATTCGAGTCTGAATCAATAACTCACCCATATTGTGAAAGGAAAATCAGTGTTTTGTAACTGTGTGTCGTGGTTATCAGTGAACTTGGGTAAGTAAGGGAGAGTCCGAGTTTCCTGACTTCCAAGTTGTACTGCACTTATCCTAGTCGGAATCAGATTTTTCACCTAAATTTAACCTAAATTTTCTACATCTAACCTAAATATGTGCGTCTCTCTCTCTCTCTTTCTCAGTGGAGGAGGAAGGGGCGACCCCGGTGAAGCGGCGGCGTGTCAGCGGTGACACGGATCGTCCGGCGGAGAGCAGCAGCAACACCAGCAGTGCCGCCCTTGTGAGCGGGGTCTGTCCAGCCTCCACCTCCTCCACGCTGGTCCCCTGCTCGGAGCAGAAGGCGGAGCCCGCCGAGGCGTTGACGCCCAACAGCACGTCGGACACGGAAACCCGAGACTCGTCCCTCATCGATCCGGGCACGGAACAGGACCCGCCCTCTCCGGACAGCACCTCGGCTAAAGAGGAGAAAATGGAGGCGTCCACGTCGTCGTCGTCTTCTTCGTCATCGTCGTCGTCATCCTCGTCGTCGCTGCCCGAGGTGTTCGGCCGGGCGGAGCCGAGGCCGGGGCCGTCGGTGGGCGGGGACGAAGACGAGGCCGAAGGAGAGGAAGAGCGGAAAGACTTGAGGGACGTCAAGGAGTGCGAAAGGGACATCGCCTCCAATAAAACTTGCTCCTCTTCATCGTCCTCCTCCGCTGACGACTCCGCGGTGCTCTTACTCCCCGGCCTACAGGACCCGGACGAGGGGCGGAGCTGCAGTCTTCAAGAGGCGGAGTCAGGCACGGTCGGGCCCTCCCCCTCCCAGGGAGCATCTAGTTCGGGGCCGGACCTCCTGGATATGCTCCAGCGTACCGTGGAGGCCGCCATCGCCGTGGTTACTAAACTCTCTGCCGGGCCTAAAGGAGGGTCACGCCCCTCTGCCTCGTGATGTCACTTCCTGTTTTTCCCCCCCCTACCTTGTTTTTGTTTTCACACAGTGTTAAGAGTTGCTTTCGGACGCTAGACAGACATAAATGAATAAAGATAAACAAACAAACCATCAACGGAGAATTGAATTGCAGTGAATAGCAGCTATAGCACGTCTCAAAGGGCAAACAGACTATTTTTTTTTTTTCCCTTTGTCTTGTTGTGTTATGTGAATGTTTATTCATTTTTGCGGTTGCTGTAACGAGACAGGGAAAGGTTTACAGAGTTTTAGTCCCTTCTGTTTCTAATTTAATTTGCATTTTTAATTATTGTGTTGTTGTTCTTGTCTCCTGTGCCAGTTTTGTACTTATTGAAGCAAGGTGTGTCGTCACCGTGCTATTTGTTTTTTTGTTTTTTTGTTTTGTTTAGTTTTTTTTCTCCTGTGGTTGATATCGAAGATATGTTTACTTGTAAATTGAATGAAAACACAGAGGGAAAAAAAAAAAAGAACCTTAAGAACCACGACAAACTTGATTCTGTAAAGAATCTTCTAGTTGATGCCTGGCCTTGTAAATGAGAAGATTGAGAAGTTTAAATATATAATGTAAGATATATGTATACAGTATATATAAAAGGGTAACGCTCATATATATATACTGTATGTGTGTGTATGTATGTGTATATGTGTGCGTGTATGTGTGTGTGTGTGTATATATGTGTGTGTGTATATGTATGTATATATATATATATATATATATATATATATATATATATACACACACGCACACACACACACACATGCATATATACACACACATGAATCTACTGTGTATATACATATGCTGTATATGTATATAGACTTTATGGTGCTTTATCAGACACAGAGGATGTGTTGCTTGAATAAAGCACACCTGATGGAACTGTTGGAGCTATATTTTATTTACCGAGATACATTCCATAATCTATCTGTCATTCTTGCATTTTTGTTCGTTTTCTTGTTACTGTTTTTTTTTTTTTCCTTTAATTTTTTTTTTGTCTTCTTGATTTAATATAGGATAACTTAATAAAATTTTAATATGATTTAATTATTAACCAAGGTACATGACGGACTGAGAGTTCTTTGATTTATTTCCTTTGTGTTTGTTGCAATCTCCATACGCGTATAGAGAAATAGATAGATGAAGATATCGTCACAGAACCAGAAGGATGGTCAAGCGTGTAAGGATCTGTGCAACTGTTACCAATCACTAGTGGTGGCATCTAGACGACTGGGTCAGCGCATCTCCAAAACAGCAGGTCTTGTGAGTGTTTCTGGTCTGCGGGAGTCGGGACCTACCAAAAGGGACAACCAGGGAACCAGTGACCTCCATCCCGCAGCACGGATTGATGAAAAAGTAAATGCTGGTTCTGATAGAAAGGCACCCGATCACACCGTGCGTCACAATACAGCGGAACCCCGGCATACGAATTTGATCCGTTCTGGGGTCGATTTCGTATTGTGAAACGCATTGTTTCATAGGAAATAATGTAAATGCAGATGATCCGCTCCAGCCACCTAAAAATATTACCAATTTCCAACACTATAATCATATTTTTGTATATAAAAACAATCAAAACTTGAAATAAATAGACATTAAACCTCACTTAACCTTAATTTCTGATTCCGCTTGGTACCGGCTGCTTTAAAAACTAAACTGAAAGCGGCTCCGTTTTCTTCTTGCTACCATCGTTGCTAACATCCTCGGCACCCACGGTGCTATGTCTTCACTAAATCTTGTACAAAATGCAATAAAACCCACAACAAAAAAAAAAGTAAACTCGCTTGGCTTGGCTTGGCTTTCCACTGACTCGAACAAGTTTTGAATGGCCACCAGAAGAACGTGCAACCGAATGTACGAGCGATCGACTTGGTCGCTTGTATGCTGAGGCGAATTCTGTGCAAAATTTTAGTTCTCAAGACGAAATTGGCAAGGCGGAGGGTGTCCATATGACAATATGCCGCTGTATGGGGCTACGTAGCTGCAGACAGGTCAGAGTGTCCATGCGAACCTGGATCCATTACTGGAAGTAATGGAGCGATGGAAGAAGGTGGTCTGGTCTGATGAATCGTCTGGACGCCACTTTCCTGGGGGGGGGATGACGTGGCGCCAGAATGCGCTATGGGAACAAGGCGAGCTTTGTGATTCAAGGCAGGCAGTGTGATGCTCTGGGCGATGTTCTGCTGTAGTCGTTCCCGTGAACAGTCGGCGAGTGGAACGGCTGATTCTTGAAAATCTGCGATTCGAGTTCGTTGACTTACAGAAGAGACGCGTCTGTCTGTGCGAACTGTACACACGATCATCCACCAACTCTACAGGAACTTGACTGGGAGGTATCACCATGTCCCCCGTTCTGTTGGGAAACCTCGAGTCTTGCCTTTCACATACATGTTAGTTAAACACCAACAACCTACCTACAGTACCTAAACCTTCTTGGCCAAGTTACACCACTTCATGAAAACGCTGTTCCCTGATGGCAGTCGTGTCTTTCAGCAGCAAACTGTATAATGAAAAAAATGCATCAAGAATTTCCCCAAAAATTTCCCCAGGTCTTAAATCGATCATGTATTGTATGTATTATGTATATGGAGTAGAATAATGTAAATGGAGACAGCTAGGAAAATTAGGTTTAATTATATTCTACAGACAAAAAATATATATAGTTATACCACACAAATATATAGTAAGTTGAAAAGGTGAACGGTTTCATTTGCCCTTTGTTCACGTACCGCTGAGGTTTGCATTGTAATTCACATTGTACTGTAGCTGGTTGGCTGATCTGAGCAAATATCAAATCATTACCTTATTTATGGAATCGTGTGAAAGCCTGACGGTTCTTCCCCTTACTGTAAAGCCGAGTGCATGAATATTGAAAGTGGAAATGTTGTTTGGTGTTAATAATCTGGGCCCGTATTCACAAAGCTGCTTAGATTTCTCTCAGAGAGCTCCAATCTTAGCCTAAGAAGTCCTAGCTGGGAGTCTTAGACTAAAAGTGATTTAGGAAACTTCTTAGAGCAACTCTGAGTAAGGAAAGTACAAAAACCTTTATCATAGTGAGGAGGTGTGGTTGACCCCGTTGCTAGGGATGATGCAGCAATTCAAGGACTGTGATTGGTTGATAAAAAAAATGACCTCTGACCCCTGTAAAGGCCTTAAAATGGACTCTGTGATAATAAAACTCACTCAAAGTGAAATCATAATGTTTGTACTGTATATAATGAAATTGTTTAATTATGACTACAAAGTTATGCAAAGTTTCTATTATAGGCTAAATATCTTAAAGTTAATTAAAACAGCCAAATGTTAAAAATGTGTCTATTTTTGAAGCAACCAATTTCCACACAGATATATTTACGTTCTTACATTTATGTACCATACTGATTTTATTACTTGTAATCCATTTCAGATTGATGGGAGCAATATTTCTCACCTTTTTCCAATTTACATGATGGCAGGACAGTCTGGTTAAGTTGCACTTTTGGATGGTATGTAGTCAACAATCCAAGAGTGATGGAAGGAAGTAAAAGAACAAGAAAAGCAAATTGGACAGTAGAGCAGTGTTTACTTTTATGTTTAGTGTTTGGAGGATATTTCTTCTTTCCGCCATTTTGTTAGAAACTCTTAAGCCTCTTAAAAGTCCTCCTCTCTAGTCTTAACAATTTTTACCTTAGAAGCTGTTTTTAGGGCTAAGATGTTTCATGAATCATTTTTATCTTTACTAAGATTTAGTCCTAAATTTAAGGGGTAATTCTAAGAAAATTTCATAATTCTAAGAATTTTCTTAGAATTTCATCACTAGGAGCAACTTTTATGCTTAAGAAGCTTTGTGAATACGGGCCCTGGAGTTTTTCCATTTGCTCAAAGTGGCATTCAAGTCAAACCAGGACTTGTCATAAAATTTATATTGAACGAAGATATAAAAGCAATCGACATTTCCAGAAGACTTAAAGAAGACAATAAGGTGATGAGACTCTTAGTCGCAATAAAACATTTGAACGGTGCAAAAGTTTTAAAGAAGACCGCACGTCTGTGAATGACGATCCCGGCTCGGAGCCCAGTGTAGTCGTTCCCGTGAACATTCAGCGACTGGAACGGCTGCAGGGATGGGAATCACCATCGGACACAATTTGTATCGCAATTCTATAAATATCACAATTTTATAAATATCTTTTTTTTGATAGAATGCTGTTGTAGATTTACAATTATAAACAACCTCTGCAAATTATTTCCTCCAACCACACAGGATGATGTGCTCCCTGGCCATGTGTCAAAAGAGTGTAGAGCTCTGAATGGCCACATTTTACCACCGCAAACGCAAATAAAAAAAAACATGCATCACGATACTTCCTCGACAGATAACGTGTTGCAAGGTTGCGGAAAAGACGCATCAGTCTGTGTGAACTGTACACACGATCACTTATCAACACCAATTGCACGTTACAGGAACTCGGCCGGGAGTTATTGCCACGCCCCCCCGTACAGTCCTGACCTCTCTACAAGGCATCTCCACGTGTCTGGTCCATTAAAGGAGTTCCTGGGAGGCCAGTGTTTCAGACGTGAATCAGCCAGTTAATCATTATATAGAGAAATAAAAGGAGTTTTTACTCTGACAACTGCGTTATCCTGTCATCCTGCACAATCAAAAGTCCCGGTTTGACTCGAACACCCCTCGTATGTAAGGTTTTTACTGGGTGCAAAGCAGTACAAACTTTAGGCAAGTTTTTCAGGACTATATCATTTTTAACAAATGTCAGGTTTATATTTCTTTATTCTATACTCTTATTACCATGACTAGACTTTCTCGTTTCTATGCTAAAACTCTTACGTTCGCTAAATAATTCTTTGGAGTTTGAAAATATAAATACATGCCTTTTGGCTTTTTTAAAAAAAAATTTAACCAAGACAAAGCAAATCTCTTCTTCCTCTGTTGGGGAACTTTTTTTTTGTCCTTTTAACAGAAACAAGCTCCAGTTTGCTGACATATAAAGAAAGTGTTTCCAGTCGATTTGTCAGATTTTAGACGTGTAGATGGTTATTAGAGGGCAGAGGTGAGGTTGTCGATACCGCCCGGAGCCGTCACTGATGTGGTTCTCTTCTTAGACGGTTCTGATGCTTTTCTGCTGCTACACCAGCTCTGTTCATCCTGAAACAGTTGACACAAGACTGAGATGAATGTTAAGTACGGGATAAAGCACTAAGGGAACTAATCAACATTGTAGTGTAGGGGGAGGCAAGTTCGGTTCTAGACAGCCGCAACCCTGCAGAGTTCAGCTCCAACCCCAATAAAACACACCTGAGCAAGTTAATCAAGGCCTTCAGGATTCTTATGGCTTCAGGTTGGTGAGGTTTTTTTTCACGGTTGGAGCTGCAGGACCAAACTTTCCTACCACTGACCTAGCGGAAGTGACACCGTCTAGTGTTTTATCCCTCGTCCCATGGTGGAAATGTTTTCTGACACTCACAATGCACAAACAATGCAAACCTGAACCCAGCAAGCACTGGGGGAACATGCAAACTCCATGCACACAGACCCGAGGAGGGGATCAAACCCGGACCCTAGAGGTGCGAGGCCACAGTGCTAACCACTAAGCCACCAAAATTGCCGAAAAAAGATTTGTTCATTTTGCTGAACGAGACTCAAAGATCCGAGTCGGTAAAATGATCCGAACTTCCCATCACTAGTGCCAAGCTGTGTGCAGATCCGATAGTCCTGCTGTGGCGACCCCTCGAGTGTCTTTTATGATATACTAATTATGGACGTAGCCTGACTGTTGACTTACCTCCTGGTTAACTTTACATACATCTTCATTGGTGCTGCTGTAAAGTAAAAGACATTGAAGCATCATGTTAAAGAGGATAGATCTCCACCATGCCCTAAAGTCCTAAAAACAAAATACATTGCTTCTAAATACTTACCTGCTACAGCTGTCTGGCTTTCCAATGTTAAAACTTTCTTTATCTGAATCAGTATCCTTAATCTTCTTGAACCTGAGCCAGGAAAACAAACAAAAAGAAACATATTTTACCAAAACGATGGAAATTTGCATGTATTGTAATTATTGTGTCAGAGAAAACCGCTAACAGCTAGTCAGAAGGAGAATGTTGAAGGACTCACTTTATCACGCCGACCACCACCAGAGTGATAAAAGCGACGAGGCTGATGGCTAGCAAGACACCAAGCACAATAATAGCTGTATCGTCTTCCTCTCGCTCAGGTTCTTTCTCCAGTCCTTCCAGTTCCACATCAGAACCAAACACTTTCTCCAGTTCTACTCTGATGCTCTCGGTTTCGCTCTTCAGCTTCCTGTAGAAATCACAGCGTAGTTTTAGGGAAGGTTTTTTTCCCACAAAGTTTGATAATGACGTGAACTCAATAGTAAGTACTCTTTCTTTTTTTTAAATGTAGACCCTGTCAACCATGACAAGCTGTTTTGCCTTGACTTACTCGTGGACTTTTTCGGCACTGATGGTCATACCAGCCTCGTCCACTGCGATAAAGCTGACGTACGTCTTGGCATTTACTTTCGTCACCCGTGAACGCATCTCAAATCCCTGCTCTCCACGTACACTCATGATGTGTACGCTCCAACCCAGCACCTTCTCCAGAGACCTGAGAGTAAGAGTGTGAGGGGACAGGTAAATGAGGGTGCAATAAGTCCGAGTCCATGGTATGTGGATCACCATGATTTGGTGATGCTCGCTTGTTCTCTATGTTTCAAGTACCAGCATAACCTGTTTATGTAAAAAAGTTAAGATATTCATCACTTGAAAGTGAGCTACAACAAAATGTGTCATCTTAAATCTCACATAATCTAGTTTGCATAGAGGACTTTTGTGAATAAAATGTGTGTTAATGTTCCAGCTGAAATACAACTCAGATCCTGCTTCATTCTGGCTGCTTGAGTTTTGTTCTGTTTTACTCCTTTTCCAAACTCAGTGTTTCAGTGTCTGTAGCTTTAAACAAACTGCTCCTGAACACCCCTTTGACAATATGCTTTTTTTTCTAACCAATCAGAACAGAGGGAGTGGAAACGTCCACGTTTGAGACCTTAGCAAGGACTTTCCACCCATTTTCAGTTAATGGGGGGATTTTCTCGCTAAATTAGTTGGATCCGATTCCAACCTGTCATTAGGGCACTCCCATGTTAAGGCTCAGCCAATCAGCTTTCTCTAGTCCCCCCCTCCCACCCCCCGACTGCATCATCCGGGAATCGAACTTGCAATAATGATAATTAATTCACAATAACATTCTCAATATTTAGCAATAAAATCTGAACAAGCCAATTTCAGTTAGCTGCTATCCTAGCCATTCTTAAGAGCTAAAGAAGGCTAGGTTAGTTGTTAGCACTTAGCTGCTTACCCATTAGCCTAGCGTTATTTACTGTAGCTTTTAAAA
This sequence comes from Clarias laeviceps, assembly GCA_030014305.1. Classification (NCBI taxonomy): domain Eukaryota; kingdom Metazoa; phylum Chordata; class Actinopteri; order Siluriformes; family Clariidae; genus Clarias; species Clarias laeviceps. Next base: position 5,401,429 of record JAQMYJ010000010.1, read on the forward strand.
ATGGTGTCCCGAGAACTGCAGAACCGAGCATTGAGCCAGGGGAGGGTCTCTTCTTATATGAAGTCACAACAGAGGAAAATCTGATTCGCTTGTTTAAGTCCTGATCAAGATAAACATTTAAAAACGACAAAAAACTGGGGATTTTTTTCTTGTGTTTCTTTTGTGTGTGTTTATGCAGACTGGAAACTAATCCAAATGTCTAAAAAAATTATAATAATTCACCATAATATGTGTCCTTTAAAGAATTTTTATCATTTTTTTAAAATCATGGTCAGTTATAAAATTTTGAACGGAAATAATACTTACTTTTGAGTTTCTGTAATCTTCATCTCGACAGTGTGAACAGGCTGGTTCAGTGTGATCACCACAATGTTCTCACTGTCGCTGTCTTTCACATGAACCTGGAAAAGTCATACACATGGTCACATGGTGTTTTTTTTTTTCGTATCGTGGTATCATGATGATATCGTATCTGGTGATCCCTGGTGGTTCCTGTTCCTTGTAAATATGTTGTGCTTTCAGAGACTTGCCTGTAGTTCAGCAGTTGCAGAGAGTCCTTGTGTATCTGTGGCTTTAACACGAGCATTTACAGTTTTTCCGCCCATCTTACTTAAATCCAGCACATAGACCTGACCTGAGATGCTCTCAATTCCCAGCAATGAACTGGACTCCTGCAGGGAGTAACAGAGCTTCTCAAAGTCCCCGACGTCAGGGTCCGTCGCCTACATGGAAACAAAAAGTCCACCAGGGATGATTAGTCTAGATATGAACAGTGAGTGATGGAAAATCATTGGTATCTTTTCCACAACGAGTCGCTAATTATGTGTCAGGGCAGCACAGGACACTGTCTCCTACCTTCACGGTGAATACTGGATATCTGAATGGGGCGGTGCTGAAGATTTCTGCCGTATAAATTTGACGTTCAAAGACTGGAGCCTCGTTCACGTCTTCTACCTGAATCACCACCTGTTGGGGCACAAATAAGAAGAAATTGAAGCCTAGAGGTTACTAGAAATTGTTTGGGTTTAGTGTTTGGGCTTGAATCCGTGATAAATACCGTGGTTATAGCGGAGTTGGGAGGAGTCCTGGAGTCAGTGGCTTCCACATTAACAAAGTACATTTCCTTCTCTTCCTTATCCAGTGACTTGAGCGTTGTAATAGCTCCAGTTTGGTCCACACCGAACAGGTCTGTGTTTGACATCAGATGATAAGTGACCTGGACCAGCTGGCTTCCTGTAAGCGCTTTGACCACGCCCACATTTGTTTCACGTGGTTCGTTCTCCTTTACCGAGAAATAGTAGGTCGAGTTCTGAAAGACGACGGTGTCCGTCAGCTGGTTGACTCTCACCTCGATCGTGACCGTCGCTATCAAGGGAAAAATAAACCCAATCTACAAACATCCGTTTACAGTTTCCATAATATTTTTGATGTTGTCTAGTTGTTGGGAAGTAAGACAGAGAGGGTTATAGTCTGTACACACCAGTATCGTTGAGACGAGGCATTCCTTGATCTTCTGCTATAACCAGAAGCTGGATCTCCATGTCCTCGGTGATGGTAGTAAGGTCACGAGTCCAGGTGATGGCTCCTGTCTCAGGGTTCAAATTCAGCATGTCGGAATCTTCAGAGAACCTGGAGATAGAAACCTTTACAGGACTTTTCTTTTTCTCTGTTTATAATTTTAATAGATTCTCTTTTATTATGGTTGTGTTGTACACACAGGTTATAACTACTGTCTTCTTGTCCTATATTACGGCCATTACCAAACTCGACATACATACCAAACTCATGACATACAGTATTTCCTTATATATTTCGACTAGAAAATAACTAAATTCAAATAGCGAATTTGTTCTTATTACTTCATAAATATTAATATTTCACCAGTAATATGTATAGAGATGCTTAGGTCAGGTTTTTGTAAGGAGTCTCCAGTGTCCAAGGTAAGGTTTCCTATGCAGGAGAGTCTTCAAGACATTTCAAGCTAGAAACAACAAATGACTGTTTTGACCTGCTATAACATAAGTGCTAATACGATCCATCTTGTTTTAAGGATGTTCCATGACTACAGATGTAATGAGCTAAAAATGCTAAAACACCAGCAATAAAACACTTGAGAGTGTGCTGTAATCAAAGAAAAATAATCAACCTCCAGGTAATAACAGTAAGTCTGTTTCCTCTTGGGCTCCAACCACATTGCATTATAACATCTCAGATATTCCTTCCCTGGATTCTAGATTGGTAATGTCAAGACTCTAGTCTTACTTTTTTTGCACCCTCACTGTGCATTGTACATTGCATTTCCATGCTGACCTGTAGGTGATGAGAGAGTTGTTCCCAGCATCTTTATCCGTAGCAGACACGGTTAACACCAGATCTCCTATTTTAACATCCTTAGCCAATACATGTGTCAAGTAGGAGGGCGTATTGAAAATCGGTGGGTTGTCATTAACGTCTGTCACAATCACCTTCAACGTGGTAACGTTCTACAGGAACCAAGATCAAATTCAGATGATGTTTTTATTATACAAGAGTTGAGGTAGTGTTACAAGTGCGTTAACCTCTAAAGACAAAAGAAATCAATTTACCTGTCTCGACGGCATGCCGTAATCACGCGCCACAAGGACCAAATCATAAATCTCTTGTGTCTCTCGATCCAGTGTCCCAGTAACCATCAGAGTCCCATCCTGCAAGACAGAACGGTGAGCAACATTTACATTAAACATAAGGTTATATTTTGCACCTTCTTTGTAAGAAATATGCCTTTTTAACCCTCTCACCGATTTGAATCTGAAAACATCAAGGTAGGAGTATGTGGTTAAGGTGACCTCTCCGTTCAAGCCAATGTCGCGGTCAGTCACCTGGATTTGAGTCACGTCACCTGTTTTGTCTTCAGGGATTAGTAAAGGATTTTGGAATTCTGAATATTCTGGGTTGTTGTCATTGACATCCAGAACCGTTATGTTGATTTGAGCCGTGGCACTCAAGCCATTGACGGGTTGATCTACAGCCACCACCTGTGGTGGAGGCAAAAATAAAACCAGGCAGATTTGTATCATCTGGAAATTAGGGTTAAGTTCGAAGAATTTAAATCAGAGTACTATTTTAAATCAAACTGATCCAAAAATAATATAGTGGATTATATTAAGAATGATGAAAATGAGACAGACCTCTATAACGTAGTTGTCTCTTGTTTCTCTGTCAAGACTGGAATTACTGTGCAGGAGGACCACTCCTTTGTCGTTAATATCGAAAACATCACTGCTCAGAAGAAAGTGTCCATTGGAGAATCCACCCTTTAGAGGAAGTAAGCGGGATGGAAACCATTACAGGAATTGAAAACTTACTCACTTACTCTCTCACTCGTTGTCTATACCACTTTATCCTGTATACAGAGTTGCAGGGGGTCTGGAGCCTATCCCAGGAGACTTAGGGCATGAGGCGGGGTACACCTTGGACAGAGTGCCAATCCATCAAAGGCACACACATGCTCATTCACACACTATGGGCAATTTGGGAATTTCAACCAATTTCCAATCAACCTAATCTGCATGTCTTTGGTCTGTGGAAGGAAACCGGAGTACCCGGAGGAAACCCACCAAGTACGGGGAGAACATGCAAAATCCATGCATGTAGTCCCCGAGACGGGAATCAAACCCGGGCCCTGGACGAGCAAGGTGACAATGCTAATCACTAAGCCACAGTGCTGCCTAGATTGCAAACTTCAAAAAAATGCTAGCAAAAAAATTTCAGGTAAACTTGTTGGCATAGTTTGGTCAAGCTTTCTAAAACACATTCTGGCAAATGCCAAAACAGTTTCCCCTCCTAATTGGGTGCCCTGCCAATCCCTACCCACCAGCCCTATAAAGTGGCAGCTACCATCCAGGGAAGATAAGGAGAGTACTGTATATCTCTCATCCCTCCATCTCTTCCAGAGGAAAAAGCCAATTTTGCCCCCTTAACTTATGGTCACATGGCCAACACATAGAGGAGATAACAATTCTTTCCTTGCTGTTACTCTTTGTACCTCACCTCATTCTCATCCGTGACTTCCAGTGACACAATTGGAGATCCAGGAGGTATATTCTCATAGACAGCCACATCATACCGATCCTTGCTAAACTTCGGAGGTTTATCGTTCACATCCTCCACCAATATAACAACCACTGCAGTGCCTGTAAGAGATGGACTGCCTCCGTCCATCCCTTCCACCTCTAGGGTATATTTCTTTGCCTTGCTGTAGTCCAGCATTTCAGCCACGCTTATTATCCCGGATACGGCGTCTATGGAAAAGGGTGCGGGTGAAGAAGTTGGATCCTGCTTGGCAATGTGATAGGTCACTAAGCTATTAAGGCCTTCATCTTTATCGGTGGCAGTAACAACAATCACGTTCGTTCCAATAGTGGCATTTTCTAAGACACTAGCCTCATATCTTTGTGTGGAGAAGATGGGGGGGTTGTCATTGACGTCGGTTAACACAACCACCACGGATGCAGTTGCTGAGCGAGGTGGTCGACCCTGATCTTCAGCGACCACCAAGAGGTTGTACTTGTCCTGGATTTCTCTGTCGAGTTTTGCTACTACCAAGATTAAACTTGTTTCTGGGTCGATCCTAAACATCCCGGCTGAACCCTCCAGCCTGTACTGGATTTCAGCATTTAACCCCGAATCTGCATCCGTTGCTTCTACATATGTCACGTTGGCTTCAAGCTTTACATCCTCTGGGATGTCAACGGTGATTGAGCTGGAGGCAAACTTAGGACTGTTGTCATTGATGTCCAAAACTTCGACGAAAACCAAAGCCTCATCACTGTTAGTACCATCTGAAATAGACATCTGGATGGTATAGTTATTCAGGGTCTCATAGTCTAGTTTAACTCTTGTCGTCAGCATTCCTGTCGTCTGGTCAATGGAGAACTTGTCTGCTTCCGTTTGGACGGTTAAGGTGACAGGAACGGCAGGGGACAGAGACAGGAAGGTCACCTGGAAATCAAAACATGTAATTGTAACCTTTAAACTCTGACAAATGACAGAAAACAGACTTCCTTTGTCATCCTTTTGTCCTATGAAACCAACATGCCAATGAGTTAGGAAATGACTAGCTATAATGTCATATGATGTAACTACAATTCAACAAAATTGTGTAAGCTGGAGATGATGCCCATAATCAGTGTGGGACCAAAAAAGTTAAAAATATCTGAGAAATATGAACAAATCAGAGAATCTATATTAATAAAAGAAAGGTTTTGTCTGTACACTGGCCAGAACTTGCTTTATCAGTGATATCTTATTATTCATCTATTGGAGGACCAGAAACCAGTCTCCGAAAATTCTGTTATGGCCTAACATTATTATCAACTAATTTTGCATTCAGCAAAGTAAATGTGTGGAAATACTTCACTTTATTAGAGGACCCTTTTTAGAATTTCTTTTGGGAACGTTTACATGTAAAAAAGAAATTAAAATAAATATCAGAATACCAGAAAAGAAATACTGGTGTCATGCCATCTCAAGTTAAGGCAATGATCTGCCTTATGGAGTCTAACAAGTTCACCTTGACAATTTCAGCCCCTGCGTCTTGCTCTTCCTCTACTTTCCCCTGATATGTTTTCTGAAAGAATTGTGGACGAGAGTCTCCTGGTGCCTTAATCTCCACGGGCACAGAGGAAGATAGGCTCACGCTGCCCCCTGTAGGCATGGAACAGGATAAAAAAAATAAAAAAAAACGCCATGTGCATGTCTTCGAATGCTTTGAGATGAAGAAACAAACTAAAATGACCTGACTTACCATCTTTCGCAGTCACGTACAACAAAAACTGGAGGATCTTGTTCTCCTCAAGTGGGATGGTCTTGTTTAAGGTTATCTCTCCTGTGTTTTCATTTATGACAAAATAGCCCTCGTCGTTCCCGAAGTCGATGAAGTAGCTGATTTCCCCGTTCGGTCCCTCATCTAGATCTGTTGCTTCTACCTATAAGTGGGTAAAGAAACTATAGTGTCGAAAAGAAGCTGTGTATTAAATAATCTTTGGTGTGTTAATAGACGTTGAACTATGGGCTTATACATGAACTATGGGCTTATACATGAAATAAAATGCAATTTAAAACATTTCCTTGGAATACTATAGAACAGACATGAAACTACACCTAAGAAAGGCAGAATAATAAGCTATAACATTTTTCATTGGACCAATTTAGCATAAATTGCTGAAAAATGTTAATGCTGGTAAGAGAAAGGCACAAGAAGACCCAGTGCCCATCAGGCAACCACAGCGCCATCCCTAAAGATCTTGTAGTTACAAGGGGAATAATGGGCATAATGATTTGTGTTGTAATGTAATCGGTGTTTATTGTCTGGTCACATGATTTCAGCTTTTTAATCCAAAGTGCACGGTTTAAATGGGATGACTATCTTAATACAAATGTGTTCTGATAGTGGAAAACTCATAACCCAAAAAGCTCTAATAAACCATTAGGACCGTTATATACAGTAATGTTTAATACTTGTAGAAACCATCAGGCTAATTCTCTTTTCAACAGCACGACCTGAAACTGTGGAACTGTAAAGTTATAAATATAGGATGATCCTGATTTGTGTAATGCTTTAAAGGCCAATGAAACCTTTGTCAATATAGTTAAATATAAAACACACACACACACACACACACACCCTGCTGTATAATGTTATCACAGAACATCCAGAAGTTATAAACAGGTCTGAGATAAGACAGTTACTTTTACAGACTTAATCAGATTCCTCAAACAATAAAGTGTCACCTTGACAACCAGCATGCCAACAGTCTGATCCAGGGAAACTTTGCCCTCGTACTTGCCGCTTCCAAAAACTGGACTGTTATCGTTCTCATCCGAGAGGAAGATGAACACGCTGGCCATCGTGCTGTGGCTGGAGGGCGGTTCCTCTCTCGCCTCGATCTGTTTTACAAAGAATAAACAGTCTTCTCCAGCATCTTCTCCACATTTTATCACAGCAAATCTTAAAACAGTAGGATTCGATTATAGCTGGTCTCATTTTTTTTTACAAAAAAATTTTATGTTTTTTTCCACACTTTCTCTATGAAACATCAACATACAGTAAACTTCATCCTTTATTGTGTAAATTCAGGATATTATACCTGAGATTCCTCTTGGCACCGGCTGCTTTAAAAACCAAACTGAAAGCATCTCCGTTTTATTCTTGCTAACATTCTTGGGACACATGGTGCTCTGTCTTTACTAAATCTTGCAAAAATGCTAAAAAAAGACACAAAAAAAGCCTTACATGGCTTTGCTTTCTGCGTATACTAGCAAGTTTTGAACGGCTCCCGGATGTGCGCGCAACTTAGCCAGCGTAAGCATTTCAGTTCTTAAGTTTCTTAGGTTTGTATGCTGAAGTACTGCTGTCTTACAGTCTTCATACCTCAAACACCCTTTATTTCACTTCTTTACTGAACACACCATTTCAGTGTTTATGCAAATGAGCTACTGCTGAGCCACTCCCACCAGAGAACAGCAGAGCGGAGCAACAAGCTGGAGAAGATGCTCTTCTCATATGAGGTCATACTGGGGGGCTTTAATTGGTTTAATTGTCTGGCCAGTACAAAAATGTCATTATTTTTTTAAAGCAGTGATTTCCATGTTTTCTGTTTGCACAGACACACATCTCAATAGCTAAAAAGGACTAAAAGGTGAATTTTGCACAATAGCTCGGCTTTATGTTCGGATTTATATTGTGACCTAGAAATAATTCAGACTCTCAAATACTGGAAATTTCTTTTGTTGTTTATATGATTGTTTATTTTCACTTCACTTCACTGTATCACTATGTACACTTTTGGTCTACACTCTATATGTTTTCTTGATGTATGTTACCTGAAAAGCAAAGCTCTGTGTGGTTTCTCTGTCCAGCTCGGCGGGCGTCTTCACCGTGACCGATCCGTCAGGACTGATGGAAAAAGGAGCTGTATCTGGAACGATCCTCAGGGTTCCCACAAAACCTCCCTAAAGATCAGAATAATCCATCCACACGTCCAGTGTAGTTTGAATGCTTGATGTTCTACAAACCTTCTAACCATTTTTTTTTTTTACAAAATCTTATGTAAAGCATCTTTAAAAGCCACACAAACCTTATCCTTGTCTGTGACCTTGACCTGAAGAATGAAACTGTCCTGGGCGGAGTTTTCTGGTATAACTTCAGTGTAGTTGCTGTGGTCAAACTCTGGGGCATTGTCGTCCACGTCCTCAATGGTGACCAACACAATAGCATTGGCGGTTTTAGTGCTGTCGTCCCGCTGAGCTGCCTGAAATACACACACACACACACACACACAAGCAAGTTTGTATTACTCTCCTTGTGAAGACTTCCCATGCGTTTTTTAGATATTAAATTAACGTCTGATTTAACATCAACAACTCATTAAATATTTCTCCACTAGGATGCAACCTTTTGTATTTTATCGTTGCAGAACGTCTACCTGTATTTGGAGCGTGATGGTTTCTATTTCCTCTCTGTCTAATGCTGTCACTGAGATGATCCCGGTGTTTCGGTCGATGCTGAAGTTGGGCTGATATTCATTCGGAGTGACTGCGAAGAGCATGAAAAACAAAACCATTCATACAAAATGGAAATTGAATCAAAATAATAAGAAATCATGAAAATGGATAATAGCCTTGGGGTGTTCAAGTCAAACTGAGACTTATATGTTATAAATAATAAATTCAATTCAATTCAATTCAATTTTATTTGTATAGCGCTTTTAACAATTGGCATTGTCCCAAAGCAGCTTAACACA
>JAQMYJ010000010.1:5486765-5506629 GCA_030014305.1 Clarias laeviceps
GCAAGTAAAGAATGATTAATATGAATGAGTACAACAAACTCAAAAACTCATAGTTCTGTTTACTTAAAACTGGAAACCTCATTACTTAAAAAATTTGATGTAACTTATTACCTCAAATTTTTTGAGTTTTGCCAACTTATTCGGGTTTACAGTGCAAGCTGATGCCATTCTGGATCGGATAAACGTCGGATAAAAACGTCTGGCAGTCTGAGCAAGGCCTTAGTATCTATATATCGTGTTGCTTGTAGCACAGTGTAATTTGAGTTGACTTTGTACATAAATCATTTAGATATAACTTTTAAACATAACATTTATTCTTTAGACATAACATTTACGCAAAGAAAGGCCTACTGATCTACTGGTAAATTGAAAAGATTTTATAATGTTAATATTTCTCGTTGCTACACTAACAGATGCTAACCAATAATTAACAGATAAAAAGATATTCATATTTAAAAATATATTCACAATATACAGAATACTGTATTGTATTAATAACAATATATTGAAAAATACATAAGGAATTGCCACTTTTCATATATTGAGAATATATATTAAAATATATTCAACTGTATATTATGTATGTATATTAATGTTTGTAATTTTATATTCAACAATATACTTCATACTATATTAAATTTGATCGGATATATATACGTATATATACACAGGATAGATAGATAGATAGATAGATAGATAGATAGATAGATAGATAGATAGATAGTATAGATAGATATTACAGTATATATCCATACATGGTCCATTCATATATTGCAATATATTAATAAATATAAGCATTAGTTTCCTATAGATGGAAATGTATTATTTAATTTATTGCATTATATATTGCCATATATATTTTTTTCTGTAAGAACCATCCTTTAAATATAACATTTATTCTCCTTTAAACATAACGTTTTCCTTCTTATACATAACACTTATCTTCTGTAGACATAACACTTATTCTTTAGACATTATTCTTTAGACATAAAATGCATCCTCATTTAAACATAACATTTATCTCTCTTTACACATGACATTTATCCTCCTTTAGACAAAACATTTATACTTTAGACATAACATATACCATTTAATGTAAGGTATATCATTTGGAGATGTCTGGAAAGAAATTAGCTTCTCCATGAAATTTGAAGCAAAAACATTTCAGATTCTTACCATCCATTTCTTCATCTTTTCCCAGAAGACCTTAAACTCCTGAAACTCAATCATTCCCGAACCATCCACCTTTTCTCCTAGTTAAGGAATATCTGACAAAATCTCAACATCTTTCACATCAGATAATTAACACATAACAACCGAGGCGTAAACAAGGAAATAACCAGCATCATCTAACTTATCTTAATAATATTTATCATAGCATTCCGATAAACGATTAATAGTATCAGCTTTTTGCGGTTACACTTCATGTCCCAGGAACCAGTGTTAGAGGATACATCCATCAGGTTGATGATACTGTGGCATGTGCTCAGACTGACACCGTCAAATTTGATCTCTTTCCCTGTTATAAATGATAACAAAAAAGCTTATGAATGAATCATGCCAGGTTGTGTTGTGCATTAGTGTGAATAAAAACAGACTCACTCCTGCTCAGCACTCCGTTTAGGAGGCCCTGAAGCTCCCGGGCGGTGATGGCCTGGTCCTACATGGACACAGCGAGAACTTCATTACTACAATCAAACATTGTAGTAAACAAGTAAACATTGGTATGTAGCAGCAGCATTAGGGTTATTGTCACAGCAGTTAAGACAAAAGTAATGGCACCCTATGAAAGGAGAAAAAGGTAGTCATGGTCTATGAGCTGCAGTGGCTGAGCTGCATTATTGGAAGATTTAACTCACTTCACACTTTCACTTTTTAATCTTTTTTTGTCATTTTCATTAGTGTCAAGTTTTTATTGGTGTTACTAAATCTGTTACTAAACTTTTGCACTTGGATGATTGGCAGGATGGTTTGGCCTGATAAAAAAACCATCAACACACAGTGGGCTTACTACACTGTCGATACTGTATGTCTCAGGATGTTGTTGGAGATTTCACATTAAAACTTGCTTAACATTATACAGGATTTAGACCTAAAGTAAGCATCTTTATTAGAACTTTGTTGTCTTACAGAGCCAGCGATCTGTTCAAACAGCTTCCTCAGGCCTTTTTCCTCCTTTGTCTCCTCTTCGGGTTTGGACGGCTCCGGTGGCTACAGATTAAAAATGGTAAAGTTTTTTTTTAATGTGACATGTACTGTACTTGAAGAATGACCTTATTACAAGGACAGTGAAAAATGTGTATAAATAAATCATAAAACTAATCCTGATTTGCAGAGTAACTTTTTTTCAGTCTAATATTTAATCTATCTAACTCGGCCCTCTAGATCACCTTTGTAGTGTGATCAAGTGTATAGTGTAGATAAAAAATTAATTAAGAAAATTTTAAGGTTAAAAAAGGTCACTCACATCAGGGATGTCAGCCTGGACAGTGTTCCCCATCTCCCTGTTCACAGACAGAGCATTTAGTCCATATGCCTTATGTAACACAGATATAAGCTTGTAGGTTTAGTGTAAAATTCCCTTGTGACTTGATTTCTTCTGTTTGAACCCTCCACATTCTATTATAATACAGTATACTATTTTATGCAGGGCATTTAAGTCAAACTGGACAGCGAATGGAGGCGTAAAAGCAATTGACGTTTACAGAAGACTTCAAGCAAAGTACAGTGATGACACTCGCCGCAGTAAAACATTTAAATGGTGCAAACATTCTAAAGAAGGCTGTACGTCTGTGAATGGTGATTCTGGCCGAGGCGGCTTAGAGCCCAATACAGGCGCTCCCGTGCACACTTAGCGTGTGAAAAATCGACAGATAATTGACTTCAGCTTGCATAAGAGACGCATCTGTGTGTGGAAACTGTACACACAATCATTCAACAATCAAGAACTCGACTGGGAGTTATTGTACATCCCCCATACAGTCCTGACCTCCTTACTAATGAAACACTGGTATAGGTGCATTACTGCAGGGAATTTTTACTCTCATAACTGAGTTCTCAAAAGTCGGTTTGACTTGAACACCCCTCAGGGTATGCATTTTATTTGTATACTGGCTGCATTTTTATGCAAGTAAATTTAATTACACAGAGTGACAGCGTACGTACACTGTTCCAGCTTTGGTCTCGGAGAAGACCCGCACCAGAAAGTCAGCCTCCTTGTGGGGCTGGAAGATGGTGGGCACCACCAGGTAGTTGCCCGGGGAGAGGAAAAAACGCTCGGACACTTCACGTGTGTTGATGTAGGTGCGGCTCCGTGCTTTCGAAGCGTTAAAGCGGAAAAAATCTTTCTCTGCATGGTCCTCGTTATCCTGGCACTGAAGGAAAAACAGAGCTTAAAACTCACTTCCAAACTCAACAATTGTTTATCCAGAGCACATTGTTTATCCAGACTCTCACACCCTCTGACCTGATAGACAGCGAAACCGATGGTCTCCAGGTCAAGCCCCTCCTGGCGCAGTTTGCGCCGGTTCTTCTGCATGAGGGCCACGATGACACCACACTGATTTGTGTGGTTCACATCTTCCAGCTTTATCTTGAACTGTGGGTTCGTCCAGAAGGTGTCTGTGGAGACAACAAACGTGTGATTTCAATCAGGCGTTCAACAAAAGAGGCTGTGTGCTCATTAACACTTTTTGAATCAGAAATGCTCAACCAAATGCTGGCTCCTCTACATCAGACATCACAGAAACTAGCCTGTTGAATATGCTTCTGAAAAAAAAGCTACAACAATGTTAGCAATATGATGAGACAAACAGTTCAGACAAAAACTTTGCAATTGAGCAAAAAGGCCCTGCAAGCTCTCTGCAACTGTCACACTCTGAATTTTATTGTGGCAGATGCAGCTAAATTGTCTTTGCTAGGTTTTAGATCCATTCATGTGTCATCTGGTACATCGGGCGATGGATACACCCCACCTTTGAGATCTATCCGTCTTTCCTGTGACAGTTACTTATGGGGTCAGGTTGCTGCCACAACTCCTAATAGTCATTCACACACTACGGGCCATTTGGAAATGCCAATTGGCATAACATGCATGTCTTTGGACTGTGGGAGGAAACTGGAGTACCTGGAGAGAACCCATCGGGCATGAGGAGAGCATGCAAACTCCACAAACACAGACCTGAGGTGGGAATCGAACCCCGACCCTGTAGGTGCAAGTCCACAGTGCTAACCACTACATCACCATGCCGCACTTTGCTGGCTTCATATACAGTATCCAAAGAAGAAATAACAGAGGCAGCTAGGTCTGGAAGATAGTGGAGCTTCAAAAAACTATGAATGAAATAGATGGACAGGAAATGTTGATGGAGGCCAATGCTGCTGTCTATACAATCCCTGAGGATCCCTGCATCACCCTCAAGAGAGATGATGGACAACCTGTACTAGAAGGAACTTCTATCTCTCTATGAAAATATTTGTATTCTACAGATCTTGTTAACATCACTATGCGAGAAATCCTTCTCAAGTGTACAGCTTATAAAGACTTCCCTGAGGTCCAAAATGAGCCAGGAAAAGATTTAGGGCTGGTTTAAATTGCTATAGAATGGGAGTTCTGACCTGGAAGGTCTAGTGGCAGTGCCTGCTACAGCCAAGGCATAAAGGAATGTTCACCTAAGTCACCTTATTTTTTAAACCCTATTTACTGACCCAGGGTGTTATAAACCTGAGCCTGGTGATTCTGGCCGAGGCGGCTTAGAGCCCACTACAGGCGCTCCCGTGCACACTTAGCAAGTGAAAAATCGAGGGTTCTTCAAGAACTCTTTGGAAAATTAATAGTTTTACTGTTTCAAACCAAAGAACCATTCGTCTAGGTTAAATATTGATATTAATATTATTTTCTAAGACTGTGTAAACAATCAACAATTGCAGAGATGATTTTGGAGACAAACCGGTGAATGATTTCCTGGGTTTGGAAAATCAGAAATGAAAGATATTTTGGGAGTCATTATGGGTAAAACTGCTGTATGTCCAGTAACCACATGATTACACTCAGTGTCTGTTGTGTTACTTCTTCCATCAGGCACTGCCTTAATGCGTAGCAGCTTTCCATAATCTGCAGTTTTTAGGCCTAGCTTTTTTAAAACTCTGTGCTTACCAATAAAGTTCCTGCAGCCTCCGGCAGTGGAGCCCCGAATCCAGCTACCTTCCAGAACGTTCACGTTCCACTTCTTCTTGGTGTCATCTGACAGAGAGTCTGGAGTCAGGTTACACAGCTCCACCCTGTCGTAGTTCGACTTGAAATCCTCAAACTCCATCCTTCAACACAACAACCGGTGTAGTCAATACTGTGGCCCACAACAAGAGACTCCATTTGACCAAACCTTGTTTGGGAAGCCAGTTCCTTACACTCTATAGTCTTAAGGATTCAGTTGCCTCTTTTGGGGGTCATTTACCAAAATGGGTTCTGTGCTACATTTATATAATCTTGTGGCCTTTATGCAAAGTTAGTTACATACAATTAATTGAGATAATTGAGAGGTTGCAAATTGGGGGACTTTCTTAAGGACTCAGATGTGACAGACTGGAAGTGCCGTGATTCTCCTAACAAGCTAACCAGAAATTGGTAACATATTAGTCTGATGGTACCTTTATGATGGTACATAATACCATGGCATTTTTGACAGTGCATTTTTGATGATACTTATTTTCTGACATAGTACCACACTAGGGTACATGTTTCTACCATGATACTTATTTGATACAATGATACATGTACTATATGGTGTATGGTACATGGTTCTACGTACCTGGATACTGATTTTTTTTTTATATATATGTTTATGTACAGTACCACAATGGCAATATTTATATAGTATAGTACACCATTGCATATATGCAACATTAATTAAATGCCATAGTGTAGGTTGAAAATATTACATTATAGAAAGATGGTACTGCTAGTAGTACGTACTGACTTTTATAATATGGTACAGTATGTATTATACGACCATTCCATATTAGATACCTGCTGAACTTTGGTATTTTTGGAATACTACGTAGTCAACATAGTATTCAACAAAGTATTGTGATAAATAACATAGTACTACCACAGTACAAACGGAAGTGCTACAGTACATACCCTGATACTCTATAAAGTCCTGTGGTGCCTACCATGGCGATGTCTGAAGTACCATGGTAATACTAAGGTATAATATGTTTTTTTACTCTATAACATAGTAACAGCTCAAACGTTTAGCCACTGAGTCACTGCTAGAATGAAAGAACCTTTTATGAAAGACTGGGAACAATTAATTATACAAAATTTTGCTTTTCCAAGAGGATACATTGTTTAGGTCCAGTGTTGGAATTACTACAGTAAGTTCGATTTGTGATGCAGATTCAAAGCAAAGCTCATACCAGAACTCCCCATCATCTGTGGCGTTTTCAAGCAGTCTGACTTTATCTGCTTTATCCACAACACTCCACTCTCTGGAACTGCAAAAGAACAAAAGCACATTGGAGATGTAATATTGATGTAGAAATCAATTCCATTATGTACTGTACATAACTGTAAAGTTAGAAGAGATACTAGGATCGCACATATTAAAGCAATAAAAACCTTATCAGACAAGATGTGTTCGACATCAACAACGAAGTCAACAATAAAGTAAGAGAAGTCATTTGCTTCAACTGGAACTATACAGTATTATCACCTATATAATCTTTGCAGTATAATTCCACCTTCAAACAATGGAAGTCCAGGTCCAAGAGGTGGAAAGATACCAAACTGTCCTGATGAAAAAACTTATTGTGGTTTGCCAACATGGCTGCCTCCATAGCATTACACTATTCATCTACTCTGTTCACTGTTTAAAGATGACAGAAAAGCTGTCTGTGTCTTGAACCACATCAGCAGGTCTGTGTGATATCAATGAAAAAAGAAATGGATGTGGTTTGAGGCACAGGTTTACGGAGGGAAAAAAACGTTTATGTGTGTGAGAGACTGGGGTTCATAATTGGTTTGCTACACCTTGTTGCTTAACCTTGTTCAAGACTAAAGAATCCGACACGAAATATCTCTTGGCAAATATGTCAATAATTGTCAAATTATACATTTAAAAGCAAATGTATATTGTTAGAAAAACGTGACAATATCTTTAGACATCTTTTCAGCACTAGTGGCAGCTTAGCTGTTAGCACTATCGCCATACGTCTCCCTTGGGGTCGATTCCCACCTTGGGGTCTGTATGCATGGAGTTTGCTTGTTCTCCCCATGCTTGTTGGGTTTCCTACAGGTCCTGGTTTCCATCCAAAGTCCAAAGATATGCAGATTACGCTAATTGGTGTTCCCAAATTGCCTGTAATGTGTGTGATTGTTGTCCTACTACAGTTGTAAAGATGGGAATAAATACAATGGTCATCATTGGCCTCCACGGTCCCTAGTTGGACTACACAGGTTCCTAAATGGATGGATTGAGTCTATGCTTTATGCTGAAATCATGATTAGCAGGAGCGTACTTATCGCTCCAGGGGCCATTCCACTCCACCTGACCCCATGGGTTTCTGACACGGATCAGTCGCACTTTTGACCCTCTGTAGTTCACCTGCAGAGGATCAGATACACACCAATGGATTAAGAAACAGATTCAGAGGTGAAATGCACAAAATAGATTTTTTTGCGGATAGTTTGTCAGCTTTTATGTAAAGGATGTTGACTACATATTCAGATGATTCGAATGACGGCTGGTGAAATTACCTCTGCCAGGCCGGTGATGGAGTAGGCATGACCTTTGACCAGGCCTGTGGTTGTCTGAGCTTCTGATTCAGCTGAGCTTGTGATCTAGAGGGAAAGAAATATGCATGGAAAATGAATAAAGAATTGCTTACAGTAATAAGTGTTTCTTGTTCGTTGCCTCAACTCTATAAAAAAGTGTTTCCTTATCAAGTAGAACCACATTAGGAAGTGAAAAATCCTGTTGTGTCCAAAGAACCATTGTTGAACTGCTTTACCCAAGAGAGTTTAATTAAGCAGAATCACACTCTTGGTCTTGCTGTTGTACTGAATAGCAGCACAACCATGATGCTGCCGTAGGCACTAAAGATATCACAGCCGTGATGATTTTCAGTACAAGAGCACAACCTCATACGTGATATTACTTTTATACAACAGTTCCACAAACATCATTTATTAGCCACAGATTGTGATTTGTTCTCAAATAGTGTTAAATGAAAAGCTAATGTGCTATATAGGGTGTACAATCCCTTGTTCCACACGCCATGGCCTTGATCTGGGGTTAGAGAGGGGTTTGGGATTCAGCCTTGTGTTAGAAGCTGGTTATCTTTATAGCTCACATTAAACATGAGAAGAACAAGACAGACAGTTCAGAGGCGGTTTATTCGGAATGACTTCAAAAGCAATTATTAAGGAATTAATATCATTTAAGATGACATAACGTTATCAGTTTTCTTACTCAGTGTTTCCCTGACTGGTTCTGAATGTGGGTTTTGGCAGGCAACTGATCTTCCCTCAGTACTGCGGATCATACCGACCTACTTTCACTCATGCTGCAACCGACAGTCAGTGTAATTAATGATTCTTAGAACACCTGTGATGTGTAGTAATACAGTATATACAGTATATACAGTGTATATATATATATATATATCTTTCACCTCTTCCATCTGTCACTGTGACAAGAGGTTTTTCTGGTTCATTGAATAGTAAAAAAAAAACAATAATTAACAATAAAACAATAATCAAAAAATTTGGGGACACCTAATTGCGTGGTCTTTCTTTCTACAATGTAAAACAATGCTGAATGCATCTAACAACTATTCCAGAACAGCTGACCTTAAGGTCTTAAAATAACAATTGTTGTTATTGTTATTTAATAACCTAATTGCAAATGTGTTATTTCATAGTTTCTCAATCTCAAGTATTGTTCTGGAATTAAGAAAATAAATTACAAAACAAAAAGCATTGGATTAGAAGGTGTGTCCAAACTTTTGACTGGTACCGTGGTTAAACGTCCCAGTGCTGTTATGCTCTGTATCACTACTTGAAAAGTTTGCTGTCCAATCCGATTACTCAGAACTACAGACAGAACTAACTGTTGTAATTACTGCAGCTGCAATTACACTGTGATAGATAAACATTGACCAGAATAATGTCAAGATAAACTGGTCTAAGCACAATTCAAAATATCAGATGAAAAAAAAACGATAGGGGTTGGGGGGTATATGGGAAAACCCAGTATGGGAAAACCTTAATTTTAGAAAATCTTTCCTTATTCTTACATCGATGGAGCAGCCCATCATTGAGCCTCTGTCCAGAGCCTTCTTTAGGATGACAAAAAGGTCTGCGGGAGCAGACTTGGTTTCAAACACTTCTCCAACTCCGCCACTGAAGTCCTCCATGGCCTCTAGGGTGCTGCCTCCCTTCAGAGCCTCGTAGGTCCCGTTCAATCTGCAACACAGACATAATGTAGAATATTAACGTTTTTGTCACATGTACCTTACAGGACAATGAATTTTTTTTTTTCATATATCCCATTTAGGAAGCTGGGGTCAAAGTGCAAGGTCAGCCAGAATACAGTGTCCCCTGGAGCAGATAGGGTTAAAAACCTTGCTCAAGGTCTCAACAGTGGCAGTGGGAGGGCTTGAACCCTTGACCATGCAATCAGTAACCCAGTAACCCACAGCCTGAGCCACAGTTTGAGGCACCATTGCCCCAAACCAACTGCCATGACCCAGAAACTAGAGCTCCGAACCAGATCCCTTAAAACTACAAAGGACTCAAACATGCGATTGTTTTGTAGTGATTGTCTAGTTACTGTTGTGGCCACAATCTGCAGTACAAATTGTCAATATTTGGTGGCTGTCCAAATTTATTTTCTTTGTATCTAAACCAGGGCGGGGCTATTTTACTACCTCACTGGGAAGAAAGCATGGCTAGAAAAAGAAAGCAGGCAACTAGCAGGCAAAAGATAACCTAGCAAAGGAATCTAGCTAGCAGTCAGAGAAAAAAAGCTAATCTGGTGAGTTCCGCTAAGTGAAGAAAGCTAGTCTATAGATAGAAACCTTGTCTGTTTGGCAAAATATCAGAAAAGACAAATTCAGTGCAACTAGTGATTGGTCTTGTAGCGAAAAAGAAAAGGGGTATAAATTAACCAAGCAAGCAAACCATAACTTAAAAATCAAACTAATACATCAAATCAAGAGCAGTAAAAGAAAGCTAATGATGTGTGTTAGCCCAGTGGAAATAGGCTAATCTAATACATTAATGCAAACTAGAAAGTGAAAAATTACTATCAAAAACAAGCTTCATGAAAGAATGCTAACCTGAGGGTCACCCTATAGTGAGAGAGGTTAATGTAATGGAAGAAAGTGCTAAATTATATGTTAAAATATTTTCACAATTCAGTGTAAGCTACTGTAAGTAGTGATTAAAAAAAAAAAAAAAAAAAAAACTCATACTTGGCATAGGCCTTCTCTAGGAGTGCGCTCCAGAACTCGTTGTTTTCGGCTGAATGGAGATACACCAGCTTGTTCCTCACGCATGGCAGTCTGTCGTCTATAACCACGTCCAGCCATCGGTTATGCTGCCAGAACTATAACACACATAAACACACCAGTTTATTCAGTCATTTATTTATTAAGGGGTTAAATGTAACAGAATTTCAAACCTCAGAGCTATTGAGAGTCACCTGGAAGTGAAAGATGCCGGCGTAGCCGAGATCAAAATTCTGGTCGGGTGGTACGACCCTCGACAGGATGTCTTTGTGAAGTGTCAGTGAGGCGATGGCTGCTAACAACCAGCAGTCTCCTACACACACACACACACACACACACACACAATAGGGTCAATATCTACTTCCTGGAATCACAGGACTGTTTCTCTACTGCTTTTTAAACAGATACACGGCCACCGGGTGTCCAGGTGTCAATCTCTCAACTCAAGGTTTACTGTATTCCTACAAAAATGCTTTAAGATGTCTTCAAGTTGTTTAAGAAAATGTGTCCTATAATCGTTGTGTTAGGGATAAAAATTAAAGTTATAATTTATTGCAAACTTCAAAGAACAGAGTATACTGTAAAAACAGGACACAAAACTTTGAAATCTGATTCCTCACATCATCTCACTAATCCTTGCCCGAGTCCTACAGCATCAATATTATGCTATAATAATCAAATTAAGAGAAAATGAAAATTCAGCATGAGAAGAAAAAATGAGGCAAAAGAATAACCCTTAGCATGACGCTACCACCGCCATGCTTCACATTAGGTATGGTGTTCTCAATGTTAGAGTTCCGTCAAATCTTAGGGTTTCTGACAAGGTCGAAAAAGGTTTCCAAATTTAAGACATCTGAGCAGTGATCTGAATAGAGATTAGTTCCCTCTATCGTCCAGAGATTGTGAGTTCGATTCCTAAATGATGCTACAGCCATTTGTTGCAGGGAGCAGTTGGGCTGTGCTCTTACATGGGGGAAGAGTTAGTATATTTGTCCTTCCATGTCAACAATAGCAACACTAGCCAATCGTAGGTGTCTTTGAGCTCAGGCAAGGGGAAGGTGGTGGATAGCGCTTTTCTCCAATTGTGTTACGCTGCCTCCTAATGATGTTTGAGCAGCAGTTCAAAAAGATGCATTCAATGGCTTCAGATCAGAAGAAGTAAGTGCTAACCTTGTCAAGTGTGAACTGGACATATTTACATTTAGGCATTTGGCAGACGACTTACCAAAGTGCTTTGAAGTTTTACCATCGTTTCATAGATCCTTACACTGTGTAACTAGGTTACTACTGTGACTAAGTACCATCAGTTAAAAAGTTTAAAAAGAATCAAAAGATTGGCTCTGCTGTACGGAAGCTGTACATCTAGAGAAAGTCGACCATATTGGGAAGTAAATTAAGATAACATTTGGTCTTATTAGACCAGAAAAGTGTTTGCCACAAGTTTGCAGAATCTCCAAACCACCTTTGGCAAATTCAAAAAAGGTTTTCCTTGCTACTTTCTAAAGAGTTACCTTCAGCACCTCATTTACTTCTCTGACTAGAAGACAGTTTACTCAAGGCAGAGCCATGATTGTACTATAGTCTTTCAAGAATGAAATTAATGCTTCATGTTGAGTGAGAAGTTTGCATTTCTTAATATTTAGCTTAGTATATTAATTCCATTTACAATATTATTGGCTATCTTGTATAGGGTATAGAGTATAGAGTATTATCCCAATCCAGTCTCTTTATGTTCCAGGTTATAACACTACAAAAGTTGGAAATGTTCGAGTGTGCGAATATTTACTGTATGCATGGCACATATGACAAATTAAGGGGAAAATGTAGTGTAGTGTACAACATTGTTCCTCATATACACTGAAAAAGAACAAAAAGGCTTTGAACATTACCTATAAACTTTGACACAGAACACTGCAGCATTATGAGGTAGCAAAACTAAGGTAGATGCACTTCCAAGAAAAACTGGGTAATAAAAAAAAACATAAGCAATTAAATACTTATTCATCCAATGCTCACCTAGCTGTCCTTGACATATGTCTGTCCTGTCCGCTCCTCCAACAATGAACTTGGGATCTTTGCAGATTTCCTACATTATATATATATAGAGAGAGAGAGAGAGAGATGAGGTGCGGAAATAAATTCATATGATACACTGGAATGCTGTTAAAGTGCATTACTGTGAGCGAGGCTGGGAGTGACATTAAGGTGTGGTCACATTTTAAATTTTTGCTAGTAAAAATATTTAAAAAAATAGTTTCACACACACACACACACACACACACACACACACACACACACACACACACACACAATCATACTCCTCCAAAGGCAAGTTAACGCCCAAGTAAAAAATGCAGTTCAACTAGTGTGAGTATTTAAAATGATTACAGTCTAAATGAATGTGTGTGTGTGTGTGTGTGTGTGTGTGTGTGTGGACATGTTTGGTATCTTGGTGAGCACCTGCTGTCTTTAAAAGCAAAGGAATATCTGATTCTTTTGTCTGGTCCCCATTTGCTTGGTCCCCATTTGGCTGGTCCCCACAAAGAAAACTGCTTTTTAAGTCTTTTCTATTAAACAATAAAAAAATTACTTTATTTTTGCTGAGGTTAAGATTATCGCTAGATGTAGCACAACATTAATTAGTTCCATTGATTGTTATGGTTTATGAACTTACTATACTTGTGAGGACCCTGCATTGATTGCAAGGTCCTCACAAGTAAAGTAACACAAATGTGCATGTGGGGGTGTGTGTGTGTCTGCATGTGTGTTGCTAATCCCGACTAAAACCTGAGTTACACATCTTTAAATAAATTTAAAAATAATAATAATATATATTTTAATCATGGCTCTAACCATCCCTGCTGACGAATACGTTATTTAAAAAAATTATAGTAATATGTTAAATGTTAACATTACAAATTAAACCTTGCCCTAACATGCTGAAGACAAACTTCACACCAAAAGTTTAAACCATGCTCAAAGTAGCTGCATAGTATTTTAAATATGAATTCTTGGTAGCACTCTTTCCAATATGCCATCTTAGCATTCTAGGGCGTGGGAAGTATTACCTTTAAATAAACATGCCTTTTCCCCGCCTCCAACCAGTCAGCTGAATGAGATCCAAGAAAGTATTTGCAAAACATTACTGAGAACTGCTCATTGTGCTCATCACACCCACTGTGTGTAACTTTTTGCTGTTGAGCTACCCATGCTACTAGTGAGACAGCTGTGGTCCTGATCACTTCACCTCATCCTGATGAACCATTCCAGCATAAAAAACAAAAAACAAAACATCTAACCAGTGAGAAACGTGCAGATGATGACAGATGATTAAGCCGGTGATTAGTACACTGATGATGCTGAATGCTGAATGGTTGGAACAGATGAGAGGGGAAATCAGGTTCCTGCAAGGTTGTTACATAAACAACCAGTTTTTAAATGGTATATTTAGTCACTTTGCAGCCTGTCGCAGTAAAACATTTGTTCTCATTTCTTTAATTTAATCTGCTTCATTTAATTGAATCTGATAAAAGAATACAGCACTACTGTATATATTTGGTTTTTTTTCTTCTACAACCAATTGACTTGAACCAGAAAAACCTGTTGTCATAGTGACAGATGGAGGAGGTGAAAGAGGAATGTTTGTTGTTTTTATGTTGTTAAACCAGGTTAATTTTCTTAGTTTACACATCCATTTAGAATACAATTAAAAAAAACAGTTTAGTTGCGCATTGGATGCATGGTGGTGTAGTGAATCGCACTGCCACCTTGTACCCTCAGGGTCCGGGTTCGATTCCCACCTCGGGTCTGTGTGCATAGAATTTGCCTGTTTTCCCCCGTGCTTGTTGGGTTTCCTTTGCATATTCTGGTTTCCTCTAACAGTCCAAAGACATGAAGACTAGGTTAATTGGCGTTCCCAATTTGCCCAAAGTGTATATGTGTGTTTCCCCCACAATGGATTGGAACCCTGTCCAGGGTGTACCCCGCCTTGTACACCTAAGTCTTCTGGGATAGACTCCAGGCCCCCTGTGAACCTGCACAGGATAAGCACTATGAAAGATGAATGAATTGTTTCATGTTTTGATGACTTTTCCAACATAACTTATTATAAGCTACTATCCACCCGTCTTTAGGATTGTTGGATTTAACAAATGAAGATGATGAAGTTCAGTTATGATTTGGATCTCATGTATTGCATGTTCTTTGTATGACAGTACGGGTTCCCTCTGGGTTGTCCCACAAACATGGTTGTGGACTGTCCCAAACTCCTTGGTGTAAATGAGTCTCTGAATGTGGTGCCTTGCAGTCAACCTGCACCCAGTTCAGGACATGTCCTGGCTTTACTCCGAGTCTTCTCATAAATCCACCATGACTGTTGCGTTAAATTTACTCAAATTTTTAACCAGCAAGACATTTCAAGTCTGATGTTTTCATATCTGTCTGTCTGCACTCATGCTAGGTTGCTAAAACTATTCCATCTATTAATTTAAAGCAGACGTTCACCTTATCAGCATCCTGAACAAGCAGCATTCCAACAGATTGGCGTTCACCAAATTTTCTGTAGATTGTGAGACTGAATACTGATGATGCCACAGGTCTTTGCAGCTAGGAGGTAAGAGTAATTTGCTGTGACTTTAGGTAGGATGGGCATACTCTTTCTCTCTCTCTTCACGGTCAATCACAGTGGCACAAGTATGAGAAAAAGTCCAGATTAAAGTCTTTGCTCAGAGTGTCTTATGCTGTCCTGTGATACTACAGTTATTACAATAAATTTCTTCCCATGTTTGGCGGCTTTCCTCCCACTGTCCGAAGACATGCATAGTAGATTGATTGTCGATTTCAGATTGCCTGTAGTGTGTGATTGGTTGTGCAATTATGTGTGCCCTATCATGGGTCGACACCCCAACCTGTGTCCCCTGCCTTGTGCCCTGAGTTCCCTGGAATGGGCTGCAGGCCCTTCTGAGACCGTACACAGGACAAGCAGTATGAATACTGGATGAATGTAATACCCGGAATAACGTTGGTATGGTATAATCTCAAGATAACAGACATCAAGGGGTTTGGTACGGTAGTCTGTGAAGTTCGCTACAACCAGAGTTGGTCATATCACACACAAAGAAATACAAACTCTTTATACTTTTTTAAAAAAAGTTTATACTGCACTTTGGTAGGTATACTTAAGTATCTCAATTTATCTGACTGTCTGGAGTTGGCGGTGTTTACAGCAAATCTTGGACTACTTACAATACAGTATTCAACACACATTGCATGCCACCTCGAGCTGATATTTTTTCTCTGATAAAACTGCAAATTCAGGGTCATTGTTATGTCTCCCCAAGACTTGTTAACATTGAGCATATGTCACCTGATAGTTCCAAGAATAGGTAATGGAGTTCAAAGAATAGTTCATGACACTGCTAATGTTCCGTTATAACCGAATAGAATTACATTTGTCAGCAACCTAAGGGACCTTACTATTAGTCCATTATATCCAAAGCTATATTTATGCTGGTGTACGGCTGCGACCTGCAGACCTTGTCCGTTACAGCCGAGATCCCATTATAACCAGGCTTGTTATAAAGGGATTATACTGAAATGGTGGATTGTGATTTGCACCATCCCTGTACAAACTCCCTCAATATGTTTTGAGTATTTTCCTAAAGGGCCTCTGGACTTTTAAAAGCCAGTGCTATGAGTAATAAGGGTCTTTGTCCCGTAATAAGCTGATTACTTTGTTCTGAAATTGATTCTTTTCTTATTTATCAAGGAATGTAGATGATTACTTGATTGAGGTATAAGTGTCCCTTGCATCAGAAAACCGTTGGAGCTGGATATAGGTCATGCTTGGGCTTAATCTTTTCTCTCAAGGCCCAGGATGTCCAGCGTCACCTCTCTGGCACAGTTTTTCAGATACAAGCCCAAAGCCCTAACACTCTGCTAGAAGCACCCTGATTTTCTCTCAAAAGCAGTTAATATCATTACTTAATTGCACACTTTTAAATAGAGGTGGGGGGTAACTACTGTAAGTGCATGTACTTTGTTACTGTACTTCTTAAGTACATCTTTCACAAATCTGTACTTTGATTGAGTAGATTTATCAGAGGATCCTTTTTACTTTTACTCTACTACATCCTCCAAGAAATATCTGTACTCCTACTACATTTCTGCATGGCGAAAGTGTTTGAAATAAGACGCAGCACTTGTTGCAGAGACCACCGAAAACAGCATGTCCACAATTGAGAAGCAGAGGGGGTTGAAGGTTTACTATAAAAAACCCTACTGTGAGCTAATGTAAGCCAATGTACTTTACATACTTGTAAATGTAAAGGTGACAACTTTTTTTTTTTAACTTTTCCTCAAGTGTAAATGTAAATTGTAAACTATTACTTGAGTAATATTTGCCCTAGGGAATCTCTACAAGTACAGGATTTGTGTACTTTTCCTTGCTCTTAACAATCCTCTTTCTGTTCTCTACACTATGGTTCTGTACATACCCCGGGTCTCTTCCATTCAAAGTCGACGGGGACACTCTGGCTGTAGAAGAGAGCAGAGCCCTTGGCGGGGAAATCAGGATCCTCAAACAGCTTCTTCCTCTGCAGGCACTCCTGCCTCAGCTGCTCGTAGGTCTTGCCATCAGCCTGCGTGCTCTCGGCCTGGATCTTGTTGCCCGAGGCGCCGAACAGAGTGGAAGCAGAAGGCATCCTCACACCTGCTGCAGGATACACACAGACTCTCGCGAACAGAAGACGTAAAACAAGGGCCTAGCAAGGCACAATATGACTGTCACAAGCTCACCCTGCTGACTGACTGACACCCAGCTGTTTGTATGAGTGCACGGGCATGTGTGTGTGTGTGTGTGTGTATGGACAGGCTTAGCAGGTTGTTCAATCTTGTAGAAACGAAACTGGTTTGACGTCCTCTGCGAAAGTCACCACACCTGTGGACACTCCCACTGTGAGAGGTGTGAGAGCTACTATAACGCATGTGGAATGCTGTAAAGTTGGAAAAACATCAATTACACATGAAGAAACTACAAAAACAAGGACCATTATTATTTATTTACTGAGTCGTAGACCTTTATTCATTGGTTTAAGACTTGCTGAGATGGATTTAAATAGTGTCACAGGAATGCACATGATCTGAGAGACACACCAGAAACGCAGAAACAGTATCTGATCAGATTTGTCATCTAGCTGACTGTTTTGATAATTGTGGTATTTTTTAGTTTCCTAGTCATGAGTAGGAAAGCTGGAGTGATGTAGCTGGGGTGGAGGACCTGGCAGAGCCAGAACATGTACACCAAGCTCACACTGCTGGCATTTCTGATATCAGGCTTCTGTTTGAGATTTTCTTAGTTTGTGCAAGGATGGGTTCGTAAATGTATATCATATGGTGACATTATTGGGAAAAAGTTGTTTTTGAAAGTTTTGAAAGAATGACTTTGGGTGACATGATGGTCTAGTGGTTAGCACTGTTGCCTTGCACCTCCAGGGTCGTGAGTTTGATTCCTACTTCATGGTCTGTGTGCATGGAGTTTGCATGTTCTTCCCGTGCTTGGTGGGTTCCCTCTGGGTAATCCGGTTTCCTCCCACAGTTCAAAGACATGCAGATTAGGGTAAGTGGCATTCCCAAATTGTCCGTATTGTGATTGTGTGTGTGTGTGTGTGTGTATGTGTGTGCCCTGTGATGGATTGGCACCCTGTCCAAGTTATACCCTGCCTCGTGCCCTAAGTATCCTGGGATAGGCTCCAGGCCCCCTGCGACCCTGAATACAGGATAAAGCGATATAGACGATGAGTGAGTGAGAGTAAGTGAGTGAGTTTGTGCGTGCTTGGGGATGGATTGGCAGTCCGTCCAAGGTGTAGTTCTCCGAGTCTCCTGGGATTGGCTCCAGGCCTCCTGTGAGCCACTCTGTACAGAATAGGTATAGAGAATGAGTGAGTGAGTGAGAATCACTTTGATAAAATGATGTTGAGATGATGTTAAATGAGTGACCCAAACACAACCTCAACTTTATTTAGAGCATTTTTACGTTGATTAACATCCACTGACCCAACTTTCAATCAAATTCATGATCCCTTAAGTTCCCAAAAGGGTTTAGGATTTCTGATCCGAGATTGGGACGGATACAACAATTTACTGCACCCAGTGTGTGTATCTCATGTCACGCATCTCTTAATGTTGATTTGTTACAACCATTCTGTTTCATTTTCTCTCAGAAATATTACGCTGAGGTGCATCTTCATGTCCACTTCCAAAGAACCACAAGAAATTGCAGCCATCTAGTATGTTTTGCCTTGGGGCAGTTATTTTATGGCGTTTGTTCTTTTCAGCAACATGTTTTCGAGAGGTCCAGTGGTAAGCATGAAGCGATAAGGTAAGAACTTCAAGTCCTGCTCAGTCCATCAGCTTGGTTGCTGAAACAAACCTATAATCAGAAGTATGTTGTTTAGGTGTTTAGAATTTTGCCTTTGCAGCCTAGTTTTGGACTTGTAGAGTCATGTAGTCAAAGTTGGGCCGACACTGTTACATCAAAGTGCTGAAAACAAACTCAGACCTGTAACGTTGCCGCAACATTTGGACAACCATTCATTTCGGCTGTGTTGTGTGGATGGGGTTGGCACAATAATGTTTGGGCTAAACTGCACCTTTAAACCAACAAACAAACAGCAAAAAACTGTGTTCATGTGTTAGCTGTTATTTATTTACTTATTTTAATTCAGCATCTGTTCATAGTTTGTCTGTTGTTGGTCTTTTCCCATCGCCAAGAGCAGCGGCTCCGGATCCAAAATGGTCCTCTTATTATCAGAGTATTGCATTGTGTGATGTAGCTGTTCTTGTTTGCACATTTGCACGTGCACTTTACGTTGCCTTTTGTATAGTTCTTAGATAGTTTTGTTAATTTATTTTAGCAACTTGGTCCTGGAGGAATGTTTTCTTTTCACTGTGTACTCAACTGTGTATAGTTGAAGTGACAATAAAAGTCGACTTGACTTGCCGAGGGGTCGCCACAGTGGATCATCTGATCCACACAACAACTTGGCACAGGTTTTACACCGAATGCCCTTCCTGATACAAGCCTCACATTTTATCCAGGTTTGGCACCGGCACTGCATCCAGTTGCTGGGGTTTGGGCACTGGCTGGGAATCGAACCCAGGCCTTCCGTATGACAGGCGAGAAACCTACCACTTTTCTCACGGGAGTCACGGTTGGTGTGTAACCCTAAAATAATCTTCATTTTAATGTCCAAATATTTCCCAAACCTGTTAAGCTTGCGCCGCAGTATCTGAGTGAACTGCTAGTGTCTTACGATCCGCCACGCCTACTTCGATCAAAGGATGCAGGCTGCTT
>JAQMYJ010000010.1:5506729-5522610 GCA_030014305.1 Clarias laeviceps
CATATCATTTTGATTCATACACATTCACATTTCATACAAACTTAATTCTTTTGATTGTGTAAAGCTGCTTTGTGACATTGACAGTTGTTAAAAGCGCTATACAAATAAAATTGAATTGAATTGAATTAAGCTTAACTCCTACTATCAGCATAAACCAAAAAACAAATGATTTTTTTTTTTTTACTGTTCTGCTCCCAATCCTGTCACTCCTGATCTGAATCCGACACCAGGAACATTCAGCATTCTATACATATTTACATCTTTATTCATTATAAGAATCGAACTGGTGTATTAAAAAAAAAAAAAAAAAAGGATACAAAGTTTCACAAACATTCAACACCTCCAGACAGTGTTACACCCAGCGCAGGACTCATACTGTACACACTCCCAGCATAAAACAGCATCTTTCAGAGATTTCCGAGATTACTGACAGAATCGGTTTCACCACCACATGTCAGACGTGTTTTTCCTCTTACACCCTCTTCTCCCCTGCCCTTTTCACTATCACTCAAAGGCCGCCAGGAATGCAGAGCATGCAGCACGCATTGTAAGAACAGCGAGGCATCTTCACGTTCTTATACACTCGACTGCGTTTAACTTCCTCACCAGCTTCCCCTTTAATAAATAGCTGACGGAACTCATCTGACAGACATCTAGTAATATAGGGCTCAAGGTGAGGTCGTTTAAAGTGACAAGAAAAGAAGTTACTTTTTTTTTTTCAGCTCTTCTCTCAGCTTTATTTAGCTCTATCGTGTGCTCCTAGGAGTTCCTTGCGCAGAGTCCCTGTTTTTCAAATTTTGCACCTTGACCCAAGCAAACATCCTGAGCATGGGCATAAACCTCAGGGCTCGGTACTCGTTGAACCAAAGTTCTCACACATGCAACACTTTCTCTGCACTCTCACGTCACTGATACTTGCTCATGAATTAAAACCATATCCTAAATATAAGATTTACTGGATTAGGTATTTGGGTATTTTCATACAGCATAGAGAAAGAAAGAGAGCGACATCAAGCAAGCAAGCATCATGCCAAGATGTTAGTACCGGATAATTTTCCCCTCCATTCTAGCTCCGCCCCCTACCTACTGAGAAAGAAGTGTTCAGTCGATTTGCATTAAAAAGGTAAACATATAGCGAAGTTTTCAGTTTGCATTGTAATGGGAATCGAACGCATGTTTTCTGACCGGCCATGTGCTATTTCATTTTTGAGTAAGATGGGGAAAAAAAAAAAAAAAAAAAAAAAAGGCAGAAATATGACTCATACATACACGAACGCTTCACCTTTACCTCAGAGTTTATTCTTCATTCTGAGACGAACAAAAAAAAAATATCTCACCTCGTAGCAGGTGTTACAAAAACATGCCCTAATATAACAAACAAACAAACAAACAAACAAAAAACAAAGAAACATTGTCTTAAATGCGAAACCACTAAGCCCTGTACATTGATACAAAAAAATAGATATAAAAATTTTAAACAACTATTTGAAACAAACAAACAAACACTAACAGACACCGAGACATAAACACACCAAAGTCTTGTGAAATTCAGAGCTTTGTATGTCAATTTAGAAATAGCTGCTTGGTTGATATAAACTCAAATCAATTTACTTAAAAAAAAAAAAAAAAAAAACACTGATGTTAGACGTAGTGGGCGGATTTTGGTGCATCAGGGTGTCGATGGAGAATCAGATCCACTCTGTCCACAGATACAACACGAGTCTCACACACGCCCTCACTGCTCCTGTTTCTCCTGCGCCGTGCCGGTGACCAGCAGCAGGTTGCAGGCGGTGAACTGGACGTTTAGGACGCTGCTCGTCTCGCCCGTGTAAACTCCGACGAGCTCCGAGCTGGAGCCGTCCGCAGGCGCAGCCCCGCCCCCGTGGGCGTTCCTCACGTCCCAGACGCGTACTGAGTTATCCAGGGCGGCCGAGGCGATGAGAGAGCTGTCCGGGCTGAACGCCAGGCTGGTGACGGCACCCGTGTGTCCACGCAGCTCCTTCAGGACGCCGCCTGCCGCCAAGTCCCACAACCGCAACCGCTGGTCCTCGCCTGCAGACACCAGGTACCTGCGCGGGTAAAGACGAATTATTGTTTATTCTTAGTCCTACGTTGTTATTATTATTGTTATTATTGTTACAGGGTTTCTGGTGTCAGACCTGCCGTCGGGTGAGAAAGCGAGGGCCAGTACGGGTCCCCGGTGTCCTGTCAGGAGACGCACCGAGCCGCCGTGTTGCGTGCTCCACAGCCGGACCGTCCTGTCGGTCGAGCCCGTGGCGACGTAGCTCGAGTTCGGGTGGAAGCGCACGCAGTCGACGTCGGCGAGGTGTCCGGCGTAGAGTCGGAGCGGGTGAGCGCGGGCCGGAGTCCAGAGACGTGCCGTGGTGTCACGTGACGCCGTGCAGAAGTAGAGACCGCACGGGCTCACCGCGATGTCCCATACAGGGTAGGCGTGGCCTCGGTACACGGCAGCGTTGCTGAAACCACGCAGCTCCCAATAGCGCACGGTGCAGTCCTCCGAGCACGACAGCAGACCGGAGGAGTCGCGCAGGAACGCCGCGCCGTACACCGGGCCGCTGTGACCGCGCAGCGTCTTCATCTCGCTGCCCAGCTCCTCCTCCTCCGTCTGGAACGACAACGAGCGTCAGATAGTAAAAGTAAAAACACGCACCTTGAGGAAACCTGTGCTGTCACTAACCTCCTCCTCCACCAGGTCGCAGGCGAGGTGTATCCTGGACACGCTGGCTCTACAGGGCCCCGCCTTCAGCTTCCTGGCTCGGAGACTCCACAGCTTGAGCGCGGAGTTGTCGAAGGCGGCGGCGAGCAGGCGGCTGTCAGGCGACACCTCGGCGGCGTTCAGCAGCTGCTCCGTGTTCTCGAAGGCGTAGAAGCAGACCGTGGTGAGGGACGGAGGACCCTCGCGCACACGCCGGATGCAGTCCTGAAGCGCCTCCAGCGCAGCCTCGTTTTGAGGCGGTAAACCTGCCGCGACATCCAAGGACTCCGCCCCGTCCGTGCCGTCCATGCCCAACCAGCCGCTGGAACAGGACGTGGAGGTGGAGTTTCCTGTAGTGAGACTCGGCCCGTAGAGCTGGTAGTCCGAGCGACGCGCAGCAGAAACCTCCACCTGTGGAGTAGAGGCGCCTTTCGTCAATAAATAATAATAATAATAATAATAATAATAAGAGTATATTTGAATGGCATAGAACTGTTGATGACCTGTAGGTGTGTGCTGAGCACCCTGCAGAGGGCGCTGTTGTCTTCACTCTGGAGGTACCGCAGCAGGTACGTGTACGCCTCGTCTGTCAGGTGCACCACGTACTTGTGCTCCAACAGAGAGCACAGTTTGGAGTTGGAGGCCACATCCTACAAACACACACACACACACACACACACACACACACACACACACACAGATAACTGATGAGGAATTAGGATGAAGGAGTGACCCATAACTGAAATGCAATTTATTTCTTAATATAGGCTAAAACTGGGTCTAAAATTTATTTTAACAATGATTTTGATGATATTACATTTTTAAAATTTTATTTATCTGATCTTGTAGATTTCCACTAAAACCGGTCAGTGTCATGGCGACAGGATCACAGTAAGACATGGTGACCGACTCACGTAATCACAGTGACTGACATGTGACATACTCATTGCTGCTGTTTTGTCCGTATCTGTTTTGTATGTCGTCATGGCGACCGTACAGAACTGCGTCTATCTGAAGTGAAGTGAAGTCTGTCCTTTTTTGTCCAACTCGCCATCTAGACAGCAATATCCCCGCGCCGAGCATGTCGAGGTGTTTGCGATGGTGACTGACCTGCGGCGAGACGACTCCTCGGAGATGCTCGACGACGGCCCTCTGCTCGGCGTCCTGCTGGAAGAAGGAGTGGAAGCGGCTGAAGAAGGAGTCGACGGCGCCCTTCAGGCCGCAGCGCGCCATGTCCAGGTGCAGGTAGAGGAACAGAGGGAAGAGTACGGCGCTCACCTCACGCGCCAGCGGCACCTCCGCATCTGACACAAACAAACAAACAAACTAACATGAACCTCCAGCAATAACTGATAGTAGAAACATTCCTCTAGTTCTCTGACGAACACCAGCTGTGCAGTTTAAGATGCAACGACCGCTGACTTTTATGTTGTTTTTTTTAACTCACCCAGCAGGAAGCTGCGTAACCTGGAGAACTGAGTCTCGTACTGCTGAGGATCCAACTGGCACGGAGCAGCAGAAACCACGTTCCCACAGCTGGACTCTGTCTGAACTGGAGACAGAAAGAGACAAACTAATTATTTCAAATGCATGAAGTTATTGTTATTAAAAAAAAAAAACAAAAAAGAAACATTAGATTTGCTTCTAATGTTGCATTCAAAAGTGTAACCTGTGATTCTGGAAGTGATCTGACGTGATCTGTAAGTGAACCTCAACAACCACACGTCTTATACGAGAATGATCAGATTGTGACAAGTGTTTTTATTTTTATTTTGTTTTATATCTCTACAGTATATTAGGTATTACTTTGATGATATATACAGTTAAGTTTATATCAAAAAATTTGAGTTGTATAAAAAAAAAATAATAATAATAATTCCTCAGTGAGCGACAAAAAAGATTCGTCGTGAGCTCATTAGGGATGTGAATCAGCAAGCACCCCCCCCCCCCCGATATGATAATATCACAATACCTCAATTAAAATTGCGATTGTACAAGAAACATGATTTTATAACGATCCTGATTCAGTATTAAATTTCTCCACGATTTTGTTACAATTTTAAACCTTCAAAATAAGTTTAATGAGTAATTAAATGCAGCCTGTTCCTTATAACATTAGTTTTCTCGCTTAAAAACCGGGTGCAGCTTTTAAACAATCCAAACTAACATCAAATACAAGAATTTAATATTTTAACTAAGTAGCGCGTATCTCTGTCATCCGCAATAATTAGTATTATTTTTAACTATTTCTATCAGATGATTCACTAATACCACACGAGATGAAGAGGTATAGTTCACATGGTACCACCTGTAGGATTATAAAGAAAGGGGGACATTTTACCGCCTCAGACGTGCGGGTCGAGTAGCTTCTAACGCATTCAATTTCTGCCTAATTAGCGCTGGCGGAGTTTTGAGGATCACAGGTCACGGCCGATCAAACAAAACCAGCCACTTCTGCACACTGGCTGATTGACCGGTTCAACTATATTATACATTAAAAAATATATTTTATTATTGGCAGTGTGGCGTTACGTAAATTACCACACAAAAGAATCACTCTTCGTTCAAGATTTAGTGCTTATTACTTGTCTTAGTGGGCTGGGTCTGGGATATTTCTGGTATACCGTATATCATTTGCGGGCTTTGCGAAGGCGCTATCAGTACGCAGGAGGCTCCCTGGAAGGGGTGGGATGTCTGTGCAATCCAGTGTTTGGACCAAACCCATTTTTAAAGGAGCTGCACTTGATTTGCAGAATTTTAAATGGTGAGATTAGGAACTCTACACAAGTACAGTACAGTACCCATGAGGTTGGCTGCCATCTCCTCGGCAGATTGAGACAGCTTGACCCCTTTCAGTGAACCGTCCACGTCCGCATACTGCCGTCTCTTAAGGTACTGGGACACGGCGTGCTGGATCTGCTCCGTCCGGCCTCGCTTCATCACCTATGGAAAGAAAAAACAAAAATCATACACAATTCTTATAATTTTCGTTGCATTTTAAAATCACTTTTTGTACCAAAGTCAGAGTATCTCTACACATCTAGCAGGATGGTCACATGACACACTTTTTCAGTGTTTAGACTCAATTAATTAATGACTCAATTCTACCATTATACATTTTATTCTTAGCTCAACTAGAGCACATAGTGCGAAACCCTAGCGCTAGAGAACAACCTAAAAAGTAGATAAAAACATAGATAATTAACATATAAATGAAATGAATGACTGTATATGGCAAAAGTAAGCAAGATCCCCACTACATTCATATCTAATACACTTTCACGGCCCGTATCCTAAATAACTCCGCATGATACACAACACGCACTAGGTAGTGCACATGATGCCGTTTGTTTATCCCCTACGTAGTGCACCAATACTTGAAGTACACAGCTAGGCAGGATACAGCCCCATTATGCGCGAGCTCGTTATTTAGCTAAACGCTCGCGACGCTACGTTATAAAAGCGTTTCCCGACTGAGTCACTGTTTAAAACCGGAGGTCTGTAAGCGACCTGAATACTCACTTTATACACGTCTCCTTTTAGGCCAAAAGAGAAAATAATAATAGGAGATTAAACATCTAAACTTGTTAGTTGTTTCCACGGCTAATATGATGCGCCAAAGAGAGGCGCCATGACTACCGGCTTCACACTTCCGGTAGACTGTGAAGCCAGCGACAATACAAATAAAAGCCCTCAAGTTTTCTTTCTCTTTTTTATTCAATGTAAAATTAACTTGTTAATATAAAAGATTATTATTATTATTATTATTATTATTAAGGCAAAAAAAAATTTATCGATTAAAATAAATAAGTAAATTTTTATTACTGTTTAATTTTAAAATGAATAATAAGTACAAGATAAGATTTGGCAGCACGGTGGTGCAGTGGTTAGGACTCACACCTTCAGGGTTGAGGGTTCGATTCCCGCCTTGGGGTCTGTTTGCATGTTCTCCCTGTTCCTGGTGGGTTTCCTCCCATGGTCCCAAGACATGCAGAGTTAGCTAAATGGTGTTCCCAAATTACTTTCTAGAGTATGGGAATGGACCATGGCATTGGTCATTTTCAAAACTTAATACTTTTAGACATGTCATAAAGCATGCTCCTTAGCATAGATAATACATATATCCATTACGTCATAAAATACACATTCTACCATGCCTTAAAATCAGGCAAAAATTTATTTTATTTATGATCTAAGCACACACTAAAAGAAAGGTGAAAACTTCCACACCAAACTTTCAGCTTCTGAACAACTTGTATTTTATATATGCTATATATATAACTATTTAGAAAGGTAAAATACAGGTAGAAAGTTTGACATATACAACCCCAATTCCAAAAAAAGGTTGGAACTGTATGCACATTGGCAATAAAACATATTTACAACAAACATTTAATATAGAACGTGGTGAAGAGTCGTTACAGATGACTTCTTTTTGGTTTCAATTGGCAATTTCCATACAGCCTCTAAACCAGGGGTCGGCAACTCGTGGCTCCAGAGCCGCATGTGGTTCTTTCTTCCCTCTGCTGCGGCTCCCTGTGGCTTTGGAAAATAAATAATGAGTATATAATTGAATTGAATTGAATTGAATTTTAGTGCGTTAGTTTTTTAAATGTAATTCTAAACCACTAACATTATTTTGTGGGTGCGTCCTGTTTCTGCAGATCATTTTACTGTTGTCATGCAAATAAAAAATAAATAAATAAATAAACAAATAATAATTGAAACATGTATACTGGACATCATACGGATTGTGCCAAAACCCACATTCAAAACCAGCTTGTCCTTCTTCTTTTAATAAACACAACACCTGTGAAAGGGTGCGCTTGATTTATTGCTCTGGAATGTTCAATTCAAATAAAACAAGTTATAAGGATTTTGAAAGTTTTGCCAGTTTTCACATACACTTTCACATACCAAGTCTTTCTAATTCCTTTCTACTCTATACAAGTATTACAATATGATTTTTTTAATTGATGCATTAAGCCTGGGAGAAGTGAACAATATGAAGTGATAAAGGTTGTGGTCGTAGTACCAGAAAGAATGTAAAACTACGTTCACTTTCCTGGGAAGGTCTTCATGAGAGCCAGTTTCATCAACGACTTAAAAGAACTGACTGTTCTTGTTGTTATTTAATTACATAATTCCTTATGTGTAAAATCTCCAGTTTTGTTCTAGAATGTAAAAAAATACATGACTAAACAAAAAACATTCAATTAGAAGGTGCCCCACAATCTTGATTGTTATTAAAGAACATACCACATTCATTGTTAGTAAAACAAAACCTATTCCAGCAAACCAAATGATAGCTCCATTTTTTACATTATGTCCATTATTATGGATAGATTGTAGATTGTATACAGATATTTATTTGGCGGCATGATGGCTTAGCGGTTCGCACGGACGGCGTGAACCTCCAGGGTCCGGGTTTGGTTCCCGTCTCAGCTCTGTGTGCATGGAGTTTGTATGTTCTTCCTGGTAGGTGGGCTTCCTTCAGATACACTGGTTTCCTTCAACAGTCCAAAAGCAGGTTTCACAAATTGCCCATAGTGTGTAAATGTCGACTGGAGGATCCAACACAGTCATAAATGGGAATAAATATAATGGTAATCGCCAATGGTCTCCACGGCCCCTAGTTGGACTAAAGAGGTTCCGAGATGGATGGAGAGACCATTATCGCCTATGTCTTCTCTTTTAGACACAGTCATTTAAAATGTCCGGTTTGATTGTTTAACCATGCAAGACACTGTTTTAAACAACTCTTTTCTTTCTTTCTTTCTTGTTTTTGGATGTTTCCCTTGTTTTTCCTTGTTTGAGGCATGTGGAGCCAACAAACACTTCTTTTTCGACCAGCTGCACATGCAACATGCAGTGAAACACACTTATGGAGGAAATCACTATGCTCATGAATGGCTAGTGTCAGTGCGCTTGATATTTCAGAGTAAGCATGCCATCTCTAGGACTCCCTAGGGAACTGTGAACTTGTGATTTTCATATGATGGGTGAACACTGTTTTGTTGCACCACTTGGGAGCCAGATCTCAGATCATACGCAGAACTCATTCAGGACTACTCATGGGGTCAGGGGTAGCTCAGTGGTTAAGGCCTTGGACTATGGTTCAGAAGGTCCCAGATTTAATTCCCATGATCACCAAGGTGTCTCTGTTGGGCCCTTGAGCAAGGCCCTTAGCTCTCAACTGCTTAGATGTATAATGAGATAAAAATGTAAGTTGCTTTGTGTACGGGTGTCTGCCAAGTATGTAATCTATGGGAATATGTTGTCCCAAATTAATCAATAAAATAAACCCAACGCTGACTTATTACAAAAACAAATTGAACCCCTGCATGTTTTCAAAGAGGTAATCTGGTTTGAGGATTCTCAGCTTTAAAAAACAACATTTTGAACAAATAAGGAACTGTTCAACACTGATTCATAATACACCATCACCACGGCAATGATAAATATATTCACCAAAAGCAAGCATTGACATTCTACAGAAAACGTTACATTAAAGGGAAAAAAATGGAAATGGCCAAGACAAGACTCTTCATGAATAACAGTCCTGGAGTCACTTAGCTGACCAGTTTGATTTTTTCTCCTGACGTTTCTTCCCACAATTCATTGCTAGTGTAGCCACTGTGTAAGTAGAGAGGATGACAATGGTGCTACCTACAAACTGAGTAGAAGCTCCTCGCAATGGGACCCGAATCACTTTCCGTGGTAGTAAGCCCTCTGCTCCAGACAAGGCCTGCACCTTTGCCTCCATGGATTTGCAGATGAATCGACCTGACGTTGATAGATTCGATGGAGATCCGATCTCAAATAACTGATTCTTCAGGTTGATTGGATTTCAGGAGTAGGAGCTAAGGAGTAAAAGTAGGAGTAGGAGTAAAAGAAGGATCCTTGAATTGCTATGCGAAAGAAGCTCGTCTTCCATTCAAGTCCGGTTTCATTAAGCTGGACTCATTCAGCACCTCTTCACTGTTCTCTCTTATTCCTTCTTACTTTTATAGCCTCCTTATCCAGCTCCAATCCTGTCTCAGATCCCCGTGTCTGGTCTTGCGTCAATGGGCAGCCAGCCCGGCGGTGGCTTTGCTAAACCTGGCTCAAACTTCTTATTTTAATTCTGTTAGCAGAAATAGTACACAGGTACAGGATTATACCCAGTAATCAGATGACAGGGAGCATGTCCAATCAATGTCTCCTTACAGAAAAGACCATAATAACAATGATTACAGCAATTAACCTCCTGAGACCTGAACTCTACTGTTGTGTACATTTGCTATTTTTCCTCGCTGTTTCTTTTTATTAGCACCTGATAACTATAATTTATTGTCTATAACAGAACATTTCATCTGAAAACCGTGATATAACTTTATTTTAGAAGCTTTAAACCTTGATGTTTTGAGCACAGCATGACGCGTAGCCGCCTGATTTTCAAGCCAAAGCTGTCATCTAATGAGTCAAGGGAAGATACTTCCTGTCCAATAAAGTGGCTGCTGTGAGTGGCTTCAATGTGTTCAATGGGTTTTTGGAGAATGTTGAAGGCAATTAAAGAAGCTTTACACTTTGGTACCTTTGCAGTCACTCCGGAAGTAATACTGTACTGTAAATGACAGGTATGCGTTGCTTAATGTCCATGATGAAATAGGAAATATGGATTTGGACATTTACTGTAACAAAACTATGCGGGATATTGTAGTGTAAGCACTGTGGTGAAGCAGAGAAATAACGTTAAAACACAAATAGGTATGAGCGATTCGTGTGAAGAGACGTGAGATGCACACCATGTGCTAATGCTAATGCTAAGCTAATGCTAATCTGTACTATAATAGCGAGCTGTTGTCATGTACTAAGGTTGAACTAAAACTGGTAGAGGAGGAGGCTGACGATGCTGAAGATGTCTGTTTATGGTTTTCATGATCTTCAACAATCTTTGTAATTAAAATAATGTTTGTAACAAAACTCATCAAATCACTTTTTTCTTTGATCTAATTTGCTGGCACTTTCTGTTTGACATAATACAAACATTTTCTGAACAAAAAATTACAAAATAACAATCAAAGCATATGTTTGCTGTATGTATTCTTTCTTATTATAACTCATCCAATTATCTTGATACTGATAATAAATTGCAAAGTTAAATAACCACACACACACACACACACACACACACACACACAACTGCAGGCTGATTTATCTATTGTGCCAAAACTGTGGGAGGTGGAGGTAGCTTTTTGAAAAATGCACAAAAAAGTCACACTTCTATAACCCAAACAATTGTGATAAAATATTTTGCCATTTATGCTTTTTAACACTCTTATGACTGAAACATGCACAAAATGTTTTCTCTCAAAAAAATGTTTTTCTCAAAACTGCAAAAATCTCATTTTCTTTGGTAGAAAATACATTCAGAATTCACAAGTGGTTCATGTGAAAAATCTGCAATACAGTATAATCATTATATATAAAAAGCTAATAATGTATATAATGCATTGCAGATTTTTCTATATAGATTTTTTATATATAATTTATATACAGTGTTGGATGTAACGCGTTGTAGTACTTGGATTACTTTTTAGATGTAACGAGTAATCTAACGTGTTCAGTCCGCCATTCAAGTACTCAGTTATTTAGTTATTTTTTCAAAAATGTAATCCGTTATTCAGACAATTTATGTAATCCAAGAGCCAGACAGCAGTGATTCATAGTGTGTGTGTGTGTGTGTGTGTGAGAGAGAAAGTCGTCCTACAAGCCCCGCCTCGTCCACGAAAACCCACCCCCTCTGTTATTCCTGCTGTTAGTAGTTAACAGATTATGGGCCAAACTTCGCTGAGTGATGATGGTAGAATAATTATAAAGGTCTTGATTAAAACAACATGCATGAGGAATCACAAAGAAGTTTTCATTTTCTGCACTGGAAGAATGTTACTTTTATCAAAACGTAACGCTGTAATGTAACTTATTGCTTTTTAATGACAGTAATTTTGTAATGTAATTAGCTACTTTAATGTCCCCCAACACCGTGTATATATAATAAAAAATCTACATAGAAAAATCTGCAATACATTAAATACATTATATATAAAAAATCTACATAGAAAAATCTGCAATACATTATGGTCATCATATATTAAAAAACTCTGTACAGAAGAATCTACAATACATTATATAATTATTATATATAAAAAATCTATATAGAAAGAAATCTGCGATACATTATACTGTATACATTATATGTAAAAAATCTATATAGAAAAACCTGCAATACATTACTGTACATACATTATATAAAAATCTATAAAGAAAACTCTGCAATATATTATACACATTATATATAAAAATCTATACAGACAAATTTGCAATACATTATGTGCATTATATACAAAAAATCTACAGTATATAGAAAAATCTGCAATATATTAAAATGTATATAGGAAACTCTGCAATACATTATATATTGAATATAAAGTGGTAAAGTGCTCGCCCTATCATCCGGAGATCGCTGGTTCGATTCCAGGGTGATGCTGTAACCTCTCGCAGCCGGAGGTCTAGAGTGAGCTGATTGGCCGAGCTCTCTCAAAGGGGAGGGATGAGAGGTACTTACTGCTCCCACATTAATCACGGCTCTACAGCCAATCAGGGGCGTCTGTGAGCTCACACAAGCCGAAGGAGCGGATACCGCTGTCCTCCGAGTGTGTTATGCCGCCCCTAACGGTCATGAGCGAGCAGTTTGAAAAGATGCGGTCGGCTGGCGTCACGTGGTTCGGAGGAAACACGTGATAGTCTTCAGCCCTCCCGGCTGAGTGGTAGTAGTAGCCTTAATGTGGGAGCCCCCTAGTGACGGGGAGGAATTGGACACAACTAAATTAGGGAAAAAATTGGGGGAAAAAAATTTAATAAAACATGCCATGCATTATATACATTATATTTAGAAAAAACTCTAATAGAAAAATCTGCAGTACATTACAATATATACATTGAATATAATCTATATAGAAAATGGGTCATATATTATATACATTATACATGATCTGCCATACATTATATGCTGTTTCTAATATGTTCAATTCCTACAGAAATAATAATGTGTTAGTCAGAGAATATAATGGCTAGTTAGACAGCCTAACTACACAAACAATTTTCCCAAAAAATGTCAATAGCTAGTTTTTCAGACGCTGCAATACTAATTTCAATTCCTGTGTTTCGATTTGTTAGCTGTTGAGGTGAAAACTTACAAAACATCTTAAACAAACCAGGGTCAAGATCAGGATCGCAGTTAACTGGTGGAACAAGCATCACCTAAAACACTTTTCATCCGTTCCAGAAAATGCGATCCTAGCTTTAGGACGCTCTTCGTCAACCAGAGTCACGCCAGTTAGTCAATCGTGTGTGACATCATGCCTTGGAAGTAATTCCATAAATAACTGAGAGACCCAGGAAACTGGGACACTACGGTAACATCGGGCTCATTGATAAGAAGTGAATCTTATGCACCGTGTCTGACTCTGTGCTGGTTCGAGACTACTGTTCATTACTCTAATTGAATAAAAAATTAAATTACAGATACTGTACTTTTAGGTTAGGAAGAGTTGTTTTGCTCTGGGCCTTTCTTCTGTCACTCATTAGTCTGTAATATACGGATAGAGAAGAAAACAAACCCAAAGCAGTCAGATCACTGGATTACTTGAATGCCTGTTCTGTGCTGCTGAAGCATTAAATGTAATGAAATGCGGAGTGGAACTGATTAAATTAAGCTGAGCTACGTTCATGAGAATGAGGTATCGATACAAGGGCTCAAAATTCGCATGAGAAAGAGATACGGGAAGAGAGCTAGTGTGTATAAATAAATAAATACATAAATGATGGAAAATGCTGCTACAGAAAAATAATGCACAATGATAACAGCCAAAAATGTTTAGTTTTTTTATTTAATTGTGATTACATTCATTTTGATTTTACTTTTGATTTAAAAAAAAAAATCATAAAAATTTAGTTACTAAATGGCACATTTTTTGGCTTTTTTTTTATTTATAGTTAATATGCATGTAATATTGGCGAACATCCATGAGGTCCTGTTTTCACTTATACTTTAGCAGCTATAAGCAAAGTTAATAAGAACAGACACACATCAGCTTGAAATGTTACTGAAAAGTAAAAGCATATGAAGACTTAAGTATGTTTTTATGGCAAGGATTTTGACTTCCATTACTTGTTAGCTACATTAGCTTTGTAGCCTTATAACTGACCATCCTGGCTGATCAGCTGCAACTGGCACGAGTGTTCATGAAACTAATCCCAGTTCGTGATAGTACTGATTTATCTATTGTGCCAAAACCGTGGGAGGTGGAGGTAGCTTTTTGAAAAATTCACACAAAAGTCACACTTCTATAACCCAAACAATTGTTACAAGATATTTTGGCATTTATGCTTTTTAACACTCTTATGACTGAAACATGCACAAAATGTTCTCTAAAAAAATGCTTTTCTCAAAACTGCAAAACTTAAGATCTCATTTTCTTTGGTTAATGTGAAAAATCTGCAATACAGTATAATCCTTATATATAAAAAGCTATATAGAACAATCTGCAATACATTATATACATTTATAATGTATTGCAGATTGGTCTATATAGATTTTTTTCTATATAATTTATATACAGTGTTGGATGTAACACATTATAGTACTTGGATTACTTTTTTGATGTAACAAGTAATCTAACGCGTTAGGTCCGCCATTCAAGTACTCAGTTATTTAGTTATATTTTCAAAAATGTAATCCATTATTCAGACAATTTATGTGTGTGTGCGTGTGTGTGTGTGTGTTGTGATAGCTCTTGTCTCCTCTCACCTGGTTAGAGACACAGGGGATCAGACATATCCCTTTATCCCCTAATAGTTTTCTTCCCATTGCTGTGAAATACTGTCGTGTCCATTAAACTGTGCTGCAGGGGGGCTAAGGACGTCCCCAAGGGTGACTGTCTCCAGGTGATGATGTCACTGTGGCAGGATGCAGTCATTTATTATGTGTCATCCATGAGCTCTTTTTATACTCCCACTGCAAGATACGCACATTTTATAAAGGTTCTGTTCCTCGTCTTTTATCTACATGTTCACATATTTGCGTCCACACACATTTGTCTTACTATCCTTATGAGGACTTTCCATTGACAGAGAATCATACTGTAATTATTCTCACTGGGAACCTCAAACTCAGACTCAACCTTAAACTCACCCTTAAACATTTTGTGTCATTTTTTTTTTATTAAAGCTGTATTTTATTTTTAATTATTCACTTTTTCATGTTTTCCTTGCAGGAACAAGCCAAATGGCAAGGCAACGTCAAAACTGCCAGATATTTATATCCTTGTCGGGATGTTAACTCCCCATTAAAATATAAAAGCACACATACTGTACACTATCATAATCAGTTATGGATGCTGATTCCTTCCCATGAGAACTTGCTGTAATAAAAAGTGACTCTTGTGTTCTTCTTGTACTATTGAATGACCACAAGCTTC
This sequence comes from Clarias laeviceps, assembly GCA_030014305.1. Classification (NCBI taxonomy): domain Eukaryota; kingdom Metazoa; phylum Chordata; class Actinopteri; order Siluriformes; family Clariidae; genus Clarias; species Clarias laeviceps. The sequence goes on from JAQMYJ010000010.1 coordinate 5,521,967, forward strand.
CATTACTGAGCCTGCATGGCCTATAAAAGCTATAAAAACCTTACTCTCACTCTAGTTTAAATCAGTCCCCTACACATGCATCATTTTTTAGGCTTTATTAAGTATTTCATATGACCACAACAGTAAAGTGTTCTTAAGAGAAGGACTCCACCAACCACCTGGCAAGTTTTACATATACAGTATATTAATACTTGAATTCTATTCAATGACCTTCATGTAAAAAAAATGTTATTATTATTTTTTTATTTGATATTTTTTTGGCTGTGGACCCTGAGGTACATACAAAATGCTTTGGATCGCCCCAATTACTGAGGATCCTCAGTGCCACCAGCCTATATATACATCTTATATGGAGAGCCCAAAAAACACCATAATAATATAAAAACAGTTCATCAGTTCTCACAAACCTGTAGAGACACTCCAATAAATTTTATCTAATGAGTGAAGTCTGTGCCAGCTCAAGTAAGCAAAAGAGGAACGTATCAATTTCTTTTTTCTTTTGGTTACCTAAACCTACACCCTCCATTTCTACTTCCTTTTTTGTCCTACACCCTTTCTTTCTTTCATTCTTTCTTTCTTTTTCCTATACCCTCCACTTCTTTTTTCTTTCTTTCTTTCATTCTTTCTTTCTTTTTCCTATACCC
>JAQMYJ010000010.1:5540180-5555122 GCA_030014305.1 Clarias laeviceps
GTTTATCATTTATGGAAAAGGAGGCGTGGCCTCTTAGTTTAGCTGTCTCAGTGAAGGAGGCGTGGCCTTTGGGTTTATTAGTCTCAGTGATGAAGGCGTGGCCTTTGTGTTTATCATTTATGGAAAAGGAGGCGTGGCCTCTTAGTTTAGCTGTCTCAGTGAAGGAGGCGTGGCCTTTGGGTTTAGCAGTCTTAGTGAAGGAGGTGTGGTTTCTGTGTCTGTCAGTCTTAGTGAAGGAGGTGTGGCCTTTGGGTTTATCAGTCTCATGTGAATGAGGGGTTAGACTGTGCGTCTGTCAGTCTCAGTAAAGGAGGCGGGGCCTCTGTGAGTTTCAGTAAAGGAGGTGTGGCCTCCGTGTTTAACGTTCTCAATGAAGGAGGCGTGTCCTCTGTGTCTGTCAGTTTCAGTCTGTCATGCTGTGTTTATCAGTCTGTCATGCTGTTCCACTTTTGAAACCTAACTTAAATAGAAATAAATAACAAAAAAAAAAAAAAAAATGCAACTTTGCATGGCCAACTTTAAAGTTTATATTAATTAATTCTTTGAAGATGAGGTTTGGGATTTGTGAGTCAGGATATAGAAAGAAAAAAAAAAAACTAATGAAGATTCCCTAATTTCCTGTCTGTCAGAAAGAGGAGGTGTATCTGGCCTGTCCGTCACTCATTGGGGGCGTGACTTTGGATTCAACAGTGAGGAAAATTGCTGTGTTTGTTTCCTAGCTTTAGTTCACCCCCAGGCAGATCACTGACTGCACCTTTAATATGCCTGATCCGTATGATTGTTTACAAGTCAGTATGTGCTCGGGGTCGTCTTGGAGGCAGAGCAGTACACAAATAACGCCGCTGACTCACTGCTGCTGGTACACACGTGACCTGACCCAGTTTAGGGAGGACATGGTGATGAGCCGGTGAGGTAGGAGCGGTAAACTGAGCAGTGGAGGGGTGGTGGGGTTACTGAGGCACTCTCCATGGTGCTGAACACACTATACTAGCTCTGTAAAGACACACACACACACACACACACACACACACATCTTGTGTGGCCTATAAATAGTTTTCGGTTGTTGTTTTGTTTGTGTGAGCTGCATGTGTGACTCCATGATGAATCAGATTTATTACCTCAAGATTAAGTAAACATTTTCACATGCTCAAATCAGTTAATAAGTCCCAATGGATGTGTGTGTGTGTGTGTGTGTGTGTTTTCATTTTTATCAGGTGATGTATTTTAATCCATTACTGCCACTATTCAGATTCCTGCTAGAGGCATCTCTTCATGAAAGTGCACACATGTCATGCAAGGTCAGACACACACACAAACACACACAGATACACACAGAGCTGTGTGTAGTGAATAAAGCTGTTCAGAACAAAGCGTATGAGTGTTAAAGCAGCAGTGTGTAAAAACAGGATGGAGGGTTCTACGCTTTTTAATGCACGTGCTTATAAAGCTCCGTGAACGAGTGCGATTAGTCACGGATCAGATTTAATGTACGTTTAAGCTCCTGTCACATGATTAGAGTTTATATGAAACACTTAGATGGTAACTGTATACCTGCCGTCTTTATGCAGATCTTTATGTGTTCGCAAATATGTATTTAATGTTCTGAAGTAATACAGTGTTTGTAAATAAAAGTAAATGTAAATAAATTCATACCTTATTGTTTATGAAGTACTCAGAGATTAAAAGTCTCTGTTGGGTTTAAATCATTTAAAGAAAGGGTTCCAGTTTAAATCTAGATTATCAGAAATCAGAAATATGAACTCCAGATTAATAAATTTAGAAAATCCAGGCATTTTATTTAATTCAGATGATTTAATTTAATGATATTAAATGTAGGTTATTAAATTCCTGTTATTAAATCTAGATGATTAAAATCAAGAATACAAAAAGCATCTTAATACATTAAGATTGGAAAATCCAGATTAATCAAATCAGGTTATTAATTCCAGATTATTAAATGCAGGTCATTAAAAACAAGTTCATTACAAATCATGATTATTTTACCTAATGAGACACGTTGTTAAATTCTGACTATTTAAAGCAGAATATTAAATCCAGCTCGATAAATCCAGATTATTAAATATAAATTATTAGGCAGATTATTCTATCTAGGCTATTAAACCCAGATTTTTCAAAGTAGGGTATAAATCATGATTATGAATCCAAGATGATTAAATCCGGAAAATGGAAGGCATTTTACAGTATGTAATCCAGATGATTAATTCCAGGTTATTAAATCTTTGTTATTAAATCTAGATTGTTCATTCCAGAATATTAACTCCACATTATTAAATAAAAGTCATTAAATCCAGATTACTTAATCCAGATAACTAAACCCAGAAAATTTAAATCCTGATTTTAAACCCAGATTACTAAAAATCGATTTTTAAATCCAAGATATTTCATTGAGATTATTAAATCCATGTCATCAAAATCAGATTTAATAAATCCAGATTAATTAACCCTAATTACCAAAGACATGTTATTAAATTCAGAATATTAAATGCAGTATATTGAATCTAGATTGCTAAATCAAGGTTATTAACACCTAAAAAATTATTAAAGGCAGATTATCCAATCAAGGCTATTTGATGCAGATTTTTAGGGGCATGTTTTAATTCAGTCTTATTTTTGCCAGATTATTCAGTCTAGATTATTACCTGCAGTTGATTCAATTTGGATTATTAAATCAAAGCAGAGAGCGTAATCCAGGTTATTCAGTTCAGGTTGTTAAAAACAGATTGTTAAATCATGGGTACTGAACCCAGTTTTTAAAATCAAATTTATATGATTAAAGTCGGTTCATTAGATCCAGATAATTAGAATCCAGATCATTAAGAATCATTTTATTTCTCTAGCGTACATTGTAACAGGGGCTACAGAACATGAATTGTAGCTTTAAGTGAATTATGTAGTAAGTAAAACTTGTAGTACTCACTATGTGTGTGTGTGTGTGTGTGTAGATTGTTTTAGTAGGTCATAGAGATGATGTCACTTTATAAGCAATATGGCATGGAAAAACAGACTCAGAGACAGATAGATAGAAAGAGAGAGAGAGAGAGAGAGAGGAGATTTGAATTACCTTCGACTTTAAATCAGCCAATCGGATTTGATCATCTGATGCTGCAGCCACGCCCAGGAAGCTTTGTGGTACAGAGAGAAAGATAGATAGAGAGAGATAGAGAGAGAGAGAGATAGAGAGAGAGAGAGAGCAAGAGAGAGAAAGAGAGAGAGAGAGTAAGCACAGTCATTGATAGCAACATCCCTCCTCTGTCTCACTCTGAATATGTATGAATGCATCCACACACACACACACACACACACATATATATATATATATATATATATATATATATATATATATAGATACACACACACACACACACACAGTGTCCCACATGTCTCCGTATGTAGGGGAAATTAAAGGAAATAAGACAAATCTGCCTGTCTGTTTGTTCATCCCTCCCTGGAGTCATTCACGTTTCCATTACCAGCTCGATCGGCCCGTGCCGTGTGTTCTGATAGGTTTTTAGTGACCACACACACACTCACACTCACACACACTCACACACACATGCGCACACGCTGACATTCCCCCTATAATCCTCACCCTCCTGCTCCCTCCCTCCCTCCCGCCCTCCCTCCCTCTCTCTCTCTCTCTCTCTCTCTCTCTCTCTCTCTCTCTGTGTGGATGTGCCCTGACACGGATGCGCACTCTTTCTGTGTGTGTGTGTGTGTGTGTGTGTGTAGAAGCAGAAGGCAGCGTTATGGCGTGGCACAGTTAGCCTGCTGCTCTCCGTGACGACGCGTGTTTTCACACAGTCGCTTCCTGACGACACTCTCCTGCGTGTGTGTGTGTGTAAGAGAAAGAGAGAGAGAGAGAGAGAGAGAGATAGAGAGAGAGAGAGAGAGAGGAACGCTTTCCAGCAACATGTTCCGCCGGACCAAAAGGTAAAGATGAATGGGGATAAGATTGCGTAATGAGGATGATTATTGATATATAATGTTGATGATGATGATTATGATGATGAAGCAGTGTTGCTGTTGTTCACGCGTCCCTGCTGTCTCACAGTGACTTTCTGTTTTTGCTCACACAGACACACACACACACACACACACACACACACGGACACAATGTGATGCTCTGCAATGATGCTTGCTTCTGATGAGAGACTTTAGAGAGATGACATTAATCTGTATGTGTGCAGGAGTGTTTATGAAGCTCTGTGTGTTACAGCCCTTTTTATGATTCCAGATTAAAGAGAGAGAGACAGAGAGAGAGACAGAGAGAGAGAGACAGAGAGAGAGAGAGGGAGAGAGAGGTAGAGATGTTGTCATCTGAACATATGGTGCACACAACAATATTTGACCCATGTTCAAAGAATAGACTGTCTCTTTCTCTCTGTCTCTCTCTCTCTTTCTGTCTTTCTCTATATCTCTTTCTCTCTGTCTCTCTCTCTCTCCTCATTCCCTCTCATTGGACTTTACGTTTCACTACCTGAGGTAACAATAGAATGAATTAGTTTCTGGAAGACGTTCGGGACATTTCAGGAGAAATCCTGACTATGGTGGAAATCTTGACGTCTAGTCACTGATTAACTAAACATCCTGGTAGTTCATTAGATAGATAGATAGATAGATAGAGAGATAGATAAAGAGACAGACTTTCAAGGTGGCACAAACCTTATTAGATATGTAAAGGTGGCTTGTTTGTGTTTGGTTTGTGTCTCTTGTTGATTCCTTGTTTAGTTTTGATGTGGACATGTCTCAGCTGTCAATAACCTCTTTAATATGAGGTGAAATCCACTAAATAGAGGAGTCAGTGGATGAGAGTGAATATCAGCACGGCTGTAGGCACGAGTGTGATATCGCTTTTATACAACTGTTCAACAAACATTGTTAATTATCAACAGATTTAGATTTGTTTGTTTATTCAACCAGTTATACACACAGTGTAATTTACCGGTGCGAAATAGTTTTTTAGTAATTCTTTACTTTATTCGGTACGGTGTAGCCCAAAGGTGAGGAGAATAAACCATGGAGGTGATGGAGAGTAAGTGTTTCTTTACAGTTCCTCTTATTCAGCTTCAGAATATCACTGAAGCTGAATATTGAGCGATTTCCCAAATATTTCCCAGAATATTGAGCGATTTCCCAAATGAAATGGAAGGTGCACAATCTCTTGTTCCACACACTAAGTAGTGCACTTGGATCAGATGGATTTTGGAATCAGCCTTGTGTTTCAGAACGACTTAGAATCGATTACCAAGAAGACAAAGTCTTGTTTAAGACGACAGAACGTTATCAGATGTGTGTTCCTGCTGAAAGTGTGTCTGTGACTGGTTGTGAATGTGGGTTTCGTCAGGCAGCTGATCTCTCTTCAGTACTGCGGATTGTTCAGACCTACCTTCATCCATGCTGCGACCCACAGTTAGTGTAATTAATGCGTGTTAGAATCAGATGATTCGGTCGCAACTAGATGTTGTATAATAGTGATTATAATCCACTACTCTCCATATGGTGAAGTCTGTGAAGATTCTCAGTCATCCCGGTGAGGTTATCTGGAAGTTGAATCATGTCAACTGGACTTCTTCTTTCAAATTATTCCAAGAAAGATCAAGACCTCTTCACACGTCCACCAAGAAAGCCACACTTAAGGACTCCCCTCTCTAATCTCTCTCTATTGTCTCCCTAACAGCTCACTCTCCTCCCCTCTACTCTCTAACGACCCTCCCTCCTATTCTCACCTTCTTCAGATAGGGGAGGCCCCTTTGACCTTGGAGGACTCAAATACGAGGAACTTTCCAACTTACCTCAGACCGAAGAAGCCACTTGGATGAGAGTGGAACGTTTCCATATGGTGATGTTTATAACAGACGTGTGTAGCTTCTATAGCGACAGAAATTCCCAAATGCTTAATCGATGAGAGATCATAGCAGTTCTTGACAGTTCATAGCAATTTGTGAGAAGTAGTAGGTGCTTTGTAGACGTTGGTAGGTAAGTTGTGACAGTTCTTAGACAATTCAGCATGAGTTTGGCACCGTTCATAGGCGAGTCATAGCTGATTCATGACTACAGCTTAAAAGTTGATAGCAGCTGTATTGTGTAGTCTAATTCAACTGGTGATTTAAACTATTTGCCAGTAACGGCACACATCAATCAAAGAATAAATAATACAGTGATGCAATACATTGTTAGAAATCCAAAATACTGTAAGCTACCACCATATAAAAAAATATTGACCGACTCTTGGTTGAAGCAACCGTTTCCGGGTTACCGACCCACACGGGACGCAGTGTGAGTTATTTGATGCCTTCTAGATGTTTTTCCGCAGTCCTAAGTGAGCCCGCCCACTGCCTTCTATGAGTTTCTACTGGAAAAGACACACCATGTTAAATAAAGTACACTAAGTACAGTAAATGAGACCAACCTCAACGACTGACTTTAACTGACCGGAACTTGATCCTGTCTATGGCAAGTACCCGGGTTATAGCGCGCCAATTCTTTTAGCTGATGATGTAAGACACGAGGGCAGATCAACTTTATTTATTATTATTTATTTTATTTATTTTTTCAAATTAAGAGTCTGTGCTGGCTTTGTGTGCATTTTATTGAAGAGTTTTCTACGAATGTCTGTTTGATTTTGATTCTGTGATTGTACTGTATATCAAAACAACTGACATTCAATATAAATAATGTGTTTATTTTATTTGCTTTTGTTCCCAGAGGAAAAAAACAAACACTTTTTATAGTGTCGTGATAAACTTTTAACCACAGCAGGATAAAAACTGTGGCTTAAACGTTTAAGCTCTTTTCTAGCCTTTGATATGTTGTGTCAGGAATTCTTACAAATATTCTGTCTGTTAGGAAACAAATCTTGAACCTGAAACATTTCAGATGAGATCAAGATCATGACTGTAGCCCAAAGTACGTGGAACAGTGCTCCTTTTACTTTGGGTACACCATTTTGGGCAAAAAATTTTTGGTAAAATGGGGTGTGACGGTTAAGTCAGAACACACAAGAACCGTCAAGAATTTCAGTTCAGGACTGTAGGAAAGTCCCATTAATGTTCTCAGTGTGACGCTGGTTGTGTTCCAATAACAACACATGAAGTGTTTTATTACTTTTATACAACAAAAACAGCAACTTTTTTTCACAACAATCACTTTTTTAATTTTATTTAAAAGCCCCATATCATGGTTTTTAGATTAGATTAGATTAGACTTTATTGTCATCATTCAATGTACATGTACAGAGCCAGTTAAATGCAGTTAGTATATAAGTGCACGTGACCTATCTACAGTATACATATAATAAAACTGTGAAGTGGGCGTGTTTGTGCTTTGAAGATATTTGGGGAAAAGAAAATTTGGTGGGACGTAAGATGAGTATGTGTTCTCTTTTTGGGAAATTTTCCTCTGTCTGTTTGTTTGTTTGTTTGTGCACGCATCACGTAAAAACGACTGAACGAATCTTAACGCGCTTTATACAGCTGTATTTGGCCGAGCTTGATGTAACATATAGGATTTGTTTCATCTCTATCGACCCACGGGAAGAGAAGATACGGTACTTTGAAATTTAAATGGAAAACGCCCTTATATCATAAAAAAAATATATTTCTCTCAAAATTAAACAGATGGCGCTTTACATTTTTAAATTGTCGCTCCTGAGTGTTCGATTAAAATCTATTTAATAAACGTGTGAATCTCACACCTTCATTCCGCGCACCACTTCACGGTAACGTAAAAATTTTTAGTCCGTTCCGAAATTCAGCAGATGGCGCTGTACATTTATTAATACGCACTTTGAGTTTTAAAATGTACTGGTCAAGTAAAGTACAGTTTGTCTGTCGATTTGTGATAAGCGTACAGTTTAAAAAGTTTTACGATATTCAGTTTGGAATAAATAGCAATGTAGTAAATTCAATTGCATTTTATTTATATAGTGCATTTAACAACGGTCATTGTCTCGAAGCAGCTTCACAAAAATGAAAAAAGAAAATTATGGAAGCGAGAACAAATGTGTATAGATCGTAATGATCAGATCGATGAGCAGAGGGCGACGGCGACGTGAGGGTCCGTGTCCATACTGTATGTACAGGGGTGAGAATGTCTTGTGTACAAAAGTTGCAGTAGGTAATAAGGGTAGGGTATATACAGTATGGTAATAAACAGTATAACTGTGCAGTGGAGAAGAAGATAACATGATCATATATAAACACAGTCTGTACATACAGTACACTATGGATGTCTGAATGATTCAGTATAAATTTTAAGATACAAATATTGTTCATTGTTATTTCTCTCTCTTCCGCCTAAAGTTAGTGTGACAAAGGCAAACTCAAAGTGTAAACAGTAAATCGCAACGCTCGCTTCATTCCTAACAAACCCTAAAATCGAGCATCTAACCCGAACAAGTCAAGGAAATGAGCCGTTACTATAGAAACGATAACGTATCAGAAACAGGGGATCATCGCGAACCTGTGACTTGCAGCTCTGCACTCCAGTCAAAGTTACTGTTAGAGAGGATTAATGAACGGCTCCCGACCAATCAGGATCAAGAACAACAGCGATGTGGTAGAGTTCAAAGGGTTCAGCATCACAGAGGATTCAAAGTAAGGATTAGAGGTGTGTTTGAGATATGAAAGACCGAGAGTGTGGCAGTCTGGGAAAACACCTCCTTCTAGTCAGGAATCACTACCGAAATTTAAGTTCTAATTCAAAACAAACTTTGATCAAGGACATCTGCTTAAAAATAAAATAAATAAACAGTACACATCTGGGGTGTTCTCAGGAATCACTTTGTACGTACAACATTTTAATCTGAATTCAGCATCTGACATCTGAAATCATCTACTGTATAAAGACTGTACTGTACTTTAGTTTGTTTTTTTCGTTTCTGTTTTTTTTTTTCTTCACAAACGTGTGTATCCATCGTTGGAGAGAGTTTATTTGCTCGGGGTCATTTCATTTTATCTCCAAACTGTCTTCGCCGCCAGCTCATTAACAGGATAAATAATAATAATAATAAAAAATGAAGGATTAAGCGAGGCGTTATATATAACGGGTGAGTGATCATGTGACTGATTTTTATCTCCCTTCATTAACATTAATGTGCACTGATCTGTCTGATGCTTTATTCAGAGTGCACTCCAGTGTTATAACAGATCATAAAGGAGGTGTGTGTGTGTGTGTGTGTGTGTGTGTTGATCATTCTTTAGTCTGTGTGTTTGATGTCTGTGAGTCATGTTCAGGACGTGTGCCTGGGTGCTTGATGTTTGTAGCTCTGAGCCCGTTTTTATTCTTTTCTGCTCAAACCCTGAGAGAGGAGGAATGAAAGGTAGAGCCTGAGGAGGCGTAGCGGCCTACATTCTCTCTCACACACACACACACACACACACACTCACACACGGGGAGGTTACACTTGGCCTCTTTACGCTCCTCCTACCTAATCTCACTTTCTCCACATGTGCTGTGTGAGGCTTTTAGAAAGAAAGAAAAAAACCCATAATAATTACCCCTGATCCTGTCCTTGTGTTTCTAACTGAGAAATTTGAAAGAAAGAAAGAAAGAAAGAAAAGAAAGGCCTGAAGGGCACGCCAAGCTCAGGTGTAAGGCTTTAATCTATTTCCTTCTCCTTGGTTTATCTCTTGTATTGTGTGTCATCATCAAATGGCTCACAAACAAAGCTGGTCTTGTCCCCGCCCCTTTTGTTTAGGCCACACCCGTCTTTCAGTTAATTTTTTTGTTCACAAGTGTGTTTTGGACTGTTTCCTCAGCTATGTGTAAATTACAACACAGTGTTCACAAGTTGTCGCATTGTCTCATTGGGTGTGGCTTGAGCACTGATGATGTCACACGTGGGCGTGTACCGTCTATCCATCCATTAAGTTCAAGGGGTCACAATACAGGTGGCCTGAAGCCTTTCCCAGGAGACTAAGGCCATGTCCACACTTAGCAAGGTATTTTTAAAAACTGTGATTTTTCTCTCTGCGTTTTGGCCTTTCATCCGCATGCCAGCGCAGTTTTGCTTGTTGAAAATGGAGCTTTTGGGAAAACTTCACTTCCAAAGTGAAGATTTTCCAAAACCATGTTTTCTGTGGTGTCGTGTGAACACGGGGAAACAGAGATTTTGCCTCGTTGTAACGTCACCTTGTGTGCCGATGATGTCATTGTCTGTGTGCCATATGCACATGACTAGAGATGTGAATGATTAATAATTAATCGATTAATTGCTAGGCATTATGGTGATGTAGCGGTTAGCGCTGTGGACCCGCCCCTCCTAACCCCCGCGACACGACCCTGTACACAGGATAAGTGGAATAGAAGATGAATGAATGAATAAATACTTGCTGTTAAGAATTTAACCAAAGCAGCCCAGGTGTTTATCCAAATTATTGAGGCTCTTTACATGCCTGCTAACAACTTATTTGCCGAGTCAGGTGTCTGCAATTCCTGCAAAGCCACAAGCCACTTCCTCTTCCTGATCGCTGTTGTTCTAAAACGCTTTCGGTACTGTTGTGCGTTCGTGAACGCTTCCTGTTTGGTTCGCATGCAGAGAGGATGCATGCACGGAGGGGCGGGGCTATTCACAGGTCTGTGTGTTTGTATGCGAAAGAGAGAAAGAGTGAATCCAAAAAAAAAAAAATGTAAATAATAAAAAATAGAACATGAACATAGGACATAGGTGGCACAGTGGCGTATAGGTTAGCACTGCAGCCTCGCACCTGTTGGGTCAAGGGTTTGCGGGCGTGTATATGGGTGTGATTGTGCCCGGCGATGGATTGGCACCTTGTCCACGGTGTGCCTTACCTAGTGCCCTGAGTCCCCTGGGATGGGCTCCAGGCCTCCTGTGACCCTGTACAGGATAAGCAGTATCAGAAGTCAGTGTTAATACTGTGGTGGTCCAACACAAACAATACTGGATTGTGCTGCTAGAACTGTTTACATAAAACTTAAACCGAGGAGAAAGTGTGTCTGGTTATCCTTAATCAATAATGATTGATTGATTGTTGATTGTTAACATTATTAAGAAAAAAATGCAAAATTTGAAACCTTATGCAGTAACTACAGTCAATGTCCCCGACTTATTAACATTTGAGCTACGAATTTCCACAGATACAAACAGACCACGAATCTACGAACAAAGATGCAAATAAATTGCAGTATCTAACGTGTATTGCACAAAAACGTGTATTGTACAAAAAATAGACCCTGAAGTGCACCAGATACCAATATTTACAGTTATATACAATATTTTCAGTGTGTAAGTGAATGTATAAAATGTCTCACGTCTGGTATATTGATGTGCGTACGTGTGTAGGTGCGGGAGAAATGAGTCGACCTCACCGGTTTCATTGAATCAGTAAACACCATGTAGTGTTGTCCTCCCCCGAGTGATTTAAAGGTGCAGTCTCGCCAGAGTATAATGCGGAACCAAAACACCAAACCTTTGTGTTTTTTTTTTTAATACTTTACATTGCATATTTGTGTCAAAGGTGTATAAGACTCACTTTGTCCGACTTACAAAAGAAACCAACTTATGAACGTGCTCCCGGAATGGAACATGTTCATAAGTCGGGGACTAGTATTGATGATGATGATGATAATGGCCATGCCCACACTTTATTCCTTTTTCTCTACATCATGTCAGTTGTACTTTGCCCATTACGTCACAAAGTTCCAGGACTTTCTCTTTATTTTCTCTTTATCTCTTTATTTTACTCTGTTCTCATTCGTCTTTTGCATTTCGCTAATATAAACCTTTGGTTTGTATCCTGGCTTGCGTTTAGTAAAAGTAACTCCCTCCCACACACACACACACACACACACACTCCAGTTCCCCACGACGGGTTGACGTGAGTGTTGTGTTGCACAGCGTGACATCAGCTGTGGGGTTTTCTAGGTCAGCTCGTTTCTACTGAAGGAGTTATGGTGTGTATTATGGATGAGAACAGCTGAAGCGTTTTAAACAATTACACAGCGTCCTTCCAGTAATCCAGCACCCGATTAACGACGTTTCATCTTTATGGACTGATAACCTGATCTTCATCGATTCTCAATTCCATTGCAGTTCAGACAGACAGTAATGAACCGGGATATTTCAGGGTATATTCAGGATAACAGGGTGTGTCTCAAATACATTTCAAGTGTGCTTAATTATCTTCCTGTTCTCCGAACCGATGCTAAGTTGATCAAGTGTTACTGTAGCTTACGAGAATTTTTTTTCTTTTCCAGAAGTTCATTGCTCGATGTTAAAGAAAACCATCTGCACTCTGTGATCTAAGTGAGGTTGCTAATACAATAATATAATATGTTTTCACCACGAGTAAGGATTGTACACATTTCTTTTTAGCATGGCTCAGGTGTTAGCGAGTGTCCAGGGATGTGGCTCTGATGTCCACCGAGCAGAAAGCAACAAAGAAAGAGGGAGAGAGAGTAAGAGAGAGAGGGGTTATTTTGGAGAAGGAAGAAGCAAGGCTATTTTGGGAGCACACGTGAGTAAGCTGGTTTTTCCCGGTGTGGGTTTTGTTTTTTACCGTGAGCAGGGATGCAACTAAGGATATTTCACAAATCAATTAATCGATCAAAAATACTTTCAGAACGCCTCTGAGTGGCACAGTGGTAAAGTGCTCGCCCTATCATCTGGAGATCGCTGGTTCGATTCCCGGGTGACGCTGTAGCCTCTCGCAGTCGAGGATCTAGAGAGAGCTGATTGGCCGAGTCCCCTCAGAGGGGAGAGATGAAAGGTACCTAGTGCTCCCACATCACTCACGGCTCTACAGCCAATCAGGGGCGTCCGCGAGCTAACGCAAGCGGAAGAAGCAGATCCTCCGAGTGTGTTACGCCGCCCCCAATGGTGTGTGAGCGAGCATTTCGAAAAGATGTGTCACGTGGTTCGGAAGTAAACGTCCGATAATCTTCGGCCCTCCATGACTGACTGGAAGTAGTAGCCTTAATGTGGGAGCCCCCTAGTGAGGGGGAGGAATTGGATACGACCATATTAAGGGGGGAGGAAAATTGGGGGAAAATAAAAACATACTTTCAGAACGATTGATTATTTGGATAAAAAATTAATCTTTCCAGCACTTTAATCAAGTAGTAGATCAGAGTCGTGCTGTCGTGATGAATATCAGCTGTGATGCGGCCGTAGGCACGAGGACGCTGAAGATATCACTGCCGTGCTGATATTCAGTACGACAGCATGACCTCGAGTGTGAAATTGCTTTCATATAACAGTTCCATAAACACCATTTATTATCAATAGATTATGTTGTTTTGTTTTTTTAAACAGTTATTTTGATGACTGGCGGAACTAACTAACTGTGACTGCCGGAGCTGGCGACCGACAATTAGTGTAAAACTAATTGTTAAAGATCCACTTTATATTTCCACTTATTCTGCTTTAGAATATTTCTGGGTTGTGGGTTGTGTCCGAAATAGCAGAAAATAGAAAGCTAGTGTGCTATGTAGGGTGTACAATCTCTTGATCCACACACCAAGTAGTGCCCTTGATCAGGGGCTGGAGAGCGATTTGGGATTCAGCCTTGTGTTAGGAGCTAACATACATTATAGTTAAACGTCCCTGTGCTGTTACCACCTATTATCACCACTCTTGAAATGGCTGATATCCAATCAGATTGCTAGGTCGGAACTAACTGTCGTATAATAACTCTCATCCACGTTTTATACACTCCAATACAATATTACCATCATTATACAAGACTATTCTTCAATCAATCGACTCATGGCCACTTCAATAGGAACACCCTAACATCCACTGAGCATCAGTTCTGAGGGGTGAAACACCGTGTTGATGAGAAAGGTCTGAGGAGAACGTCCAGACTGCTTCAGCAAGGCGGGGACTTAAATCACCACTTTTTACAGCTGTGGCGAGCAGAAAAGAATCTCAGTATGTACACCATGGTGAAATCCTGAGAGGGATACACTACAGGAACAGGAAATCTGAAGCCACCATTAGGGAATCAACTTCAACAAGCTTCAGCGTGAACTGAAAGCAGATGGTGACTCGAGGAAACAATGCACAGGCTAATGACTATGTGCTTTAGGACAAGAGTCACAGCCTCGATGTCATAAGAGTCAGGTGTTGTCAGTTTTTTTTTGTCTTTAACAAGTCTTCCCTGTTGCAGTGTCTCAACATCGGTCTCAAGCACTGGCATCTCCTGCTTCCTATTCTTGGGAGTGTTTTGACACATTTCTCTCTCTCTTTCTCTACTGCTTCTGTAAACTTCTCTCACTTACTCTCCTGCTTCTCTTGATCTCGCAGCTCTTTTTCTGTTCCACCCTCATGTCTTTCCCAACCTTGCACACATTCCTCCATTTATTTCACACAGAACCGAGCCTGTCCCCCTGTCACTTAGCAACGTGAGATCGTCTGACCTCCCACAATGCATCACACCCGTAACGGAATTAATGTAGTGGTGGACCCTATACATTTCACTTGAGTGCTTTGATTCATTCAGTGTCACATGAGTCAATTTAAGGGAATCTTCTCAGGATTGGATTTGTTTCATTTATTAAGTAACACTGTGCTTCATTTTCCACTCAGTGACTTTATTGGCTTTAGGCTTGATGCAGGTGAAATACTGTAACTGTGCGGCTCACAGGTTCACTAGCAAATATTAGTGCTGTCACACTGTACTCAGCAAAGTATGTAGTGCAATGTAGTGGATAAAAAAAAACGTCCCAAATTTCCAGAATATGGACTAGTGACTGGTCGGGAGGACGTAGTCAGTAGGGAGTAGTGATTACTCGGTAGTAAGCAGGGAGTACTGAGGTGTGATTAGACATTAATTAGGTGTGACTGGTCAGTAGTGAGTAATGACAAGTAGTTAGTAGTGAGGCGTGATTGGTCATATGTTGATAGGGAGTAGTTTGTAGTGACTAGTGATTGGTCATATGTTGATAGGGAGTAGTTTGTA
>JAQMYJ010000010.1:5579500-5595355 GCA_030014305.1 Clarias laeviceps
ATATTCTGTCTCAATCCTTTACCATAAACCTATGATAAAAATTATAGACCCTTCATTTCTTTGTAAGTGGACAAACTGTAGGGGATCAAATACTTATTTCCCCCACTGTATATTATTAGATGAACTTTGTATATATTTTAATTTTTTTTTTACTTTCAGCATGTTTTTCATTTTCAAGTTATTTCTGTTGCAAATAAACCACATCCCCATGTTCAGATTGTTGTCATGGTGCCACACGGGTTGCCACGGCAACCACACTGATGCGGTCACATGGGGTCAGGTGTTGTGTTTCCACATCTCAAGGCATTTCTTGTGCCAGAAAGGAGGACAATATTACATACACAAGTGCTGTCTGACCTTCCTTACAAAGATAGACAGTGGACTCTTAAATTCATTGTCCCTTCTAAAATGAGAGAAAAGACTCTATCTATCTATCTATCTATCTATCTATCTATCTATCTATCTATCTGTCTGTCAATCTGTCTGTCTGTCTGTCTATCTGTCTGTCTGTCTGTCTGTCTGTCTATCTGTCTGTCTATCTGTCTAGACTTGAGAAAAGTCTCTCCTCACCTAAAAGTTCTAGTGTTTAAGACAAGCCTGAGAAAAACTTTTACAGGACTGAACAGTTAAATCCTTTCATTAAACCAAGAAAATACTTTTTATATATATTATGTAAGATGTTATATATTATATATTATATAAGTATAAAATAATAAAATAAAATAAAAAAACATGAATACGTTCCACATTTTTATTACTTCCTGTGAAACTTAGGGACAGGATATGAACATTTACTTCATGAGCAAAAAAACTTGCTTTTTCTTTCTTAATATAGAAAAAAGATTTTTAAAAATGTAAAATTTGCAATACATTTCTAAAGGTTTATGATAATGAAACAATAAATTTTAATTGGTGGCGTAGTGGTTAGCCAGACGGTCTCACACCTTCCGGGTCGAGGGTTCGATTCCCGTCGCATCAGGTCCGTGTGTGTCCATGTGGGTTTGCATGCTGCTTGCTGGGTTTCCTCCGGGTACTCCGGTTTCCTCCCACAGTACAAAGACATGCAGATTTGTCTAGTTACAAATTTTCCATTGTGTGTGTGTGTGTGTGTGTGTGTGTGTGTGTAAGTGCATGATTGTGCCCTGCAATTGATTGGCACCCCAAGTACCAAGACCAGGTGTAGACAATGAGTTATAAAAAAAAAAGATATATTGAGCAAGAAACAAGCTTTTAAGTATTTTTTTTTATTATTATTATTTTTTTACATTTGCTAGGTTTTAGATATTGTAGTTTTATTACCACAGACAAAATGTATTACTACCTTATGACATGTTGCTAAAGTAATTTTTATGACCTGCAAAACAGTAACGACTTGTTATATGGTTCATGTAAAATGATGTGAAAAAAAAACAGCTGATCTTAAACCAGCTCAGACGTGTGATCGGGTTTGTACAGGTGTCCGAGTGAGACACTTTTCTCTGTTGCGCAGGAGTTTAACCCGGAAGAGTTTTATCACCTGCTGGAGGCAGCGGAGGATCACGCCAAAGAGGGACACCTGATGAAGACAGACATCCCGCGCTACATCATTAACCAGCTCGGTCTCACACGAGACCCACTGGAGGGTGAGATACATGAGATACAGTACACACACAAACACACACACACACACAGGCGAAGTGCAAGTGTAATAGAAGTTGAGAGGCAGAGTGACAGATGAAACCTGAGAAATGAAAAAACTAATAATTCTGCATTGAGAGAGAGAGAGAGATGTGTGTGTGTGTGTGTGTGTGTGTGTGTGCAGGTGACGAAGGTAGTGATGTATAACAAAACACAGTAAATTAATATACGCACAAATGTACTAGATCATTTTGACACTCGTGCCAGAGAGATTGAACACTCCGTACAGAAGGAGTGACTTTCTGAAAAGTGTAAACACTTTGATCAGTGTCAGCTTTTCAGCAAATGAAGGTGATTTCGTGGTTATTACTGATTTGAAACGAGGTGTCGAGGGAGAAGCGGTGCGAGAGCTTTATCGGATTATGATCTCGAGGCACACTGTACTGAGGCACATCGAGGCAGGAGTATTTGTCTAACGTGATTATCTGAGTCTGTTTTGTGCCTTGGGGACGTCTTATCTGTTTGGCTCTTTGTCTTGGTCTTTGCTTCTCCTTCCGTCTCTTTTTCTGTATTTCTGTTCTACGGTGGCTGAGAAGTGCAAAACAATATAACAAAAATAACTAAAACAAAATAACAAAACTGGAAACAAAATAACAAATCTAAAAACAAAATAACAAAACTGGAAACAAAATAACAAAATCAGAAACAAACTAACAAATCCGAAAACAAAATAACAAAACCGGAAATAAAATAACAAAACCGGAAACAAAATAACAAATCTAAAAACAAAATTAAAAATCTGAAAACAAAATAACAAAACCGAAAACAAACTAACAAATCAGAAAACAAAATAACAAAACCGGAAACACAATAACAAATCCGAAAACAAAATAACAAAACCGAAAACAAAATAACAAAATCGGAAACAAAATAACATCTGAAAACTAAATAAATCAGAAAACACAACAACAAATCCAGAAACAAAATATCAATCAGAGAACACAAGGACAATTCAGACAAACCGAAAACGTTAAGTATAGTTTGCGAATGAAATTCTTATTGCTGATTGGACGAGACATCTGTAAGTCAAGATATACAAGAAGTACAGCAGCCTCGTAGCATTTAAATGTCCAATCAGCGATAAGAATCAACTGACCGTAAAAGGTACAGTAGGTGTAATTTACGATTAAAATTCTTTCAAAAACTAAAACTTTCATTTGCATCTACCTTTTCTGGTTTGCCTTAATCGTTGTTGTGTTTTCTGATTTGTTATTTTGTTTTTTAGTTTTGTGACTTTGCAGCCACCATACTATTCCATAGATTAATCTTTAAATCTTCTAATCTCTTTAAAACTCCTATTATTCTCCCGTCCCTCCACCTCTTATGGTTGTTCCTCAGGGTAGCATGAGACACTCTGAGAAAAGTGACTATCTACCCTCTTCTACATACATGAGCTCTCAGACACCCAGGATTCTCCAGTGTCACTGTGACTCATAAGGAGAAAAGAAAGTCTCTCCCTCCCTCCCTCAGTGAGAGCATGGCTACTTTTTTCCCCGATAGAAAGAAGTAAAAACCAGACACATCTGATTTTCTATAGTTAGTGCTGCTCTGGGTAGAGTTAGGGAAGGTTGGTGGACAAGGAGGAGGAGGAGGAGGAGATCGGGTCACTCTTGAGTTTACATCCTCAAGAGTTCTCGAGGCAACATGTTTGCTCACGAGTGTTTCCTCTTCTTGTAGACATGGTGATCCTGGACAGCTACGACAGCGAGGGGCCACACACACCTGAGACCGACGACTCGGCGGAGGTGAGACGCGTGCAGGTTGAATCTGATCAATGGTCGCGCGCCAGTTAGTAATAAGCCAAGCTGGTATCTGTTTATGTCCGCGTTATTGTTATGAAAGCCTGTTACATAAGCTCTTCAGCTGGTCGGATCTCTCCTGACTGTGCAGTCGCTTACAGTACAAGTGTGTAACGAACACGAGTGTGTGCGAGTGCGTGTGGGTGAGCTTATAACGAGGGTTATGTTGCAGTTCGCTCACTGTAAATTCCTCTGCTGGGTTCATTCTGCAGGGAAAAATGAAGGCCATGAAGCCACCATGTGAATCAGACTTTCAGACCATCAAGTTGATTAGCAACGGAGCCTATGGGTGAGTGTGCACACATACACACACACACACACACACACACAAATACAAACCAGACGCACTTCTCTGTCTGTCTGAGGCATTTTGATATTTCTTACTTTTGTGATGCAGTCATAATTAGACAGGTTGCAGTTTGATTCAGGGGTCCAAGCACCAGGTAGTATCATTAAAACAGTTGTCAAGGATGTGCCATGCCTTCTACAGAAACAAAACATAGAAGTATTTCAAGTCATGCAGTGATCACACTGTGCTTTTGTCTAATTTCTGTTTATAAAAATGGAGAAAAAGTTATTATAGGAGTGCATAGGTATGTATAATAATACAAGGTATGTATAATAATACAAGGTATGTATAATAATATTGCAAAATGGCTTTGAAACACTTGTACTGAATATCGTAATGTAAACAACATAACAACCGGCAGTGCATCCAGCGGCTCGGGTTCGATTCCCACCCAATTCCCAAACCCCAGCCACTGGACAAGGTGCTGGTGATAAAATGGGAGGGTTGCATCTGGAAGAGCATCTGGAATAGAACAACATATACAAATAGAAATGTAATATTCAACCAGGACTGAAAGGTGCAGGACAGTAACCTGGCCGAATTTGGACTTGCGCAATGTTCGTAAGATGAGTTTGTAAAGTTACAATAGTAGTTTTTTGGTCTTTGTGTTGGCTGTACGCAACATTAACAGGCAAACAGGTTTCGACCTTAATTTTAAACACAATGAGTAAAATGAAAAGGAATGCAACAATTTTTCATACCCAGTCTGCTACCTTTTACTACAAATTACTACAAAGATTTAATTCAATATAAATAAATTGTTCAGAATGAACAGATAGAAAGGGACTGTTTCCCAGCCAATGCACCACAACCAGATGATCGAGGTTCCCCAAGTCTGTGCACTGTAGGAGCATGGAGCGAATCACCCACTCGCTCATCGTCTATCCCACTTCATCCTGTACAGGGGGGCCTGGAGCCTTTCCCGGGAGACCTACGGCACGAGGCAGGGTACACCCTGGTGCCAGTCTGTTGCAGGGCACACACACACACACACACACACACACTCACGCTAATCACACACTAGGGTAGTTCGGGAACGCCAGTTAGCCTAATCTGCATGTCTTTGAACTGTGGGAGGAAACCAGAGGAAACCCACCAAGCACATGCTAACTCCATGCACACGGACCCCTAGGCGGGAATCGAACCCAGACCCTTGAGGTGCAACGTGACAGTGCTAACCAGTGGAGGGAATCAAATATGCAGAAAACCCCTGCTGTGGCAACCCCTAACAGGAGCAGCCAAAAGAAGAAGAAGAAAAATATTCTGAATTAACTTACATTTAGTAACTGCCTGGTTAGGGTCACAGTGGTTCAAATTAGCCTACTAATTTTTTTATTATTATTATTATTTTTTTTAAAGCAGACCCAAACATATTTGTACAACTTGTGTGAGCAGGTTAGAGCTATGCAATGCAATTGATTATTCAGCTTTTTCATTCGTGATTCATTGAGTCATTTTTTCAATTCAGAATCAATTAAAACTTTTTATGTTTTTTTTTTTTTTACTTTTAAGTTTTGCTGAAAATATAATTCGTACCTTCTGCAAATATGCGTTTTTGCAAGAATATCGCTTCTTCTTCTTTTGAGTTTTTGGGTAGTTGATGGAATACTGCCACCTATTGGACTGGAGTCAGGAGCAAAATTATTATTTTTTTTTTAGAGATTATTGCTTTGTCTAAGACTTGACATTTAAACAATATTTCAATGCTTATTAAATACTTGTTGTAGTTTTTAGCCCTTTAAAACCTGTTGGAAATAAAGCTGCTTGAAATTAATTAGATACGAACTTTAGTGATATTGAATCACGTTGAAAATTGCAGTGCTCAAACAAAAATCGAATGGAATCAAATTGACGATCTTCCCAGCTCTGGTTTTGAAGTTCTGGAGCTGAGAGGTTGAGGAACTGTCAGAGCCAGAATGTACCTTTCTACATGTGGGATCTTTTCCAGTGATTCTAGTGTTTCAGGAGGACATAGTGGGGGGAAAAAAAACAACAACACTTTCAGGTTTACGCAACACGCTCCGAAGGTTTCAGTTCAAATAAGGATATTTGGAAATACAGCTACTGGAATTGCGTGAGACCCCAATATATAATGTAATTTGTTATATTATGCAAAATCATACAGCCATATTTGTATACTTTTGCTTTCTCTCTCTCTCTCTGTCTCTGTCTCTCTCTGTCTCTCTGCAGGGCAGTGTATCTGGTGAGGCACAGAGACACTCGGCAGCGTTTCGCCATGAAGAAAATCAACAAGCAGAACCTGATCCTGAGAAACCAGATCCAGCAGGCGTTTGTAGAGAGAGACATCCTGACCTTTGCCGAGAACCCGTTCGTCGTCAGCATGTTCTGTTCGTTCGAGACTCGCAGACACCTCTGCATGGTCATGGAGTATGTGGAGGGTAAGACAAACACACGCCTCTCTGTTGCTCGGGTTCCTGGAGGTTGTGGAGGTTGTGTAATTATGCCGCGCCGTGTGTATTCCGCTTCGAGGCGACGCTGAGATTATTTTCTCCGAGTCGAACCTGAAGGAGACAGGCTTTGCGCAGCAGCGTGCCACGCTTCGCTCTCTGCAACCTCAAGCTTTCGCTCTCTCTTCCTTTCTGTCAGTCCGCAGGGTGTTATGATGACTCGTCAGTGTGTACAGTGACACACTGAGGCTTAAAAAGCTGCTCTGATGTGTGTGACAGACAGACCAACATGGCTGAGCTCGTTCCTGTTAGTAACCGATCACTCCAGCATCAGCTCAGTGCTTATCTTCTTATAAAGAAAGTGCTGCTTATTGCACTTTTAAGTAAAAATAGCCAGAGAATGGGTTTAATTTAATTGATTCCCAGTGCCTGAGTAGGCGTTAGTGTTATATTCTTATCCCGCAACTGCTCATGCACTATAGTGACCTTTTTATTTAGTGACTGTACAGCAGATAGGATCTACATAGTGTCTTCTGCTAAATGTAGCTCCTTTCTCGCTTTGTTTACTAGGTGGAGACTGTGCCACCCTGCTGAAGAACATTGGCGCGTTACCAGTGGAAATGGCTCGGATGTACTTCGCTGAGACAGTCCTGGCACTGGAGTACATCCACAACTACGGCATCGTACACCGAGACCTCAAGCCAGACAAGTGAGTGAGCTCCCTCTACTGGACAGGAGGTTTTAGTCTTAACACTTAAATCAGAAGTTAAATTCTCCTGTCTGTTCTGTGCTTTACTAAATTATATACAGTTCAACTTCTTTATTGTTTTATATCTTTATACTAATAGCATAATGTGTTACAACATTAACAATATAAAAACAGTAAAACCCCTTACCCCCTTTATTAGGACTAAGAGAAATAGAGGCCACACCTTCCTCATTAGGAATAATACAAGTAAAAGCCACACCTACTTTATTAGGACTAATACAATTAATAGAGACCACAGCTCCTTTATTAGGACTAATACTAATATAAGCCATGTCTCCTTCATTAGGACTAATAGAAATAAAGGCCACACCTCTTTTATTAGGGCTAATACAAGTAGAGGCCACACCTCCTTCATTAGGACTAATACAAAATTAGGCCACACCCCTTTATTAGAACTAATAAAGGGGGTGTAATACAGAGAGAGGCCACACCTCCTTTATTAGAACTAATACAAATGAAGGCCACACCTCCTTCATTAGGACTAATACAAATAGAGGCCACACCCTTTTATTAGAACTAATAAAGGGGGTGTAATACAGAGAGAGGCCACACCTCTTTTATTAGGACTAATACAAATACAGGCCACACCTCTTTTATTAGGACTAATACAAATACAGGCCACACCCCCTTTATTAGGACTAATACAAATACAGGCCACAACTTCCTCATTAAGAATAATACAAATAACAGCCACACCCCCTTTATTAGGACTAATACAAATAGAGGCCACACCTCCTTCTTTGGCAGTGTCTCACATAGAAGCCACCCCTCCTTTATTTTGGCCATCACATGTAACAACCACACCTCCTTAATTAAGACTGATATGCACACTGCCTTTATAAAGACTGAGACATATTAAGATCATGCTTTCTTCATTGTGACTGAGTACATAACCCTGGATTAGGGTTATGGTTAGGTCATGTTCAAGTGACTTTTATTTGACTCTAAGATGGACACTTATGGCACGCATGCAGACATCGATACATCTTTGCTCGTATGATCTGCGCTAAAACACGTTATGAGTTTGCGCGGCCGATCATTCATTTAAAACAATGGATGCAATTTTAGTAGAAACATGCTTGGGGTTTAGCCCAGGAGGATGGCAGGCAGGTATTCGGCTAAATTTGTTGCTGTCCAGAAGAAGGAAGAAATCCAGATGCCTCTGATTTTCCTTTTAAGTAGCTGTTGCTAGCACTGCTATGAAATCTCCACGCTGCAGGTGCTGACTGATGATGTCAGTGAGCACTTCACCCAAGCGCAGAGGCAAAAAGGTCGAATGAATTCTATTCTGCTCGTTCTCGTTCAAGTCACATGACCGCTTATCGGATATGTGTCTGATCTAGGACCACTTACGAAAGTGACGCAGATTTGTTTGTTTAAACAGCCCTAAAAAATCTAATCTGTTTTACATTAGGGTAAAAAAATCAGAATTTGCCTCACTTTCATGGGACAGGCACACGCCATTAGAGGACACACATGCTTCATTGAAAAATACACAAATAAACCACGCCTCCTTCATAAGGACCAGCACACATAAAGTCCACGGTACACGTAAAGTTTGTCTTCTACATATGTACACATGTCCTACATTAGGACGCCTGTACCTGTTCCTACAGTAGATCACTCTCTTATTATGATTGATTTTTATATGTGTATGTGTCTTCAGTCTGTTGATTACATCGATGGGCCACATTAAACTGACTGACTTCGGCCTCTCTAAGATGGGTCTCATGAGCCTCACCACAAACCTGTACGAGGGCCACATCGAGAAGGACGCTCGTGAGTTCCTGGACAAACAGGTATGAGACGGTCACGAGTCAATCCTGTTTAAACAGTTAAACGGTAATGCTAAAAGATTGTATGATAATAATCACCAAACTCTATTAGTGATAAGTGATACTTACTCTATAAGTAAGGGCTGTGCTTTTTTGAATAGAACAGTATGGAAGATAACACTGCGAGTGACTTCATTTTCTCGTGGGTAGGTCTGTGGGACCCCGGAGTACATCGCCCCGGAGGTGATCCTGCGGCAGGGTTATGGGAAACCCGTGGACTGGTGGGCTCTGGGAATTATCCTCTATGAGTTCCTGGTAGGATGTGTGCCTTTCTTTGGAGACACACCTGAGGAGTTATTCGGCCAGGTGATCTCAGGTGAGTAGAGGTGTGTATCTCCTTCCAAAGATGAGGTCACCAACAATAAAACGGATATCAGTTATATATCATTTTTGGGCTGCATAAAGACGAACGTAATCCATCCATGCCAGTGGTGTTTCTCTCACATGATCCTAGAATGAAATTCGCTTCTTAATAATAAAAAAAAAATGTTTATTTAAAAAATTTATCTCGCAATCTCATGGTGATAGAAGTAGCACTTGTTTTCTACTTCCTTTATGTCACTGGAAACTGAATCACGCCCCCTGCCCAGACATGTCAAATGCTTGCTCTGAAACATTTAGTGCTATATAAAAACAACAGCACTAAATTTAGCTGCGAGTTTGCTACCAAGAGCAGCAATTTTGCCAACTCTCACAAAAAAAAACAACAGAAAAACAAACAACAAACAAGAAGTTTATTAGTTCATTTTCCTTCATGTTTAAATAGCAGATAAGGAGCTGTGCCAGATATAGCATGTGCTAGGTTTCTCACTAGAGCCGTGTGTGTACGTGTGTGTGTTTGTGTGTAGACGACATTGCTTGGCCCGAGGGAGATGAAGCGTTGCCTAGCGACGCCCAGAACCTGATTTCCACCTTGTTGCAGACCAACCCGCTGGTGCGATTAGGAACAGGTAGGCCGAACTTGTCTCAAGGGGTGGATGATGTGAAGATGGATGGACATATGAGTGATGGATAGTATAATGCTATGAAATGTGATGATGAATGAATGAAAGAACAGAGATTCTGTGGTAGATGCTATTCTGCATCAATACATGAATGACATGATGGAAGAAAGGGTGGATGAATGGAAGGCGAAGATGGATGATGGATGAAAGAATGAACATGGATGAAGGATATAAATGGATGGATTGATGTGGTTTAGGATAAATGGAAGGATGTGATGGATAAATGTGTGCTGCAATAGGTAGTTAAATGGGTGACAAGATGGGTTGATGGATGGATGGGAGCAATTTTAGAAGTTGTTTCAGACAAGGAAATCTTTTAAATGATGTAAATGCAAGTGTATGTTAAGACATGGGTGAATGGACGATAATGGATGGATGGGAGAAGGATATACACTGATCGGCCATAACATTATGACAACCGCCTAATACTGAGTAGGTTTCCCTTCTGCAACCAAAAACAGCAATTCATTGTGTGTTCATACACCTTTCTATTTGAGCTACTGTAGCTCTTCCGGTCTGCAGTGATCCGCACATGACAAAAAAAATCCAAGGAAGATCAACCGATGAACTGGCGACAGAGTCATGGGCTGCCAAGGCTCACTGATGCACATGGGGAGTGAAGACTGGCCCGTGTAGTCTGAACCAATAGAAGAGCTACTGTAGCTCAAATTGCTGAAAAGATTAATGCTGGTGAAAGGTGTGTCAGAACACACAGTGCATCAGTGTTATGGTGGCCAAAAGGGAGGAACTACTCAATAATAGGTGAATATTAGGCCATACTGTTTTGGCTAATCAGACATATTCTAATGCTTTTTAATGAATGCATGGAGGAGGAATATGATAAATGGCGGATAGTTAGATGGGGACATGATGCGTGCATGGATGGATGGAAGAGCCTTTATAAGTTGTTGTGAATAATTTATAAAAGCTGTAAATGTAAATACAAATAGGTAATTTGATGGCTCGATGGATGGATGGAGGATATGTTTGGATTCCATGATGAATGCATAGAGGTGATAGGCATACAGTATGATAAATGGACGGATGGATGGTATGATGATAAATAGATGAATGGATGGATGGATGCATGGATGGAAAAACGTTTGTAAGTTGTTCTGGCTAAGGGAATTTGTAAAATCCTATACATGGAAGTTTGGGTAAATTGATGGATGGAAGATGGATGAATTGAAGGGTGGATGGATGGATATATAGATGGATGGGTGGGTGGAGGATTGATGGATATATGGATGAATGGATGATATACTGTATTAGTAAATGGGTTGATGCATTTCTGGATGGATGAATGTATATGGATGGATAAAATAACTTGTAAGTTCTGGATAAGGATAATTTGTTGAAAGTTGTAAATAAAAATATAGGTCTGTTAGTTACTGGATGGAAGGTGGATAGGTTGGGTGGGTTAAGTGAGGAGTCAGGGTGTAGATGAATAAATGGATAGATGGATGGGTGGGTGGATGGACAGATGAATGATTGCTGTATTGGTGAGTGGGTTGATGGATTTCTAGATGGATGGATGGATGGATGGATGAGTGTACTGTATATGGGTGGATATAATAACTTGTAAGTTATGGATAAGGGAATTTGTTAAAAGTTGATGTAGATGGATGGATGGTTAATATGACAGATCAGTAGATGGAGATGGATCTTTAGAAGAATGACAATAAGTGGAATAATGACAGGACCGGGATGATAATCACATTCATTAGAGATGTTCACATATGTGACTCTTTCCTCTTCACCAGGAGGAGCATACGAGGTGAAGCAGCACTCGTTCTTCGCCGATCTGGACTGGAACAGTCTGCTGAGGCAGAAGGCGGAGTTCATCCCTCACCTAGAGTCGGAGGAGGACACCAGCTACTTTGACAGTGAGTCTCAACAAAAGAAAGGTTGTTGAGGTAACAATGTTTACGTCTGCTGTACCGCGACAGGAATAAACTAGGTTAAGGGTTTATTTTTCCAATCGTTATCAATTTATTATTCCCCTTTCATCACATGAAGCCCTCTATTTATCCGTCTACATGTTTTCCTGTCTTTCTCAGCCCGCTCTGAGCGTTTCCGGCACGTTAACTCGTACGACGAGGACGACACGAACGACGACGAGCCGGTGGAGATCAGACAGTTCTCCTCTTGCTCTCCACGCTTCAGCAAGGTCAGCGCCATCTTATCGCTTTTAATCTCCCCTCATTCTCTGTCTCGCTCTCGTCCTCTGACTCACGACACGCTCACGTCTTGCAAATATCACGGTGAGGTGACAAAAGGATGACTTGGGAATATCTCTCGTTTTCTCTCCGCTTTTTGCTTTTCTGTCCCGTCAAGTCATTTATCCCCCCTCTCCCTTTTCTCCCTCTGTTTTTTTCTTCAATCTTACCATGCCACTTTTATCTCTTCTTTCACCTCGACGTCTCCCCTGCCTTGCTAATTCTCTCGCTCTAAATGCGAAGAGGTTCTTATGAGACAACTAGAGTGAAAGGGCTGTAATTAAGAGAGCTCAAGGAGAGCGCACACACTTTCTCTGTCTTGCTCAAACAGCGCTAAGCATACTCTGTATACAGCTTAGTCCATATGGAAAAAGGCATATATAAAACAGAGAAGTACTGTAGATCAGCATCTTGGTGCGATGTGAAATCAGTGAAGCCCACTCCTACTCAGGTCACATGACCCCACTTCTGTAAGTATATACTCTGGCAAAAAAGGAGGAGTTCATTTACCGCTACAGTGTTGCAATCCTGAGTCAATTGCATAATGAAACATTTTTATAGAAAAAAAAAACTTCTTACCCTAAGTATATCTCTTCATTCCTTAAATATCACATTTCCCACACTTAAAGATATGATTTTTTTTTTATTACTATAATTTATTAGGCGGCACGGTGGTGTAGTGGTTAGCACTGTGCCTTGCACCTCTAGGATACGGGTTCGATTCCTGGCCAGGTTCGATTCCCCTCTCTGTGTGCATGGAGTTTGCATGTTCTCCTGGTGCTTAGTGGGTTTCATCTGGGTACTCCAGTTTTCTCCCACAGTCCAAAGATTAGGCTAATTGGCGTTCCCAAATTGCCTGTAGTGTGTGAGTGTGTGCGTGTGCCTTGTGATGGATTGGCACCCTGTCTAGGGTGTACCCCACCTCATGACCTAAGTCTAATGTGATAGGTTCTAGGCCCCCCGCCACCCTGAAGTGATATACTGTATCTGTAATTAAGCAATATCACATTCGTGCTCGGCGTGCTCGGCGTTCATGGTGGTGTAGTGGTTAGCACTGTCGCCTTGCACCTCCAGGGTCTGGGTTCGATTCCCCGGCCAGGCTTGATTCCCGTCTCTGTGTGCATGGAGTTTGCATGTTCTCCCTGTGCTTGGTTTCCTCCGGGTACTCCGGTTTCCTCCCACAGTCCAAAGATATGCAGGTTAGGCTAATTGGTGTTCCCAAATTGCCCGTAGTGTGAGTGTGTGTGCCCTGTGATGGATTGGCACCCTGTCCAGGGTGTACACCGCCTTGTCCCCTAAGTCTCCTGGGATAGGCTCCAGGTCCCCGTGAGCCTGAATACAGGATAAAGCGGTGTAGAAGATGAGTGAGTGAGAGTGACACTCGTGCTAGATATCTTCTGATGTCACAGCCATGAAGTAGGCACAAGGGCACAGCCCGCAGTTCCACAAACACCATTTGCTGGAATTGTCACTCAGCTGACGACGGACATTTAATGTAATTAACAGGGGTCAAAGTAGTTCTAAATTCTTGTTGGACAGTCCAGTAAATCTCACAAATTTCTTCGGCCTCCGAGTGGAGTGGTATCATCCGGAAATCGCTGGTTTGTTTCCCGGGTGATGCTGTAACCGCTCGCAGCCGGAGGTCTAGAGAGAGCTGATTGGCCGAGTTCTCTCAGAGGGGAGGGATGAGAGGTACTTCGTGCTCCCACATTAATCACGGCTCTACAGCCAATTAGGGGCGTCTGTGAGCTCACGCAAGCGAAAGGAGCGGATAGCGCTGTCCTCCGAGTGTGTTACGCCGCCCCTTACGGTGCGTGAGCGAGCAGTTCGAAAAGATGCGGACGGCTGGCGTCACGTGGTTCGGAGGAAACACGTGATAGTGTAGTAGTAGCCTTAATGTGGGAGCCCCCTAGTGACGGGGAGGAATTGCACACGACTAAATTAGGGAGAAAATCTGGAAAAAAATCCCCCCCCAAAAAAATTCCACTTATTCCGCTTTAGAGTGTCAGCTAACTTTCGGGGTCTAAGATTGAATCCTAAATAGCATTAAATGAAAAGCTAGTATCTCTTCCCAGCAAACACTGGACCGACAGCGATAGGACGCCGTTAATTAAATAGATTTAAAAAGATTTTATCACGTAAGGCATTAATAATTAAGTAATGCCTTTGATCAGGGGTTGTAAAGCGTTGGGTTAGAAGGTAGTCATTGTTGGGCAAAGTTTACTTTACTTGAGTACAAGAAGAGATACCCTAGATAACATATTACTTGATAAAAAGTAGAAGTCATCTATTTGACTATCTAGTTCTACTTAATTAGTGGTACCAAAGTACTTTAGTACTTAAGTATCAAATATACTGAGCCATAGTTTTCATTTCTGACATGAAACACCTGACACAGTACATATATTTTTGTAGGATGTGTGTTCTTGCTGAAAGTGTGTCTGTGACTGGTTATGAATGTGGATTTTGGCAGGCAGCTGCTCTCTCCTCAGTACTACAGACCGGACAGACCTACTTTCACCCGTGCTGAGACTGACAGTTAGTGTAATTATCGGTTATTAGAAAACCTGCAACGGCAAGTGATACATATAGTTAAATGTCCCAGTGCTGTTACTGTCTATTATCACCACTCATGGAATGGCTCTCGTTCAATCAGATTACTCAGTCGGAACTAAGTGTTGTATAATATATTACCAAACCTTTTGCACTGATGCACACACCTGGTCCTCACACTGCCGAAATGCTAGCACAAAATATAACACTGATTATATGAACTACATGCTGCAATCTGCATGCTGCTTGAGCTCAGGCCTACAACAGCTATAATTTTTACCCTGGTTGCTAGAGCACACTCCCACACACTTTGACACACACACACTTGCACGCACACACACACACTTGCGAAGAAACATTCGTATCTTCAAGTTGCTCTTAATGTAAAAACACATTTGCACACCACTCCAGATGCACTTACAGTATATTACACACAAAAAAAAAGAACTACAAGAATAAAGAGGTTTGCGTGGCACGACTCGAACTTAGCGCAGCACAAAAAATAAATGTTAGAAAAAAATGAAGCATGCTGTAACTGAAACAAAACCATAAACACACAAAGCACTGCCTTCCATTAGCTAAAGAAATGCAGACGTTTTAAAGCTTGTGTAGGGTTTAGGTAATGCTCTTATTCAGAAAGTTAGCAGCAGGTGAGCTTTCATTTTCGATGAAACTTAGGTGTGACACGGTAAAGCAGCAACTCCACAATTGGCTCCACAGTACTGGTTTTGATTCCTCAGAGCGGTCCATATGTCTGAATTTTTTTTACACGTTCCCATTAACAGTGCTCGTTCTCACCTACAATTTGTTTGGCAGTATATGTAAGTATTACAGCTAGCTTTTCTACTGAGAAAGCCTAGCATGTACCATGTCAATCAAATGGAAAAATTACAGAGTAGGGTGTAGGTTACACATTGTGGCCAAATGCACGTGACAACTATAGGGCTGTTTGAGTAACTACGAGGAGGTAATAAACAGTTTTCGCCGTCTGTCCTCATTTAGACACCTTAAAGTCTGTCCCAGTTCTGGCCCCTGGGGACGAATTCTTGATGCAGAATGCTGCGAATGTCGAAAAAAATGATGAGCATGCACTTGGTCAAGCTGCGGACCTGCCTCGCCTTTTTCGGTCGTGAAGATAATGATTGCTTCATCTCAGGGTTGTACCCATTAGTGATGGGAAGTTTGAATCATTTTAGTGACTCGGTTCTTTGAATCTTGTTCATCAAAATGAACGAATCTTTT
>JAQMYJ010000010.1:5595608-5607484 GCA_030014305.1 Clarias laeviceps
TCTATTGCACTGCATAGCGTCTATGGGAGTCACGTGACAAAAGAACGAACGACTCGGAGTAGAAGAGTCATTGAGAACAAATCGCTCAGTTCTGTTTCCTGTACATAACATACGGAGGTTTTGCGATGATTTGCGCATGCGCGCCCAGTAGAAAATGAACGAATCACTCTCTGAGATTACTCGTTCTTCTGAGTAGTCTCATGGTAATAATCCTCAACATGAAGTACAGCTTATCCACGGCACACTGATGGAGTTTTGGCAAACTTCAACACGATGTTCCTTCTGCTCCTGGGTCAGCAGCCTGGGGACAAACTTGACAACAACACGGCGCATGTTCAAATCACACATGAGGATTGCCTGGACCGGTCCGTATGAAACACTGACAACGGCAGCAATGTTGTGGATTGTTCTCCAACAACCGTCATGCACAAGTTGCCAAATAGTTTTGACATTTTCAGGAGTTGAGATTGTTGAAGATCTTTCCGATAATTTGTCGCCTTTCAGTGATGTTCTCCCACTCTTAATGCGCATGTGCCACTCAGAATACTCCAAATGACTCATTGCAGCATTACTGTAAATTTGCAGAATCATGTGAAACATTTCTGTGGCAGATTTGCCCAGTTTCATGAGCACAGAATTCATGGTTGATCCAAAAGTTCAAAGGAGATATGAACTAATGGAGTCTGAGCTGCTATGGGTTCTTTTTCAGGTGTACAGCAGCATGGAGCACCTGTCACAGCTGGAGCAGAAAGCAACGGTGGTGACCCGGCGAGAGCATAAAGGACGTCGCGAGGACAAAATGGCTAAGAGAGAGAGCCTCGGCAGCTTCAGCAAGAGCTGGAGGACAGGCTCACCAGAGATGTAAGTGCTGGTGCGAGTGTGTGGCTGCATGTTTAAACCAGTATGAAGTAGCCAGCATTGCCTACTGTGCTAACTCTAAATTCAGATCACTTTGTGCATGGAGTTAAACATTCCTGATTATACATGGCATGCCTATTTGTAGGAAGCGTCTGTCGTGTTCTGAGTCTCTGTATATGGAAGGAGATTCCAGTCCTCCACTAGGCGCCAGACGACGCTTTTCTGCGTTGATGGATACACACCGTTTCGCCTCGCCTCTAGAGGGCGATGGAGAGACACAGCCTCAACAAAGTGGGTCTAAAAGCAGGGGGTCATCACTAGAGGGTACCACTGCACCGTCATCACCCAGTGCTAGTGAACCTATCACTTCAGTAAAGGAGGCGCCAGGAGTGAGTGTGGGAGGTGAGGACAGGGAAAGTGTCTGTACTGTCGTGTTCTGGTATAGTTACTATAATGATGTATTGCATATATGGGTATATTGTTTATGATTATTTGAGTTTTATCTTTTTGCAGATAAGCCAAAAAAACTCTGTGAGGTATCAGCACCACAACCCATTCCATCAGCCACAGGTGTAGCAGCAGTACCGGTTTTCCGCGACGCTGTTGTCATGGGTGAATCCCCCAGCCAGAGGGCCACCAATGACCTGGTTCTAAGGCGAGCACGCCACCAGCAGCTCACTGGAGACAGCGAGAAACGAACCACACGTCCTGGCAACAAAGTCATCAAATCTGCCTCAGCGACAGCGCTGTCTGTCATCATTCCAGCAGGTAAATTATTCATCAACAAACTTATGAATGAATATTTATAAGTAATTTATTGTATGATTTCTCTATCCACTGGTATAATCTGCGTTTTTCTTACCCGTATAGTCGAGCAGCATGCTAGCTCACCTCTGGCTAGCCCAATGTCCCCTCGCTCAGTCTCATCCAACCCATCATCGCGAGACTCATCCCCAAGCCGAGATTATGGCCCTACGGTTAACGTACTTCGCTCACCCATCACTATCCAGCGTTCTGGCAAAAAGTACGGCTTTACACTGCGGGCCATCCGCGTCTACATGGGGGACAGTGATATTTACAGTGTACACCACATGATCTGGGTAAGACGGATATATGAAATAGGTGCATTATTTCTTGAACTATTCTTTGTCCAGTTTAGTTGTGGACAATTCCTACCTGGGCGACATCTTTTTCAGCTGCTGCTTATGCAATTAACAGCCCTTACTGCCTTTTTCTGTAGGTATCAGCTAACCAGTAACCATGTAAATTGTGCAGTGTTTCTTGCTTAGGTCTTCATTTAGTTTCCTTGTGGTGTTTTGTTTTGATTTTTGTACATTCTTAGCACGTAGAAGAAGGCGGTCCGGCTCAGGAGGCAGGAATGTGTGCAGGCGACCTCATCACACATGTCAACGGAGAATCTGTGCATGGATTGGTTCATACAGAAGTGGTGGAGCTCATTCTAAAGGTAAGCATGGTGTTATTTAATTAATACCTGTTATCATTGGTAAAATATGCCATTTAAAGAGTTCCTTAAACCAATCAGATATTTTTCTACTAAATAACTAATAACCATCTGCAGAAATAGCATATGGGCATAACTGCTACTTGGGTAGACATGTTTCTCATGTTCTTCTACTGCAATATCTTTATTGAAATGGTGAGACTATAAATAAGATTGTATTTTTTCTATGACTTTAGAGTGGCAATAAGGTGACTGTCACCACCACGCCCTTCGAGAACACATCGATCAAAGTGGGTCCTGCTCGCAGATCCAGCTACAAATCCAAGATGGCCAGACGTAGTAAAAGAACAGTCAAAGAGGGACAGGAAAGGTAACAAAATATCTAAAATATAATAGATAATACAGACCCAAATTAAACGGTATCATAATTAAAATATTGTTACTTTTCTCTCCTTCTTTTGCTCTGCAGTAAGAAACGAAGTTCTCTGTTCCGCCAGATAACCAAGCAGTCGAATCTTCTGCACACTAGCCGTAGTCTATCATCTTTAAACCGCTCTTTGTCCTCTAGTGAGAGTTTGCCCGGCTCTCCTACACATAGTCTGTCTGCCCGGTCACCCACTCAAAGCTACCGCTCTAGTCCTGACTCCTCTTACCTAGGTGAGTAGGTTACATAGCTAAAAAAAATCAAATAACCTTTGGGGACTTGCTTTTAGATGACCAGATATAATATCATCCTGTTTGCAGGTGCCTCTTCTCAGAGCAGCTCTCCAGCCTCAAGCACACCAAATTCTCCTGCTGCCTCCCAGCACATGCGTCCTAGCTCTCTCCACGGCCTATCCCCCAAACTGCACCGTCAGTACCGCTCAGCCCGGTGCAAATCCGCTGGCAACATCCCTCTGTCCCCTCTTGCACATACACCATCACCGACACAGTCTTCACCTCCGTCCTTGTCGGGTCACACAGTTGGAAGTTCCAATATGACCCAGAGCTTCCCTGTCAAGCTTCACTCATCTCCTCCTATTACAAGGCCGAGGCCCAAGAGTGCCGAACCACCCCGGTCTCCACTTCTCAAACGGGTGCAGTCAGCAGAGAAGCTCGGGTCGCCTTTATCTTCTTCTTCATCTTCCAATGACAAGAAAGGTGGAATTGGGGCAATGAGGAAGCACAGTCTGGAAGTTGGCCATTCGGATTATCGTAAGGAGGGCTTCCATTGTGAGCTGGGTCTTCAAAGCTTGTTGGAAACAGAAGGGGAGAATCTGGCCTCGACCTCTGCAACAACCCCATCACCTACCCAGCCAACAGTTCCATCACCCATGGAGACAGGTGTTTTTAAGCCAGTAAGGAAACTGGGCAGGCAGGAGTCCCCACTGAGTAGAGATGCTTTGCTTGCTGGAAGAGTAAAGGAAAAGGACAATGGCAGGGTGAAATCTGGTGATTTAACCCTGGCAAGTGACAGTAAACTGGCAGTTGTCTTGGAGAAGTCACCACCTGCTACTGCGGCTCAGCAAGATACCATGAGCAAGAAAGTCCCAGAAGAGATATCAAGTCACATAAGATCTCTCATTGTTGACGTGGCTCAGCGATCACCAAGAGATACAAGCCTAGCCAAACTTGAAATTAATCAGCCTGTTGTGACCAAACCTTCACCCGTTGCACCAGAGTCTAAACTTAGTGTAGCTCCATTAATTCCATCACCTCTGGCGTCAACTCCAAAAACCACAGAACTTACTCCAAATGTTATTGTAGGAGGTAAGCATCAAATTTGTGACACCAAGTCTCCAAGCATGATTGTCCAAACCCAGACACCAGGGACTGTCAAAGCTCACCAGAGTTCTTTCGGTCTTGTCAAGGACTTGCAAGTAAAAGAGTCTGTAAAGAAAGCAGAAATGAAAGAAATGAAACTAGAGACAGGAAAGACTGTTGCCTCTGTTAAGTCTGGTGGGCCATGCAGTGGCCCTGTAAAGGCATCTCCACCTCCTGACAAAGTCCCAGTGACAACCACAGAAGTATCCAGAATTATCAAGGGACCATCAAATGGAGATACACTAAAAAAGTCAGGATCAGAGACCCATAGTAGGACTCCAGTGAGATCTGGCTTACCTCCTTCCAAGGGGGTTGTGTCACCCTTCCCACCCCAGGTCCAATCTCCTGCTCTGGGCAAGCTACGACAAGACAAGGGCCTTTCTCCAGTTAACTGCTACAGAGGCACCTTGGACTGGGAAGACAAGTGTCTCTTGGAGGTTGTTGAGGAGCATTCTCCTTCTCCTACACCATCTCCTACTGGAGCCACTCCTAGCCTGTCAAAATCACCTCTCCAACCTGTAGTAACTCAATCCTTATCGCCTGGTGACAAAAGTGGCTCAACTAGTGTGTCGAAAATTGGGCAAGAAGCAGCCAAAGTGTTAATCCAGGGGGTTGCAAAGGACAAGGAAGCTGTTAAATCAGCAGAGCAAACCAAGGCTGTTGCACGAGGAAAGACCGAGGTTTCAGTTGGGAGTAGCCCAAATGTGAAAGTAGCAACACCAAGCCCTACCGGCACAATACCACAGAAAAAGAATGAGAGCACGAAGAATGGCTTGTGATGTTTCAGCACAGTCTGCTTTTGCCTTTATTGCAGATTTAGCACTTAAACACATCAGGACAAAAATATTAAGATCAAGCAAGAGATGAGACAAAACATGTGTGCAGAAGTTCTTCTAATAACAGTTTTATTTACTGTATATAAGAAAAAATAGTAGATGTATTACAGTTATGTGTGTTGAGAATGATGAGTGTTGCTTGATTGGCAAGGTGAAAAAGAAAGTGCAAAGTGCTTTAACAGATCAAATAATGCTGAAGTCCGTAAATGCAGATACATGGCTTACGAAAAATGATTTCTTCCTGAGACATTCACTAAACAAAGAACACTGCAAGGATCTTACCATTGGTTATACTTATGAAAGAGTTATTTCTCTTGAGTTAGATGCCTCTGTGTGTGATTAGCATGCCGTCCAGTGATTATGCAGCTAGCGCTCAAACTGCCTGTGGCTTCTTCTTAAGCTGTGTAGGTGGGGGTGGGGGGTGGGGGGGTATAACTGGGACCAAAAAAAAAAAAAAATTTAAAACCCTGAAAGATTTCATTTCCATCAGCCCATAAACCAACAGACGATTTAAGAAGGAAAGCCGTGAATTAAGATGGTTTTGACTTATCATACACTTGCATGCAAGTAAGAAGTGTAGCCTTCTTATCAGGTGCCAACAGGAGGCCTGGCATAGTAGCCCAGTGACAGCTTCCTTCATCGCAGCTTAAACAGCGCTGATATAATCGCTGACTGGGGCTCATTTTAATACCGTTTGTGGGCTTTGTATCCGCTCTGTTAAACAGGTGCCTTTCAGCTGGGTTTGCCGAGACACTTTTACGACTGCGCTGTCAGAACGGATAAAGAGGAAAGGTCCTAATGGAAAAAGCAACGTTTTGCACTTTTGGAAATGTATTTAGCAAAGCGTGTAGACAAGCAACATGGTTGAACACACGATTTCAGCTCCCATTTATAGTCAAGGACGTTTTTGCTTGAAGTATTGTAACACATTTCAATATGTTATAGAAATCATTTAGCAAAAAAAAAAAAAATAAATCCAAGCACCTTTCATGTCAAAACCCATACCTTAGTGGAAACGATAACTCTATTATCACAATTTATTTTATGATTAAGATTTAGTATGATACCTACTTTTAACCTGAGACATTCCCAATATAATAGAAAAAAAAAGATGGCAGGTAAAATATGCAGAAATGGTATGTTTTTGTTGTTTATTTGCTAGAGCTATGATGTATAGATCTATAGCGATAATGTTTGGGCATAAAATACAGAGTTCAATTTATAATTGTTCATGTATTATACAATAAGTATCCCAGTTGAGCTAGCAGTGTTGTTTCCCTTGGGGTCTGTCTTTGTGTTTTGTGTGGTGTTAGTATAAAGAGGCCTGAACACTAACACATTTAGTTTATAACATCATTTTTGTCATTAGTCTGGTGAATATTCTTAAATACTGTATGCAGCCATTTTAAAAATTCCTTTACTTCTCCAGAAAGGCACAGGAACAGTGTAAGGTGGAGAACACTGACATCTGGTGGCTAAGCAGCACATTGTCATTATCATGATGCTTGCATTTAGTTGGATTTGTTTTGGATTTGTTTGATTTAGAGCCCTCTGCTGCCTGGAAGGTGAACTACAAGTGCAATAAATGCGTACAAGTTATTTTTTTCATTACTCCACAGGGAATTGGTGACTCAGTGGGTGTTTTTTTTCATGTGCCATGCGGAAGGCCCGGGTTCAATTCCCACTCAATGCCCAAACCCCAACCACAGGATGCAGTGCAGGTCCCAAGCCTGGATAAAATGGGAGTGTTGCACCAGGAAGGGCATTAGGTTTTTATTATTATTATTATTTTTTTAAACCTGTGTTGTGCAGATCAGATGGTCAGCTGTTGCAGCCGAAAGACTTTAAGTCAACTCCACCTTGTTTGTTGTAGGTCTGCGTCATGGTTTTGCCTTAGAGAGAAAATGACATGACTGAGCAGAAAAAGAAAAGATGAGGAAGAAACTAGAGATATCATTTGCATAACAAAGGTTGAAATCAGTTGATCGTTTTAGATCCATAAATGACAAACTGCACCTTTAAGAGTGATGACGTAGGAGCCATTGCTTTCAGTTTACTAATTGGATTAATCATGTGTGCAGTCATCTGAGCGTCTGCTTCCTGATTGGGGTATTGATTGTGAATTTCTGGTGTCCTGTAGCCTGATTACTCGACTGATGTATTTTAGGTAGACAGCTGTGTATTGATTTATGGATATTTAGGGATGAAGTCCAGTAAGGCAGTTTGTATGTGTGTGTATTGAGACTGTCAGGGGAAGAGTGCTAAGAAGCAGGATGCTTTTTCTTTTGTCATAATCCTCTCTGTTTGGAATGAAGCTGATGGAAGGAAGGAGTTTTCAATGATTTTCCCATCGTTCTTATGTATACTGATATAGCAAAGAGCATACTTAAACGGTGCATGGACTTCAGAAAGAATCTGTGTGACAGATAGTAGCTGGAAACACTGCAGGTCTTTATTTGAACAAAATTGATTTCAATTTCAGGCTCAGGGGTTCACGAAAAGAAAATCCTGACAAATATTAAATGTATGTAGTTTGCACCTTTTCAGCAAAATGAAGTAGTGGTTGGTTTGAAAAGTGTGTAAGCGTTTCCATTTTGCACTTGAGTTATGAGGCTGATGATGGAATGGAAGCCAATGTTTTAATGTGAACGACTTAAAAAAATATCTTCATGCTATTTTACTAGATCAAGCACTACAAATATGATCAAGATGAAAGTGCTGTGTGTGTGTGTGAGAGAGAGAGAGAGAGAGAGAGAGAGAGATTAGTACAGCAAGAAAAACTCAATAGAAATCAATAGATTATTTTGTGGCATCATAGTTCCAGGTGCTTTAGTTCCAGTTTGACACTCATCCCAGGGTAATGTCTGGTGGCGCTTCTCTCCCATGTGTCCATGTGGGTTTCTTCTGGGTTTGCTGGTTTCCTCCTTATAACCTGCCAGTAAGCTGGACTGGCTAGTGTAAAATGCTCCTGTGATGCATTCTGCATGCCTTCTCGCTTAATTCCCCATTGACCCCTGGATAGACTCCAGATCAGCATAAAGCATGTGCTGAAAATAAGTGTGCGACTCCAGCAGATTTGTTTGGCACACTAATCGGCCAGGTTTGCTTACCGTGAGGGTATTGTACCCTGCTGCGTGATGGAAAAAAAAGACGTCTGCCACCATAACATTCTTATGTTCGGTAATATACTTCAAAGTCTACGAATACAGAGTCCTAAAGCACATCGACAAATCTGCGTGGCATCACTGACGCGGGTTTGAGGCAGAAACAAACACCATATCAGTAGAGCGGACACCATAACTTGTCAAAAACATCTGTTTCTGTTTACTCATTGGATTTAAACGCAACTTTCTGGTGACTAGAGCAGAACCTTGAGGGATGCCGTAGGTCCCTATTAATGCTGAATTTCAAACTTCTCTGCGCAAAGCCTTAATCATATCCATATCTTTCGATTTTAAAGTCCAGACATGCCTTCATTTTGAAGAGTATTCTCACGTAGTCATAGCATTTAAAAGTAACAATTTGTTTAATGCTAACTGACACTATGTGATTTGGCATTAGGATGTGAGAAATGTTTGTATTTCTTGTTGATTCGAATCATAAGAAGACCAGTGAAGGATTTCAGCCACACGGTAAAGCTTGCAGGTCTCTAGACTCCTTACAGCTGGAACTCAAAACTCATGACACGTACTATTAAAACACATCTTTACCATAAAACACATGACTGTTACAGTATATCATATCACAAAATTATATAAAAATAAAATAAAAAAGCAACAACATTTTGTAACGGTTTCTGTTTTACTTTGTAGCCAGGTTTTTCTGGTTTCGTATTCCTTATGTAAAATGAAGAAT
The DNA here is from genome assembly GCA_030014305.1 of Clarias laeviceps. Taxonomy (NCBI): domain Eukaryota; kingdom Metazoa; phylum Chordata; class Actinopteri; order Siluriformes; family Clariidae; genus Clarias; species Clarias laeviceps. The sequence goes on from JAQMYJ010000010.1 coordinate 5,604,423, forward strand.
TTGATGAATCACGTTCCGGCTCGTATCAAGTAAACAGCACTCCTGACTCCTGAGACATTATCAGTTTGTGAATTCTCCATGGATTTTTTTTGTTTGTTTGTTTATTTATTTATTTATACTGCGAATGCACTTTATTTTACGTCAGAGTGGATCTTCTTTTACGCAGACGTTTGATATGTACTGTGTTCATTCACCATGTCGAGAAATGTACACCGAAATGCAAATATTCTCTGTTTTCACGTGAATGTTTTAGAGAGAAAAATTAAGGAACAATCATTTATTATGTACTGATTATTTCCTCGTATGTTCAGCTTGTCCCCAACTCACTTACACTGGTACCGTAATTCATTTATTTTTGTTTATTTATTTATTTATTTATTTATCTACAGCACTTTTACTTATGAATTAATTCAGCCTGTTTGTGTAACCATTAATAAATTCATATTGATTATAAGGTATTTTTTCATGCATTTAGAATAAACCTGTAGTATTGTATGTCTCATGTTATTAAGCTACTAAAAAACACATACAGTTTTTTTTTTTGTTTAACCGATGATTCAGTGCTCGGCTTCTGATTTGAGCAACGACAAAGAGGAAATCATGCTTCCTGTGTGTATTAGTTAACTTGCAGCATATATTACATTATTTATGACGAGGTTTAAAGAAAAAAAAAAAAACAGCAGAACGTTTTTTGAACATTATGAGTTTTCGTTCCTAGAACGTTACAATGTTTAGTTTTTTGGATGTTCTGGAAACCTTTGGACAAGGTTCGGAGTTCAACAATGGTTAAGCAGCTACTAAAATGAATAAAACATACAGTAAAATGCTCCTAACCAGTAGGTTTACATATTTTACTTACAATTAATTCTTTAGCAAACAGTCACGTGTATGAGCAACAAACAAAATTGAGTTTTTAAATATAGATACATAAACACACATACACGCAGGCAGACTGATGGATTGACAGATAGACACAGAGAAAGTGAGAGATGGAAAGAGAGGCAAGCAGACAGGCAAAATAACAGACATAGACTGGCAGATAGATGGATGGATACATCTGGGGCAGACAGACAGATAGACAGACCAATAAATTGGTGGATCGACCAACTGGCAGATAGATGGAAAAACAAATGGATATATAGAGAGACAGATGGATATATAGGCAATCAAATGAATATACATTCAGATAGATAAATAGATAGACAAACAATATATAGTACAGTATATTCAGACAAACAGGCAGCCAGCCAGATGGACAAACTAATACATTTGACAGACAGATAGATATACAGACAGACAGACAAGCAGGCACTCTGATGTAAAGACAGACATATAGACAGACAAACAGACCTAAATTGAGAGGAAGGCAGGTAGATTGACAGACAGCTACACAAACAGATTGATATATAGACAGATAGATACATAAGCAATCAAATTATTATACAGAGCAGAAAGACAGACAGGGAGACAGATATATACTGTAGATAGACAGACAAATTCATATACAGACAAGCAGGCTTTAATATAGATAAATAGACAGACAAACAGACCTAAATTGATAGACAGACAGATAGACAAACAAATGGATATATAAACAGGTAGATACATAGGCAATCAAATGAATATACAATCAGACAGACAGATAGACATACATGTAGACAGACAGACAAATAAATAGACAGACAGACAATCAGACAGACAGCCAGATGGACAAACATACACACAGACGAAAAGATAGACAAATAGACAGACAGACATAAATTGAGAGACAGACAGATTGACAAACAAATGGATATATAATAACATATATAATATAATAATATATAATAAACAAATATATAATCAGATAGATAGATAGATGTTAATCATTTGTGTATGTACAACTGAAGTGTAGTAATAAGTCTATTTAAATTCTAACCAAATAATGGCTACGCACCTGGGCTGTGTTCCAATCGACACGCTGCTGGACGCTGAGTTCCCTGCGCGCGCCGAATAAGCCGCGACCTTGAGCCTTTATTTAGGTCGCATGCGTAGGGCGCATGCGGCTGTTTGGAACACGACGCCGGTTTGACAACAGGAAGTAGTTTTAGCGCTCCAGTGCAGCAGGAAAGCGGCAGCGGCTGTGGCACGAGCTCGGGGTTCGGAGTTCTAATCCACGCGAACAGACCGGAGATCAGACACGAGATCGGATTCTACACGAGACCCTCCGGTCCGGATGGATCTGCTGGTTATCGAGTTATCCGGCTAGTTACAGTTAGCTGAAGTCGAGCCGCCGTTGCCTTGACACCCGGCAGCGCCGACAACAACAACAACAACAATAACAACAACTGAACATTAGAAATCATTAAATACCGCAGTAACATGAGGGCTTTAATACTGAGGTGAGAGTTTAATCTTTAATAATATCTCACTATCTATAACATGTTCACCTGAAGTGTTAGCGTTAGATTAGCATTAGCTGACTGGCTAACTCCCGGTGGTTCTCTGTTAGCTCAATTTCATATTTAAAATGTAAGTGTTCATTAAAAAAAAGTATAAAGCAGCATATTATAATAATAATAATAATAATAATAATAATAGCAATACTACTATCACTATTACTATTAATAATAATAATATAATGCTGGTGTATAAGTTGACTTTAAACATGTGCTTAAATCTATTACACAGATTAACATTTATAATAATAATAATAATAATAATAATAATAATTAGCAATAGTACTTTTATTATGTAATGTATTTTTCTTGTCATTAATCGATTCAGCTTTTTGTTTTAAACTTGTTTTGCAATTTTGTAAAAATTCCTTCATTTAGTCACACTGAGATCACATGTCCACTACAAACCAGGTCCTGTGTGTCTCTCTGTCTCAGTCTCTCTCTGTCTCAGTGTCTGTCTTTTTCTGTCTCTCCCTCTGTCTCTGTGTGTCTCTGTCTCAGTCTCTCTCTCTCTCTCTCTCTCTCTCTCTCTCTCTCTCTCTCACTTTGTCTCAGTGTTTCTGTCTCAGTGTCTCTCTCTGTCTCAGTGTATCTCTCTTTTTCTCTGTTTCAGTCTCTCTCTCT
>JAQMYJ010000010.1:5626582-5640543 GCA_030014305.1 Clarias laeviceps
GATCGGAGCTGAAGGTTTGGGTCCAGGATCGGAGCTGAAGGTTTGGGTCCAGGATCGGAGCTGAAGGTTTGGGTCCAGGATCGGAGCTGAAGGTTTGGGTCCACGATCGGAGCTGAAGGTTTGGGTCCACGATCGGAGCTGAAGGTTTGGGTCCAGGATTAGAGCTGGTTAGATCTGATGGTTGGGGCTCAGAGATGAGCATTAAGGTGGTTGAGGATGTACAGTTTATGATTTAGGCTTTAATGTTGAAGACTGGTACTAAGGTGGATGGTTTGCATTGGTGTTGAGGATTGAGATATGAGCGAGAGGTTGGGCTGGGTGTTTGGGTTTGAGTTCAGGGACAGGGGTATATATTGTGGTGGTGTTAGTAAAAGATTTGTAGTTGGGGTTAAGGAGTTTGTCGTTAAGGGTTTAGGTTCAATATTAAAGGTGAAGGTGAGGGATCAACTGTGTTTGTGTGTGTGTGTGTGTGTGTGTGTGTGTGTGTGTGTGTGTGTGTGTGTGTGTGTGTGTATAGGCCTGCTCACTGGTGTGGTTGTAGACTCTGGTGATGGTGTGACTCACATCTGTCCTGTGTATGAGGGCTTCTCTCTTCCTCACCTGACACGACGACTGGACATCGCTGGCCGAGACATCACACGCTACCTCATCAAGGTACACACACGCATTATACAGACGCACATATTACCTCAGCCAAGTACACTTACTTACACACGAATCAAAACACACACTTTGTCCTTTTCCTGATCTCTTCATTATCGTGTGTGTGTTTGTGTGCAGCTGCTGTTGCTAAGAGGTTACGCCTTCAACCACTCGGCCGACTTTGAGACAGTGAGGATGATGAAGGAGAAGCTGTGCTACGTCGGATACAACATTGAACAGGAGCAGAAACTCGCGCTGGAGACCACCGTGCTGGTCGAGTCCTACACTGTGAGCACAAACACAAATGTTGAAATTCTATCTCGCCTCCACTAGAGGGCAGCAGGGTGACGTTGTAAATTTCCACTTGTTTTCCTCAGTCGAGGTCTCTTGGGAGAAAGTTTTTCAGACTGTAACTAGCTCCTGTGTATGAGACCAATGTCTTAAATGATGTCTCCTTAGTGTTTAACTTGTGCATTATGGGTATTCCGTGTCTCCTAGGTCACATGCTACTGCTTGCAATGCATTGTGGGCCCGAGAGAGAGTTGTAATGCTCTCCACAATACAACTTGACTCTTTCATTTATTTATTTTTTCCTTTTATACTACAACAAGGAAGATGTTATATGTGTGCAAGGAAACAAAAAGAATTATTCATTCCTCTCTCTCTCCTTGTCTCTCTAGCTGCCGGATGGCAGGGTAATAAAGGTTGGGGGTGAGCGTTTCGAGGCTCCCGAGGCACTCTTCCAGCCACACCTGATTAACGTGGAGGGGGTAGGCGTGGCCGAGCTGCTCTTTAACACCATCCAAGCAGCTGATATTGACACCAGGTCAGTTACCATGACAACAACCTGTTGCTCTGGGGCTTGAACACAGGGCTGAAGAACTCTCTTCCTGCTGTAGTTTCATGGTGCACCTAATGTAAATCTCTCTTTCTCTCTCTCAGAGCCGAGTTCTACAAGCACATCGTGTTGTCTGGCGGTTCGACGATGTATCCCGGCCTCCCGTCCCGTCTGGAGCGTGAGCTCAAGCAACTTTATCTGGAGAGAGTGCTCAAAGGAGATGTGGACAAGCTCTCTGTTAGTACACACACATTTACGCATAACACAAACTATTACTGACTCATAACACATCTGTAGATCTTCATTTGTCCTAACCGTCGAGTAAAAAAAATGCTTTCACCACCAGGGGTCGCCAGAATCCACACAGCAGCTTGTAAAATGTTTTAATCCCATGTATCTAGTTTGAGGTGGAGTCTGTCTTCAGTGATAACGTAGATTTAATTAAAAGAGATGCCGCCAATGAGCTTTGTTTATTTATTTAGTTAGTTAGTTATTTATTGGGGGAGGGGGAGGTGTAAACAATCTCAGCAACGTTTCTGTAAGACCACACGAGATAGCGTTCAGGATGACCACCAGAGAGCATAACTTTTGCACAGAGCTGTGTATATAAAGCAGCTTCAATGCTTTTCCTTTAATATACCTTTTATATACTTTACTATGCAAAAGTCTTGCAGTATAATAATCACCTGCCTGGTCATCTGTCATCTTCTGCAGCTGTTTCTCACTGGGTCATATCTTAAGTTAGATGTTTTTATATGCTTGAATGATTCATAGGTCACTGTGTGGCTTAACAAACCAAAAAACTTTCCTTGGAAACTGCTCAGGTACAGGGACTGGCCTGAAAATCGGAGATAAAATAGTCCTTCAGGGAGCCTGGAGAACTGTTCCGCAAGACTACTTCAAAAATATGAGAAAGAACGTATATTTGGAGGCGAAATGTGAAGAGGGGTGGCTCAATACTTTTAACAGTACTGTATGTGTAATGGTTATGTATTATATTGTATATAGTAATCTCTCTCTCTCTCTCTCTCTCTCTCTGCAGAAGTTTAAGATCCGTATCGAGGACCCCCCTCGCCGTAAGCACATGGTGTTTCTGGGCGGAGCCGTGCTCGCCGACATCATGAAGGATAAAGATAATTTCTGGCTCACCAGAGAGGAGTATCAGGAGAAGGGCATGCGCGTGCTGGAGAAACTCGGCGTGACCGTTAGATAAACCACACACACACACACACACACACACACGCTTGAATCAGTTCACACAAATTCATACAGGGTGGCATTTTGGCAGTGTATAAATGGGGAAAATAAACAATTCTACCTGATTGTTGTAATAATAATAATAATAATAATAATAATGATGATACTTGAATTTTACAGTTGCAGCGTAACAATATCTTCGCCTTATTGGTGCAACTTTCTGACCACGATGTGGACTTTTAAAGCTCTGATAAAGGAGAGGGGAAGGAAAAATGGTTAAGTCGAATCCTCAGACGTTTTAAGTACTTGTTTATGCTGCCAAAATTAATCCTAGGATGGAACTTCTCTATATCGTTTCTCTGTTTAGCTCTATCTCTCTTTCTATTTTTCGTTGCCACGTGTTAATTTTTTATTTTATTGAAATTTTTTCGAAGGATGTACATCTCTCACGAACGACAGAATGAAAGAAAGTTAAAAATGTGTTAACTAAACTTGAAAAATAAATAAATGAATTTATTGAATAAATAAATGAATGAAACTGCCAGGAGATCAAAACAAGAACATTGAACTGTGCGAGCTGTAGGATGTTTAAAGGGGCAGTCTGTAACTTTGTTCCCTGATCCAGCAATAATCATGAAATTTTAATGAGAGTTAAAAAAAATAAAATCACAGTATTGCTATACCAGAGTTTTTTTTTTTTTTTTTTTTTAAATATCCTTTTTTTTAATTTCATGATTCTGTTTACATTTTTTTTTTGGCCCTGAGATAATCTCCATAAAAGGCAACTTTATTTTAAGAATTGGTGTGGGGTCCCAACCCCCCCCCCCCCCAAAAAAAAAAAATACAAACTGCCCCTTTAAAGTCATCAGGAGATGGGTTGCCCTTTTTTTTTTTTTTAAATGCACCATGTGTTACTATTTTGTCGATTTTTCCTTTGTTTTCATTGCTTTCCGTTGTTGTGCACATACTCTTCTAGTCCACTAGAGGGTGCTAAAGTGAACAAATTCGTTTATGTTTATCACCGGTATAGTTTAGAATATAGTATAGTGTAGGGGGAAAAAAAAATAAAAAAATTAGGATCAGGACCAAATCATTATCATTCCCATTTAGTGTTAGAACTGGTACGGGACCTTTCAGGAGCTAGTTTGGGCGGGGGGGGGGAGAAAAAAAATCTTATCCTGGATCGGTGTGATAGTGGCGACATAGTCATTAACAGGAAGCGTCTTTAACGTTAACGTTTTCGTATGGTGAATAAAACTTGTTTCCAAATCAAAAACGTGTTTTTGAAAGAAACATTAGCAGAAGCAGCACCGCCCTTACGACGTTCCCTCGTGCTAACGGGACGTGAATGCGAGCGTTACTAAAGGAGCTGAACTTCGTTCATCGCCTATAGAGTTATCATCGCCAAACTAATTAGCATCACACTCGTTGTGTAAGTTTTGAAAGAATGTTTCAAATGTTTTTCCTTTTGCTTATGAGCTTTTATTTTGATACGGTTCATTTCCTTAGCGCAGCTCGCGTAATACACGAGCAGGTTTTGTAAGTTTGCAAACATAAGGAAAATAGCTTACAGGGCTAATTTAACAAATCAGTGCTAATAAGCCTAGCTAACGTTGGTGTATAGTATTCTTCGGTTATATTAGCAACAGCTATATTTGGGTTTCAAAGGTCAACAGGTGGCTAACGTTAACCATCGGCTAGCTAGCGTAGAATGATACCAAGGAAGCTGTCGAGGAACTAAAAGTCTGAAATAAAAAAACAAACATATTATTTAATTCTCATATAATGTTTTTAAAATCATGAAGGATTTTTTTTTCTGTATTATTTTAGATTAGCGTCAGCTTTTTACCTCAGGATTTCCGCCATTTTGACCAGTACATGTTGCTGTGGTGACAGGGTTACATAGTAAATCTACGGAACACACATTTTATTGAGTGAAAACCAATCAATCATGGGTTGTTCACTGAGGTGATAATCACAAGCTAACCAGCATTAGCATAGCGCATAATTGTTAAAAAAAAAAAAAAAGATCTCAATCTGCGTTTGCTGACTAGCGATCCTCGTTAGCATTGTTATTGTACGTACCGGACCTTTAAACGTGAGGGCGGCCGTTGCTAATATGCCCGGCGTTGTAATTTTGTTTAGCGCTCATGCTAATATTACTGAAGTAATAACTGTATTGATGATGAGTAACAGCAGCGTGAGCGCTTATGGCGTAAATAAACACACGACAGGACGGTGTTTTTATTTTTGCCCGAGCGGTAATAACGCAATGCCAAGTGTGGCGACCTTTCCTTTCCTTTCTTTTTTTTTTTTTTTTGTTTGTTTTTGGTAGTTTGTTTTCTGTGTTTTTGTTTTGATTTTTGTTTGTAGCATTCTGCCAAACAGCTGGTTTAAATAAATTCATTTATAAATACACACCGAAGTCTTCTATTTATTACACGGCCTTATTTGAAGCAGTAGCTGTGTGTGTGTGAGGGTGTGAGAGAGCGAGAGAGAGAATTTCTTTGATCTGAAGCGTGTAACCATGACAGCGCACTGAATGACCACCGTCTTGGTTTCCATAGCAACCTGTACACAGCTGAGTAACTCTTTTTCTACATCCTTTACAGAAACTCTCTGTCTTGTCTTTCTCAGTGTCTCTCTCTCTCTCTTTTTTTTTTTCTTAGTGTCTCTCTGTCTCTCTCAAGATTCAAAGGTGCTTTATTGGCATGAAAAATATTTACATTTTGTCTTGCCTAAGCTTAGAGATAAGTCACAAGAAAATAACTTTCAGTCTGTCTCTCTTTCGGTCCAGCGATGTTTGTGGGTCAGTGTCCTCTGCTCTGTGTTTGTATGGGCCATGTGGCATGTGTGTGTGTATGTCTGTGCACCTTGTATGTGTGTGCGCCACACGTTTATGTGCCCTGTGCATGTCCTGTGTGTGTGTGTGTGTCAGTACTTTATGCTCACATTTGTTTCAGATTTGCTGCATGTAAACACGCTGTGGCCGTCAGACTCAGTGGGGCCACTTAAATTAACGCCAGACTGCAACACGTTACATACAACACACACACACACACACACACACACACACACACAGTCCAATTCTAAAGGAATAACCTAGTGTTTTCCAACGTGTGTGTGTGTGTTTCGGTGAAGAGTCTCCTCACACTTCCTCCTGTACGGCGAACAGATCGAGCCTCGTCTCTCCGATGCTGCTACAGTATCAAGGATTTCCTGATGCATGCTGAGTAACGGAGCACCAGCGCAGGGGAGTTCGCTGAAACACACCTAATAAACACACCTGTAACTCCACACACTTAAGTACCCTGAATTTATCGTCTGGGGTCAAAGGTCACACGAACACACACACACACACATTCATAAAAGATACTCAGCAAACATGGGTGTGTGTAGCTGCATAGAGACAATACACACCCACACACACACACACACACACACACACAACGCGAGTTGTTGTCTTCAGCTCAGCGTCATTTAGGCAGCGTGGGAACGTTTGTTTGAAACTTTGTCTGTTTTCTCTCTGTCTCCATCCTCTTTACTGTCTGTGCTTTGTTCTTTTTCGTCCATTGATATCAGCGTGACCTTGAGATGATCACACACTCTCACACACACACACACACACACACACACACAGTCCTGCCAGCACCACTTCCACCCTGACTGATTGTTGCATGTCACGCACAGCAACTTCCTGATGTCTGTGTTTGTGTGTGTGTTTTAATTTCTGGGTGTGAACCAAATGTCCCCACAAGGACAAAAGTACTATGTAGGACAGATTTGCCTGGTCCGTTTGCCTGGTCAATACAAAAAAACAAACAAAAAAACTTTTGTTGTTATTTTTAGACGTTTATGTTGAAATATGACAAAAAAAGGTTACCTGAGGTCATCAATTAGCTGCACTAGACATTGTGTCAGTGAAAGGTCCTCATAAGGACAGTAAGACTAATCTGTGTGTGTGTGTGTGTGTGTGTGTGTGTCTGTACCGAGAGGAAGCCTGCTCATCCGGAGAGCGGTGCCTCTGACAGGAGACAGGGGTGAGGTCAGCGCCACGGCGTCTCTGAGACGAGGACGGAGTGTAACGGAGCGCTGAGACGTCTGTCTGATCCTGATGTTAGTGACGTCAGACTTTAACCCTTATATGGTCACGACATCACAAAGCGCCTGAAACAAGTTTAATATGTGTGTACTGAAACACTGCTGAGGTGTGTGTGTGTGTGTGTGTGTAGGTTTGATGTTTTTTTTGTGTTTGAGGTCTGCGTGTGTGTTTGCGTGAGATGGTGTGTGTATGTAGGTTTGATGGTTTTTTTGTGTGTTTGATGTCTGCATGTGGTGTGATGGTGTGTGTGTGACGGTGTGTGTGTGTGTGTGTATATACTCAGTCTATTTGTATCTTTCTTCCTCTCTATTTGTTCTCTTCTCTTTTCTGTATTTTAATCTCCCTCTCTGTCTCTCAGCACCTCAGACCTCAGAGAGAATCTTTTCCACTGTAGTTTATATTAAAAGTGCAGCTCTGAGGTAAGTCCACTAATCCGGGGTCAGGCCCGGGGTCAGGTCCGGGGTCAGGCCCGGGGTCAGGTCCGGGGTCAGGTCCGGGGTCTGTCTGTACACCGGCTTTGTGTAACCCTCATGAGGTCTCTGTGAACGTGAACATGAGCCACTTTCTCTTTTCACTGAGAACGAAAGAGGTGTTTGTTTGGATCCTGTGATTGAGACACATCCTGACATCGTTGTCACTTCCTGTAAGCGTTTTAACGCACGGAGGATTTCGCCCAAAAAAACAGGCGCTCGACTGTGAAGCTCAGTACGACCAGCCTGAGTTCCCGACCAATCAGAGTCGAGCTCTCGGCAGGCGTGAAGACGTTTTAAACGTGATTTTGCTCAGATGTACGCAAGAGACATGGAGCAGCTCGTTCAGGCGCTCTCCAGGAGCAAGGAGTCCACAGGACACACACACACACACACACACACACACACACACAGCTTCTGTTTATCATTAGAAAAATTTTACTTTTTCTTTTTCCATTTTCACTTTTTTGTCTCATTATTGAATAATTTGAAAAAAGAAAGATAGAGATGAGAGACGAGGGAACGGGACTGACGGTACCTCACGGAGACATATTTGGTCCTTGGTGTGTAATGTGTATGAGACTTTATTTGTCTGTGTGTGTGTGTGTATGTGTGTGTATGTGGACAAGCGCTTGAGGCAAAATAAAAAGGACAGCTTTTTATTCATCTTGTAGATAATTACATTAATTTTGAGGCTGGTTCTCGATTTCAGATATACACAGTGTAAATACGGCTTTGTACATTCACACACACACTCACACACACTCACACACACACACAGAGGGACATTTACGATACAGTTTGACAGCATTGTAGGCTGCATGTTAACTGGACATTCAGAGAGCAGACACACTCGTGAGATTCGGAACCTCTGGGATTTTTCGGGGATTTGCTGGATGAATCGGCTTCGTCCGTCTCGACTCGGTAGGCGACAAACAAACCATTTTTACAAAATGGCGTCATGCATAGGTTTAGCTTCACCGCAAACTTGAACATCTTACAAGAAACATATTTAGCGTTTGAATATTCGATTGATCTTATTCAAATCTAAATCTAAAAATGTAAAGCACTGGTACGAAGAAAGTTTGATCGGAGGTGTGGTGTGGTATCAGGTCCGACTCCACCCCCTGGACCCAGGTTCTGGTTCAGAGAGGGGGAGCTTACAAATTTGCCACCATAACCAAGCCATGTTTTTCAACCAGTTTACAGTATAACGATTAGCAATTTACGCTTTACAAGTGTTACGAGAACATGTAATTAATGGGATAGTTCGGTGTTTTTAAAATCAAAATTAATTCCCCCCCCCGATTTTCTCCCTAATTTCGTCGTATCCAATTCCTCCCCGTCACTAGGGGGCTCCACATTAAGGCTGCTACTACTACCACTCATTCGGGAGGGCTGACTTGGATCGATGTTATGAAATGTTTTTTCTTCAACAAGGAAAGAATTCCACGATCATCCACTGTAGTTCTCTCTTCTGGTTTTCAAGGCCTTTTGCTGTCGCTGTGCTCGCCAGTGCATTCCTTCTTTTTAAAATCGTACCAAATTGTCGATTTGGCCGCCTCATAAAGTTTCTGCTGTCTCTCTGATTGGGTCTGTTTCGTTCATCCAGCCTTATGATGGCTTCCTTCGGTTCAGCATCGACACATCTTTGGAACGTATATCGTTCAGATCGTCATAGTTCCCATGAACTGCTACCAAATGCGAATCCAACAGTTTTCAAAGCTTTTATCGTCTTTATCTGTCATTAAATAAGTAAGAAACAGATCACAGCTGGCCATCGAGCATCTTCGCAATCGGTTGTCCAATTACTTTTGAGCTTGCGAAAATGATTTTTTAAAAAGATTTTGTAATTCCTAAACAGTTAATACAATATTTTGAATTGAAGCTGAAAGTCCACACTTCGATCACATCTTCGTTTTAAATGCGCTGTTCCGATACTTATGGACCTGACCGTGAAATAAAAAAGCGACAGCAATGTATAGTGTTAGTTAAATAAGATTGTCTTAAGTAATTATTATCGAGACGACCCCACTCATAGAGAAATCCAGATCATTCCAGAGGTTTCATTCTCACACACACACACACACACACACACACTTCTATCACAGTTGTACTTCACTGTGGCACGTTTGGCCGCACACACACACACACTCGGCAGCTTATATCGTTTTGGCTTCAGCAAAAAAATAATTTCCACTTTTGTCTCCATTTCATCACGGACAACACACATTCGGGTTCGTCCTTTTGGACAGGGAGGACGTTCACATATGAGTTTAAGTGCCTCAGGCGGGAGGGAGAGCTCCACCTCGGACTGGCAGGCCATGGCGGCGGAACAAAAGGTGAACACAGAAACGAAACAAACATACGTAATCCAGAGTATTGTAAAAAAACAAACAAACATAAAAGTACCTGGATTTACATATAGAATTATATATATTTATATTTATCTATATAGATTTATATATAGCCCGTTAGCCAGGTGTATATATACACTTTATTATATATAAATGACTATATAAATGAATTTACTGTTAATGGCATAGAAGAAGACTGAATGAATGGCACCAAAAATAACTGATAAACACAAAAAAAAGTCGCCATCTGACTATCGTTTCCATATTCCTCCGTTTCCTCGTCCGTGTCAGCCGGCGGCTTGGTGTCGAGCACCGCAGCATTGACACGCGACGGCACAGCGATGGCAGGCACGCAGCGGTGCATAGCAGCACATGCAGGGTGCGATGAGCGACAGGCCGAGCAGCGCGAGCCAGCGTAGGACGAGTCGCCCGTCACTGGGGTCGCACGAGCACGGCTCGGTGTACTCGCCCTCGGCGTCAGCCATGCAGTGGTACAACAGGCTGTCCGCACACCACATGAAGCTCACGCGCCGTATGAGCACCACCACGGGGTCGGGCGCTTCTTGGCACTGCCCGCGCCGGTTCTGCGCCGGGCTGAACACGTCCCGGCAGTACACGCAGCGTACGCGTTCATCGTCCGTGCGCCACGGGGTCCGCGGCTGGCACGCCACCACGCCGCCACTGATGCCCGATTTACTGTCGTCTCCAGAGAGCCGGTGCGGGTACGAGTACGTGTAGTCATGTTTGGGCACTTCGTTCTTGGTGAAGGAGACGTAAGCGTCCGTAGGTTCCGGCCGCAGGAGTTTGTGGGCGGCCGTGGTGGCGTGACGGTAGTCCTCGTAGCCCGTTAGCCAGGCGCGCTCACGTGGGTTTATGCGCACAAGCTCTTCCTCTTCCTCGAGGAAGTTCACAGGAACGTGGGGGAACATCGGCACCGCCTGGAGTCACACGAGCAAGAAACAGATCACGATATACATATTGCATTAGCTAGAGCAAATAGAGTCATGTGACTATTCCATATGAATAGATTTACAAAAAACAATATTCTTTTATATATTGTATTATTAGATATTGATCTTTGAATCCAGTGATTATTGAAAATAAAAAGCACAGAGAAGTAAATGTTATAGGAACGGGAGATGCAGATAGATTTCAGTATCATGAAGAATGAAGTACCTGGTCCAGGAAGTAATGGTCGGAGTGCCTGTGCTGGTTGTAGAGATGTCCCAGAATGCACTGGTGGTGATGTGATTCACAGAAGCTGATCGGTGCAAGCGTCTGCAATGATGAGTCCCTCTTCTGCGACGAGTTAGACGAGCTGTCTGTGGCGGTCTGGTGAGAGGAATGAAGTCAGAATAACCAGGCCAGAATAAAGTAGATTAGATGATAACTTTTGCTGGAGGTGTAAAAATGAAGTGGGGACGTTTCTTCATTTAAGATGGGACTGCTTATTTGTTTCTTTGTTTAGGAAGAAAGTAAGTGGAGTAAGTTATTGGATAATGTTTACTAGGAGACAAGTCCTTTCTTCCATAAAGCATGAACAAACAAACAAACAAAATGGATCTGCATTCGCGGGCTTTATTGGAACTGTTAGGATTGTTCTTGATTGGAAACGTCAGATAAGGCCGGGTTTGGCTAAGTGGATAACATTAATCTCTTTGAATGTTTAATTGCGACGGCTAATAATAACCAAGGGAAGTTTTAGGAGTTCTTGGGGTGTATAAAAGAAGGAAGATAATGAAGGAAAAAATGACTCCACACAGTATATATAAATAATATATATACTGTGTATCTGTATCACTGTATCACCCCTTACCTCACTGCTTTTTCTCCCCTTATCTCTCGTTTTCTTTCTATTTGTCTGTCCTCTCCCAGGTTACAGTATGTACCCACATGCCCAGGGTGGTTGTATATTATTTGTTGCAATTTCGGAAGAGTCCAATAATTGGGCTGCATCAAGCAAAGAAAACAACTAAGGAGATTCGAAATGACTGGAACTGGGTTAAGAACCATTTAACACATTATCAAAACCTGGAAGGACAGCGCTGAGCCACCAAATTTTGTGGCAGGAAAAAAAATGAAGATCACTTGGCACTGAGAACTTGGTGAAGCTGCATGGTAAAAAACAGCGCTCACATATACACACAATGTGACGAGAACTCACAGGATTGGGACTAAACAGCTGTGTATACATAAGACTTGTTAGTGAGGCTAATCAAACACAAGGCTTCAATTTGATAGGGAGTATAAAGTCTGGACTTTGGAGCAACGGAAAAAGGTCATGTGGTCTGATGGTACAGGCACAGCCCCGGACTGTCAAAGAGTGTTTCTGGGAGCACAAGGACTCATTTTCATACATGAACCTATGTCCTCACACTTTTGTGTTTTTGCATTGTGTGTAGTTTTGCGCTAGTTGTTGCACCACTGTCCTGAAGAAACCTCTCTCGATGTTTCACGTGTAAGGCACACACTCCGCTCTGATTGGCCCCTTTACAGCAGGACAAGGCTTGTTATTTGTAAACTCAATCCCCATGAGATCACAGCAATCCCATCCTCTAATCTGTCCTCATGGACATGGAATGCGCGTTTGGAAAAGGACACGAGGCCCACAGCGCTCATCCAGCAAAGTTCAGCTCAGAGGTTATCCGCAGTGTTAAGGCCAGTATGAGAAAAACACAAGCACTATAAACAAACGCAAATATACTGTATAATATGACACGATAAGATGTAGATATCGGATGACGTCATTTTGTACCCAGTGACATGAGGCCATAAGGGTGCTCCCTTTCCAGTTGTAGACTTCCAGGACGTAACATAAACCAGTGCTGAGAAGAGTCAACTGCTGTAGCAACAGAACGAAGAGAAATTAATTACAGTATTGAGAATTTTTTTCCCCCTGCACTGACAGGTACAGAGGCCACGCCTCATTCATTAGCAATACCAGGCTGAGGGACCACAACACCTTCATGACAACCGAAGGCCGATTTATGCTTCTGCGTCATGTCTACACTGTACAGCAGGTCTCGCGTAACCACGTATCCTATGCAGGACACCAAACAGAAATCTTCATGAGCCTTTGTCTCCTAAACCCAAAATATTTAGAAGCCAAAACTGAATTCTGACCGAGTCCGACTGGGATGCATTTACCTGAGAACTTTCACTGGCCCACTCCGTCTCTGTATTGATGCCATCTGTTGTACAAGATGAACAGTTTGGACAGGAATGGAGTGAGAAAAAGTCTTTGGCTAACTTTAGCTAATCCAGCTTACGTCACGAGCGTTAGTTACCATGGCCTGAGGCGAGTTTCAGAAGGTAATATCTTATTATATGTTAAATAAATACATTCGATACTGATCAGAAATATACTAGGGTGGCATGGTGGTGGCTTAGTGATTAGCACTGTCGCCTTGCACCTCAAGGGTCTGGGTTCGATTCACACCTCGGGGTCTGCGTGTGGGGAGTTTGCCAGTTCTCCCCATGCTTGATGGGTTTCCTTCAGGTACTCCGGTTTCCTCTCACAGTCCAGAGTACCCCGCCTCGTGCCCTATGTCTCCTGGGATAGGGTCATGTGATGGTACAGCATGTGATGGTACAGCAGGGTTGTGTTCAATGACAAGAGCACTGTGAAATGTCCATAAAGGTACAGCGGTTCAACAGCTTGATGGATTGTCTCCGCTCCTGCTATTGAATGCTGCCCTGCTGTACTCATGTGCCGGGCAGCTGAGAGGAGAGAGTCTATCACAGATCACTGCATGCTTTTTCGATTTTATTGCGGCGGAAAATCGCTTGACCTGTGGTCACGCCTCCTTCACTGAGACTGACAGACAACAGAGGCCACACCTCCTTCACTAAAAATGATGGATCTCTTAGAGGCCTTCCCCCTTCTCTGAGACTAAAAAATCTCACAGATGCCACTCCTCCTTCACTGAGACTGACAGATGACACACCTCCTTTACTGGGACTAAAAGATGACACAGGCCACACCTCCTTCTGGGAGACTAAACGATCTCACAGGGGCCACGCCTTCTTCACTGAAACTCAAGGATCTCACAGAGGCCACGCCTCCTTCACTGAGACCCAAGGAACTCACAGAGGCCACGCCTCCTTCACTGAGACCCAAGGATCTCACAGAGGCCATGCCTCCTTCACTGAGACTCAAGGATCTCACAGAGGCCACGCCTCCTTCACTGAGACAAGGATCTCACAGAGGCCACGCCTCCTTCACTGAGACTCAAGGAACTCACAGAGGCCACGCCTCCTTCACTGAGACTCAAGGATCTCACAGAGGCCACGCCTCCTTCACTGAGACTCAAGGATCTCACAGAGGCCACGCCTCCTTCACTGAGACTCAAGGA
>JAQMYJ010000010.1:5642457-5655475 GCA_030014305.1 Clarias laeviceps
AAACTTTTGAACGGTAGTGTACATTATACACACATTGTAATGCACTTAACGTGGAAGTGTTTCTATGTTATGATTTCTATAGACGGCTCATCGACAGGTTTGCACAGTGGACCTGCTCCATATTGCCGAGGCTAGTAACAAAAGGTGTTCCAAGTAAAAATGTCTAATCTTGAGAAGTTTTCAGGAAGGAGTTTTCTTAGCTGTGCTAAGTTTTTTATTTATTTTTACAATTTTATTACAATTCTAAGACCTGGAACCTTCTAGTATACCTTCTGGTATCCTCGTCATCCAACAATTATTATTTCTAATAACAAACTTAGCAAATGATTCACTCCTACCACATGGGATGCCAGTGTGTGGGAATAGTTTATAGTGCGCCACCTGTAGGATTATAAAGGAAAGTTTTACCGCCTCTTCCAAAGTCTTAAGCTTGGGTTGAGCACTTGTGAACATGCAGGCGGGTACATGCAGCTTCTAACGCGCGTGTTTCGAGACTAATTAGCACTCGGCATGTTTTGAGACTGGTGTAAGACTAATTCGCTTGCAGAGTTCCTGCCGATCAGGCTTTTTAATGCGCACAACATTTGATAATGTAATGCCTTTCTGTTGCACCACTCTGGTGCTCATGCACTTGGCGCAGAGTCGGTTAAAACCGATTCCGGTCAATGAATATGATCCAGATATGATCAACCGGTCCAGATTTATAAACAATGTAACTGGGGTCAATGTGGAGATGATGAACAAAAGTTTCAGTAAAGATTTTGAAAGTTTAAATGCCTTTCACAAGATCCTAAACATTCCAACATGTACATTTTATGAAGTTGTTGTTGTTGTGTAATATCTGTCTGGCTAACGTCCTCACCATCCGTCAGATCCTCGATGGCCTTCCTGACGCCACGGTCGAAGGCACGGGCGTCCGCCGGACTCTGGAACGTTAGGCCGCACTTCTTGTTGTCCACCCGCCAGTGATGGAACGTTGGAGTGGCTTTAGTGTAGATCAGGTCCTTCTTCAGGAAGCACTTGAGGATCACCTGCGTACAGAACATCAGCACTCTGTATCACGGAGTCTGTAACTTTGTTAACGCCTGACAACGGATTATCACCAGATATGTCAGGGTTGGGTGAACTTCTGCAACATAATCTAATGAAGTGTAGGTTGGGTTAATACCAGGGAGGGAGGCTTCGATACCTGGCTCAGATATACAGTATGAGGCATATACATCCACAAGGACCAGTAGTCTGGTGAATGCATTTGTTGATTGCAAATACATTTGGGAGTAATATTTTAATAGTCCTTGTTATTGGTTTGTTTGGTTACTTAGTATAAGTCTCAAATGCTGTATGTGTTACACTCCTGCGTTAAGCTAATATAAGCTGTTATTATTATTATTATTATTATTGTTATTTATTCCAGTTCCATGCTACACTAATTTATTTATTTTTATGTTAGATTTTTTATGGATCTGGAAGTCTTTATTTGGGCATAAAAATATACCAGTGTTATTGCTTAAGCAATGAAATCATAGTTTGTTTTAAGTTTTATCTTCACTATGCTTTATTCCTCCTCTGATCTTTTTTTTGGGGGGGGGATTTTTACCCGATTTTTCTCCCTAATTTAGTCGTGTTCAATTCCTCCCAGTCACTAGGGGGCTCCCACATTAAGCTACTACTACCATTCAGTCGGGAGGGACGCAGACTATCACGTGTTTCCTCCGACCCACGTGATGTCACCGACCATCTTTTCGAACTGCTCGCTCACGTACCGTTGGGGGCGGAGTAACACACTCGGAGGACAGCGCTATCCGCTCCCTCCGCTTACGTGAGCTCACAGACGCCCCTGATTGGCTTGTAGATCCGTGATTAATGTGGGAGCACGATTACCTCTCATCCCTCCCCTCTGAGAGAACTCGGCCATTCAGCTCTCTCTAGGCCTCCGGCTGTTGGAGGTTACAGCATCACCCGGGGATCGAACCAGCGATCTCCAGATAATAGGGCGAGCACTTTACCACTGCGCCACTCGGAGGCGTCCTCCTCTGATCTTTATTCTATTAATGCTTAAGACAAGTTGGACCAACTCTAGTTTTTGTTGTTGTTGTCAGTCTTTCGGCAGCTCCCGTTGAGGGGTCACCACAATGGACCATTCCTGACGCAACCCTCCCATTTTATCTAGGCCTGGGACCGGCACTGCATTCAGTGGCTGGGGTTTGGGCATTGACTAGGAATCGAACCCGGGGACCAACTATAGTATATTCTGATATTTATTCATTGTCTATACCGCATTGTCCTGTCAATCCATCGCAGGACACAGAGGCAGTTTGAACCCTAGAGGTGCAAGGCCACAGTGCTAACCACTACACCACCATGCTACCTTGTATACTCTGAAATATGGTATAAAAATGATTGCACCTCCATCTGCTGTTCTTTTATTGTTGTTTTTCATTCCTCTTTTTCTTATTGAAATAAATGGATGAATGTTCGGCAGTACACTCCCTCTCTGCCAGCTTTACTGCTTCCTCTTCTGTTGATGAGCAATCACATTTAGCATTTTCTTAAAGAAGTGCATCTTTAGTTACATTTTGTTGTTAAGCCAACACTAATGGGACAAACATTAAACTAGACTACACCCAAAGAGGGCGACGAATTGCTGTTTTAGAGATGGGAAATAAAAAAATGCCTGGCATGGTGGTGCAACCTTTACTTATACAGAGATACTTCTAAAACATAGACAACCATATTCATAGACACACCTGCTTGTCTCGGAGTCTCTCTCCATAGATAAGGAACCCGTTGCGGCCAAGGAGGTCCAGATCGCCTGGAGCCACCTTACACACGCCCACCCGGCTGAGCCCGCCCCCTTCCTGAGCCAGCCAACCACCACTCGAGTCGTCCCTCGTCATCACCACCGCCTTCACGCGCACCAGGTAGTCATCACTGTGGAGACAGGTGAAGAGAAAACAAGGAAGTGTCACACGAGGAGGGCAAAATCTTTCATTACTCAGGGATATTCGGCGCAGAACCTGAGATCCGAGCAAGGTGTCAGATTTACCTACACACCTCAACCTGAGAACTATGCAAAGCAGTGGTGCGGAGAATCAGATTAAAGTTGTTTGTGCTGCCAAAACAAAGGGTGTTAAACTCTGGGAACGACAGCTAATCACGGCCACAGGGGATATTAGGCAAACTCTCACCTCCCTCAACAAGATCTGTTTAGGACCTGCTGGTTTAATACACATGCTCGTAAGCGTGTAAAAATAAACCATGAATCAATGTATTGAAATATTTTCATATTTCACAGATGGCGTTGTTCTGTTCTTAATTCTGATTGGTCAGAGGGATATTCTTCGCCTTTTGCCATTGTCCGCCTCAATGGCAGATAGTAACAACATACACAGATGATGCTTTCTATACAGAGAAGTTTATTTCACTCTAGTGTCAGCGTTTTATACCAGTTCATTACGTACACTATATGAACATTTATCCAAACCTGTTAATTATTGAATTAAATTAATGTGTTTCGATCAGGCCCCTTATCCCCATACCAAGACATCTTGGACAATGCTATGCTTTCAATTTGTGGCAACAGTCTGGAGTCTGAAGGCCCTTTTCCATTCCAACATGACTGTGCCCCAGTGCAAAAAGCAATTATAAAAACTATAAAAACATGGTTTGATGCTTTCCAGTTCGGTAAGGAAAAACTTGACTGGCCCAAACACAAAGCCCTGACCACAACCCCATCGAGCACCTTTGGGATGCACAGGAACGGAGATTGCGAGTCAGGCCTTTTCGTCCAACATCAGTGCCTGACCTCATAAATGTTCTCCAGAATGAATGGACACGAATTTCCACAGAAATACTCCAAAATCTGTTATAGCTGCAAAACAGGGACCAAATCCATATTGAAGTACCGTATATGGATTTGGAGGCAATGTCTTTGCAGGTTCAGCCAAATACTTTTGTCCGTAAAGTGTATATATTATTCAGGTGTGTATAATCAATTTGAGGCAACGGTTTGTAATTTTTTCAATTAGAGAATCACAATTACAATAACACATAGACAAGCCTTCCAAGTCCAGAACAACTGGTCAGCCCTGTCTATGCTTTTATACCCTGGTGTATATTTGTGATGGGAATCAGGAACCATTCCATAATCAATCATCGGTTTGAGTAAATCAGTTAATGATTGATTAATAGTCGCTTCGTCCGCACAGTACAATACATCTTGCATTTGTTGTGTTTCCTGAAAATCAATCCCACCACCATTCACTATTACTACACCCAGAGTACATTATACACAAGTACATCATCTAGGATTACTCGCAAAAGCATTCATTACGAAGTACAAACGTTACAAAGACGACACAGCTGTCAAAGCAGAAATACACCATCATTGGAGGTCAACTGTTTACCATTGGTCATATACTCCCTGTGTTTACTTGTATCATTCAGGAGCTGCCTTTCTTCCCAGGAAAATTGTATAACAGGTCTGCTTGAGAGGAGGCACGTTGGTATAGTGGTTAGAAGTAGACCCTTTTCCACCAATGAGGTTCCAGAGCTAGTTTAGAGCCGGTGCCCAATTTCGAACAACTTCTTTGTTTTTTCCGATAGCCAAAGCCCTCAGACAGAAAAATCGATTACATGGTGGCACACTTTGCTGGGCCAGAACAAAGAACGTTACGTCAGGGGGACCACCATCTTTAAAAAAATGCACTCAATATGCAATGGACAGCTCAAATGCTTTCTAGTAATGATAAAGCCAGGAGAACCTGTCGCAAAGCCATGGTGACGTTCCCATTGGTGTTGTTGTGCTTGCCGCTAGCAAATTTAATTCATAAATTAAATAAAAAAATAATAAATATATTATTTATAATAAAATTAAATTCTTATTAGCAACACTTTGTAAAAATTACAAACCGCACCTTTAATCCTGCTAGTTGATTCCAAACCAGGCACATAGACACTTCTGTGTGTCTGTGAAGTAATCACAGAAGATCTTGGCTACAGATGTTTTAATCAATATAAATCAATATAAGCATTTCTTAATTGTGATTTCTAGCATGTTAGGTACACGATATGTTTCCCGCTGACCTCCCTGCTGTCCCAAAGTCTGTGATGCAAAAGAAGGCCTCATCAAGTCACATAGAGGAAGAGACTCGTTATGCAAATGGAACCGGTTCTTGGCAGGGAGTGTGGGAACCGCTTTAATTGAAGGCCCGATTTTCATGCCTGTGTTTGAGGCTACGGATCAAAGAGAGATGCAGAGAATGGAGAATGGTGTTAACGGTTCATTCAACCAACGCTCCCTGAACCAGACAGTTTGTTACCATTCATTGTGTTTTCCACAAATTTATAAAGGTGTAAAAAAGAAATTTTGGTTTATCAACCCTATTATATGTGATAAGAGTCAGCTCTAGATCTTTTTTTGAGAGGTTGCCATGACTATGACTTCCTGTTGTCGGCTCCCGATGCCACACTGACAGGAACACAACACCACATCGCATCAGCGGGACAGAAAAGCAGCCTATAGACATACTGTAGGACATTAGTGTGTGTGTGTATATATATATATATATATACACAGCTCCAGAGTGTGTGTGTGTGTGTATACGCACTCTTGTGCAAGCTGGGTGACATACATCTGTATGACTAAATCAATAACAGATCAACATTTACAATACACATGAAAAATAACGATTACTTGGGGTTAAAGAACTTTACACAGAGCCCATTCTGGGACAGCCGTACCAAAGGTGAGCTTCTCAGCATTGCTAGAGTCTTACGGTTTAAAGATTATTTATTTATCCATTTCTTCTTTCTAGTTTATTCATAAGTTTGTATGCAAAAGTAAAATATCATCCTCATTTTAAGGAGGAAAAACCCTGCATCTCCATGCTACCTGGTAGAGTCGCATTTCCAGCTGAAATTTGAATGAACATGGATCAAATCAAGGAAAGGCTAAAATTTCATAAATATGTACAGCAAACAAGCTCATCGCCAACTAGAGGCATAAATCAGGCTTTAACATTTTTTTCTTTTATAAATTGAAGCAGTTCAAATCAAGTTACTATGATAGTATATAAACCCTAAATAATCCTCCTGGAATTACTCAGCTTTTCACATCTGCTATTCGACATAAATCTCTCCTAACCAAAATGCTTATAATAATAATTAGGATTTCACTGTTAATGTGATTTCTCCAAGGGTATACCAGTACTGTATTCCCTCCTGTAAGACGCCTGCCCCCCTGTTAATAGAACAGGATACAGGAAGTGGGCTGGGCAGTAGAACATGCTGGGTGTGGGAGTTTTTGTGAAGATCCACTTCACATATCTTGCTAGGACAATCACAAATGATGTTTAGACCTTTCAGCTAGCAAATGGTTTAATGCTTAACTGCCTGGCCATAAAGCTCACAATACTGCACATGGGGCATTTAAGGCTGAACACACACAGCTGGTGAAATCATCTCGAATGGTTAGTAGTTTCCAAAGCCAACAACAAAATCAATTCCACAACATAATCCAGAGTTGAATCTCTGCTGTATTATCTTTTATTGTACCACAGCGGTGTCACATTCTGATGCTCAATGCAATCTAATCAATAATTGGGGCCCAAGCTCTATGACATCAGCCCTATGCCATCATATTATTATGCTCAAAACTTCATGAAAATTGGCAGAAAGGTTGAAATCTTCTGCCATTAGCCCTGGGCACTCGTGGCACGAGGCCCCGTACATCAGATTTTGCTGCATTGCTCATACACACTTGCACGTATGCATACAAAACCTGGTACACATGTAGAGCTCATTGAGCTGAACAACTTTCACATTGCATATTATGGGCTCAACTCAACAATCAGTTATTTTGGTTCGTTTGCAAAACGCACTCAATGGATTTTGATGTACTCCTCCTAGGGGATTTATACGATCGCCACCAAACCGGGCCTATGTGATATCAAGACATTGAAGAGGCCAAATTGTGGAGGAAATTGTGATATCTCAAACAGGTCAGCCATGATGACGCCTTTAAACCTATGCCAAAAGTGGTTATTAACTTTGTGTGACATTATATTAAGTAATTTAACAAAGACAACATTACGGATATGATTGATAGGTGTTTTCTGTAAGGAGATCCTTATTGTGGAAGGAGTCTCCAGTTTTAGTGACTCTGAGATTTAAAATATTTTAATGTTTGTGCTTTCTCTGTAGTTTTTATTGTCTTATAAACTTAATAAGTAATAATACCTCTGCTTTATGGAGACACATTTTTCTACAATATCTGGACTCTATATTACATTTCTACATTTCTATATAACATTTATCAAGGTCAATGACATACATTTGCAGGACTTAGAAGATGAGCCAATCTAACATAATATGGCATAATATATATTATAATTATATAATATATACTATCAATATTTTACACGTTTACAGTTTTAGAAAAAGCTGTTATCAAAAGCTTATTAACAAGCAGTATAACACTTCCTAAGTGAGGAGCAAGCAGCTAAGCCCGTAGCATTTATCAACTACTACTTTTTAGCAATAAATGATGAGGGAAAAAAAGGAGAGAGGGTAGGCCTTTATTTCTGATTGTGTAGATGGGATCATCCTAATTGGGACTCTCTTACCGTGTAATGATTTTTAGCTGAGTTTGAATTGTCAATAAAATCATTGTGAGTGAGTCAGCACTTTTCCTGACATGATTACTGGTTGAGATTAGCTAGCAGTGTCAAGTGTAGCTTGTAGGAATAGATTAGTATTTTCCTGATTAGACAAATAGGGAATAAGCTAACTAGATTTTAATGCTTGCTAGCTGTGTTAGACATTAGTTCTATGTAGGAGATTGTAGTACAGAAGGATTGCTAGTAGAATTAGCAAAATAAAAATAGCAACAGCTAATTTTCATGTAATATTTGGTACATTTTCGCATGGGCCGATGATAATACTATTGATAATGTCATTATTATTGATTAATCACATATTTATTAATTCGATTAGTCTTACAGTGCTCGGCTATTAATAACAGAACGCTTATGACCATGTCTCCAAGTTTCATTTCATCATTAGCCGATAGCAAGGACCGTCAACTAGCTAGCTATCACAGAAGCGTGTTATTCCCTGACCCGACTGGCCAAAAAAAAACAAACATATTTTTTCTTCCATTGATAGTGTTCATTATTTATAGACGTAACGCCAGGGTTCATGAGTATTTTAGCTTCAGATACTGTTAGCTAATAATATTGAATTCATAACACTAGCATAATGCATAAGATGTTGTTTGATGTGATGCTATCTAAGACGTTTTTGCAGCCTGCAAAGAAACGAATGTTGCTTAGCTATGTTAAATTGATATGCAATGAGGATATTATCCATGCCATAAACATGATAAAGGTATCTAGGTATGTTGGTCTGTATTTTGTCCCACCGCAGACTACCACTAAAGCTGTGCGATTCAATCAAATAAGTTTTCAATTCTAAATCGATTAACTTTTTTTATATTATTCAGGTATACATACAACCATTAAGAGATCTAAAATTGACAGCTTTCTTAAAAGTATAAAAGAGCACATCATGTGCAAATACTCTTGTATAGAGTACCACATCTTCTTGAATATTGGCAAGATGATCACTTTCCGCAACTCTTAATATAAAAACAATCAACAATACAAGCTACACAGCATTTCAGTACTTATTAGATCATATATTAGTAGTTTTTAATGCTCCAAAACCGATCGAAATATCTGCTAAAGGCAAATCAGTAACATAAATATTATCAATAAATATTAGTGCTTTTGAATTAAATTGAAAATCTCAAAGCCCAAAAATCTAATCAGATCAACAGTGATTCACACTAATTGGCCACCACACTGTAAAAGGTTTGGCTACACTACTTACTTTTACAGCAAGAAATTTCCTTAATTCTCTAAGACATAACTTCCTGTATGTCCAAAAAATCCTTGAGAAAGCTATATTTCTAAAAGCGCATTGAATTATCATATACTGGGCATTCTGGGATTTCCTGAGCTCACTGGATATTATCTGCTATGGTTTTGGATGTGGTTGCAAAAACTTTTTTGAAACATAAATCTCATGATATGTATCATTAAATACTGCAATATTGTAACTCAGTCTTTTTCCATCTGTGGATAAAAACCAAAGAATTTCTCGGACCATTAGTATTTATTATTGTACACTGCCTGAAATTCCATCCTGCCTTGTGTGTGTGTGTGTGTGTGTGTGTGTGTATTTGCTCAGCACGGGTGTAAGTGGGTCATAAATTAGAATAATAAAAGATAACAATTCCCACAACGCCCGAGTCACACACACGTTCTGTCCACAAGCCCTCAGCAAGAGCGAGATAAAGAGCAGCGATAAGCAATGAAAAGAGTTTTAGCTGATAGGCCGTGTTGGACCCGCGGGACCCGAAAGCTATCGGTCTTGTGTGCTAATCAATAGTGTGTGCTTTACTGTAGTGTGTTTAAGCAAAGAGTGTGCCAAAGAAGTGCTGTTGGATTCTCGGACGCTGATTTATTTTCTACGCCAACAGCCCTTCCTGTTGTAAATTAAGCACAGGTGTATATTAATGCATGAATATGGTGTTGCTTATTAAACAGATTTGTTATTTGGCAAAGGAAAAAAAATAAAATGATCTGTAAGTAAATGTTTATATAACGTAGGTGGAATGAGTCTCCAGTTTCAGAGCTTTGTTTTTGGCTTGTGTGTAAACTACCATTTATAGCAGGCTTTAACGGAAGTGACACAGGAAAGAACATGATTTGCATCACACCGGCCTTTTTTTTTTTTGTCCTACTTTTTTTGCCATTCACATGCTGAATAACAGAGCTGATTACAGGAGTTAATGTTAAGCTCTGGAAGTGCTCGCTTAGCCAAAAGGAAGGTGTTTAAATCCATGCTAATGCTATTAGCCAGGGACTTTGATCCAATTTTCCATGCGATATAAACAACCGATGACCTTATTGAATACTGTGTAGAAAGCATATAGATTTTGACAGCAAAAAGTCTGACATCCAGAAACGTTAAACACCAATACCATTCAATTTCCTTGACACATCTGGGACATGGTAAAAAAATGTCTAAAAGTGGTTATTTTCATATTGCTAAACTGCCTTACGAAGACCTGTCGTAAGTCGTGTTTTCCCTTGCAAAGGCTTTCTACAGTGATCATCTTGAGTAAGAAGACAGTTCAACCAATGTGGTGGTAAAAACAATCAGCCTACCTGAAGATGCAAAAAAACATGCGAGAGAAGTGTGATTTCCTCAAACGGTAAATGTCATGCTTTGATCAAGTTGATGGATAGCTACGTGCTATAGACAAAGTGACATAAGATAAGCCTAAACAGTTCAGTTTGTTACCAGATGTCCCTGATACTCCTCCTCTACACGCCTCTGCTACACTCAGAACGAAATGTGACAGAGACAGTTTTTTTTTTTTTGAGGTGGTCAGGGTGTGACCGAAACTCAATTTGGGGTGGCACAGAAGCTAAGTTCAGTTTTCTTCATCTGTAAAGTAAAGAGTTGTGGGCCAAATAATCACTAATTTGGGTCACTTGTTATATTCAGCTATGTATTGTGATTCTTGTAGTGCCACACTGACTCCAAAATCACTCTTTTAAAATAATTTTTAATTCACATTTTGTAGTTTGCATTTGAGGTGGCAATATATTGCCATTACTGTATAATCGTACAGTTGGTGCACTCTAAACTATTCACACATTAGCAGCCAGTTAGCAGCCAGCATCCTCCAAAGTAGGCGCAAATTATTTGCTAAGTTTGTTTAGAATTGTAACAAAATAAAACAAAAAATAATAGAAACTTCAATAAACCTTCTATTCTATAAAATAATTATTTAAAGTAAAAAACTTTTGAGTTTCAATACCAAAAATATGCAACCAAATAGCAATCAAGGTAAAACAAAAAATAAGTCTGTTTTCACATCACAAAACTCAACCAGAACTACACTAAAAACAGTTTTGGCACTGGTTCATGTCTTTACAATTAATTAGCTCAATGTTTCACACGGGAAAAAGTGCAACCCGAAAAGTGCTTCTGTGTGGGGTGTCCCCCATCTGTTTCCCCCAGATCACCATGCTAGCTAACTTACCGTAGTCTGATACTTTAGCTGAGATACTTCAATAACCAATTATGAGAAGGTCTGCATGAGATAAAAATACCTTCATCTCGGAGAGCATAAATAAAGCACAAATTCCGTACAATAACATCACATTTTTTCTCGGGCGTGGCCACACAAACCTTGACACACTGATGACCTCAGTTCTGACCTTCTGAGAGGTATTCTCTCACTGAGCATGGACTGATCAGGGAAATCCATTATAAGCCATTAATTAGACATTTTCTCCATTAAAGTTGGTATAGAGCTGGTCGACTACAAGAAGCCCCTAATAGGTTACTTTCCTTTGTTAAATGATTTCCTTCTGAAACAGGAAGTCAGTGGGATAGCCTGTTAAGTTGCGTAACAGATTAGCATTCAACGTATGCCACAAACCCCACTAAATCTAAAACAAACCTAGCAAACAAGATATTAAAGACTGATTGGTTATTATTTAATCTATGGAGGATTTCTCACTGTCACCTTCCACCTAAAGATACAGTATGTTTAAAGGTTTCCCATCTATAACTGCTCCTAAAGTCATCACATGTTCATCACCAGGAGACATATGATGTATTGTGATGTATTAAGCCCAGGATGACCTTCTTTAAAAACGTTTGCACTATTCAAATTAGCTTAGAATCTCATCACTTCGTTGTAATTGAAATCTTCTGTAAACGCCAATCGCCTTTACGTCCTCAGTCACAATAAATCTCATCATAAATCCCAGTTTGGCTCGAACGCCCCTCATATAGGTTGTCAACTTAGAAATAACAGGTGTGGTAGCCTTGTAGCAGTGTAGCTTGCTAACATTAACATAAGAAGACAAAAAGTTTCTGATTATGTAACAGTAGTTAAACAGTGACAATAAAACCAAGACCATCCAGGGTAGCTAATGGATTGTCCTACCAATGCTAGTTAGCTAACCTGCATTAATGACAATCATCATTCATTCAGAAAAATAGTGTGGATCTAATGGGTACATTAGATGGGTACATACACACAAAAGAGCAGACATTGCTCGTTCTTTTAACCTGAATCATTTAACCACTGGCACAATTCTAAAGGACAAAGACAAGATCATGGAACATGTTGGTTTTATACTTTGTATGGCCAATTATTTTAATATCCTAGTACCTAGACAATGTTTGTTAGACTTATGAACAAACTGGACTTACGAACGAGCTCTCAGAACAGAACTCTTTCATATCTTGGGGACTTACTGTATATATGTTTGCATTCGAGGCGCTAAAGTGTTGCAGTTCTTCTATAACCCTACAGCCAGTGGTGCTTTGACAAGCAGTATGGCGCCCTGTGTAGTAGAAGTAGTAGAAGTAAATTATTTGCTAAGTTTGTTTAGAATTGTAACATGAACTTTAAAAAAAAATAATAATATTGAATACGAAAAATTTATAAAATCGTGATACTTTGTGATACGGAATCACAATACAAATCGAATTGGCACCCGGCTATCGTGATATCATATCATGAGGTCGCTCGAAATTCACTCATTCATTTATCCTGTATACAGGGTCACAGGGGCATGGAGCGAGGCAGAGTACAGCGTGGACAGAGTCCCAATCCCTCACAGGGCACACACACATACACTACAGGGCTATTTCGGAACATAGCCTAATCTGCCTGTCTTTGGACTATGGGAGGAAACCAGAGTACAGTCGTGGCCAATGTTTTGAGAATTACATAAATATTGGAAATTGGAAAAGTTGCTGCTTAAGTTTTTATAATAGCAATTTTGCATATACTCCAAAATGTTATGAAGAGTGATCAGATGAATTGCATTGTCCTTCTTTGCCATGAAAATTAACTTAATCCCAAAAAAAACTTTCCACTGCATTTCATTGCTGTCATTAAAGGACCTGCTGAGATCATTTC
>JAQMYJ010000010.1:5655575-5706813 GCA_030014305.1 Clarias laeviceps
CTAAAAGCAGTTTAGCAGCAAACTTTGTGAAAACTAATATTTGTGTCATTCTCAAAACTTTTAGCCACGACTGTACATGGAGGAAACCAACCAAGCACGAAGAGAGCATGAAAACTATATCCGGGAGTCGATCCCTCGACCCTCCACCCCACAGTGCAAGCCACTAAGCCACCATCGCCTCGTCCGTGGTGATTCCATCCCTAATAGATCATTTAATTGAATGAAGACAAAAAACAAGAACAACTACATGTCTTATCTAGATGTAATACTGTAATATAATAATAATAATAATAATAATAATAAATCTCAGAATTCTCTACTGAATCATATGAAACGCTGTTAATCATCGCTGTCGCATTTTTGATCAGGGGTTTCGGTATGAGAATCTGCACAGCACGGATGTCACAGGAACAGCTTGTGCTGATCTCACACTTCCGGTGATCTGTAAGGTGAGATAATGTAACCATGCGGTTTGACATGATGTGGTGTTGTGATGCAGGTTTGAGGTCGGGTTGTGCTGAGCTCCGCCTGTGACGTCGGGAAGGTTTCATTTATTTATTTATTTATTTTTTATGAATGAAGCGTGGTATGCAAATAAGCGCAATTGACGAAAAAGGAGGGAGGGAGAGAGAGGGTGGGGGCGGGGGCAGAACATGGCGGATTTATTTCCCACCAGTGTGTGTGTGTGTGTGTGTGTGAAAGAGAGAGAGAGAGAGAGATACAGAAATGCGCCAAAGCACCTCGGGTTTGACCCCACGTGGGGGGTTATAAGGTCTTCCCAGCATGCTTAACGTCGACGAAACATCACCGGGGAACCGTTTCCGCTCCAGCCACCCTTCCACCTTTCCCTCTCTCTGCTCAGGGCCCGACTCAGACCGGATCTCTCTCTCTCTCTCTCTCTCTCTCTCAGTCTGAGATAACTGTGTGATCCTCGTGCGTGTGCGTGCGTGTCCAGGCACAAACGCGTGCGCGCGCGTGCGCTTCAGAGATTCCACGCGCAATAAATAAATATATCACTCAATCGCAGCAGTGAGAAAAAATAAACGCACCCCAGGAGAAGGAGGAGTAGTTAGTAGTGGGGGTAAAGGAAGGGGGCGGCGGAATGGGGTTTTGAGAAGGAGGATGGAGGGTGTTTTTTTTTTTTTTTTTACTTACTCGTCTGGCTGCGATTCCTCGGTCATTGTATCCCCCTCGTTTCACCTACAGTAATAATAATAATAATAATAATGATAATGGTAATAACATCCCCGAGCGCGCGCGCACCAGCGTCCAATAGGCTCCATTTTGTCTCACACCGATCCCGGTCTCTTTTTTGTCCCCTTTTCTTTTCTTTAAGCTGTATATATTACAGCAGCAATCGTCTCCTTTCTTTATGTTTGCTTTTTGTTTTTGTTTTTTTCGTCTTGCAGACTTTAACCAGCGCGCGACAGTTTATAATCCGACCCGATGGTCTCGTGGACGCCGGAGGTTTCGGTCTGCGGTGAGCGCGCGCGCGGAGGCGACAACGCGGCGGTGGCGGCTGCAGTCGCGAGTTGCTCTCGGTGAGGACGGCCCCGCGCGAGCCCCATCGCCGCTCCGCGCTCACTCCATGTTGGATCTGTGTATAGAGTCGGCGAAAGGCGAGTGAGAGAGAGAGAGAGAGAGAGGGAGGGGGCGGGGGGGGTTGAGGTGAGTAGGGGGGGGCGGAAGTAATGACGTCAGGACCGATAGACCGACCGTTTTGGACGAAAGGGCTCTCACCGCTCTCACCGCGCTTGTTCTTCGTATGGATACATTATGAGTCACTTCAATCAACCGATTCCTTTGAACACTCTCACTTTAACCACGTTGTGATTCGTCCGATTTCCCCCCTGCTGTATCTTTCTTCTATCTATCTATAGAAATAAAAGAAAGATTTTGTGTGTACATTGGTCGGAACTCGCTCTTTCCACGACATACATTTTATGACCCGAAATCTGTCTGTCTGTCTGTCGAGACTGATTTTGTCACAACAAACATCGTGCAAAACTGTCTGACAGTAACTTTTGCAGTATCTGAAGTTAAACATGCGCCATAAAGGAAATTAAAATGTTGAGTAGAAATGAAGTTATGAGTAGTTTTGTGCCAGATTATAAACTGCAAGTTTTGACAGCGTACTGCGCATGCGTCAAACTGTGGGCGAGTCTTAAATCGACTGTTGTACAGAATTTACAATTTAACAAAACTTCTGCAGCGCTTACTGGAGATATCTGCCTGAATTTTGACCTGCAGCAGAAGTGAAATGTCATGAACAATTATGTGGTGGATTTAATAATCTACTGTAAAATAAGATACCAATTCGCAGGTGTAAACAAACACCTGCATCAATAGATATTAATTAGAAAAGCTAAATTGAATATTTTTACTGGGATTAGTTCATTTTTTTTCACAGCTGAAATAACAGCGCTGAAGTGGTGCGAGTGAATTTCCAACACGCTGGAGTCGTTTTAAACACACAACAAAACTTTATCTTTATCCAATCTACTTTTTGATTTCTCATCTGTGATTCACTCTCCTCATACTGAACAGGGAGTGTATTTGGCTGATGATGAAAGAAGTACAAGTTAGCATAACCAAGCCGTGAAATACTCAACCTTTACAGAATGTGATTTCTGTATTAATAAGTTAGACAGAGAGTTCTGCTAAACTAATAATATCACTGAATAAATATAACTGATCATCTTATTTTTAGCTTTAACTTTTTAAAAACTTTTTATGTAAATGTAACTCACATTGGGTAGCACAGTGGCATAGTGGTTAGTACTGCAGCCTTGCCGGGGACCCTCGAGGGTTTGATTCCTGCCTCGGGGACTCTGTGTGTGGGATTTGCATGTTCTCCCCATGTTTGTTGGGTTTCCTCCCACAGTCAAGATATATGCAGATTAGGCTAATTGACGTTCCCAAATAGTCCGTAGTGTATAAATGTTTGTGTGTGTGTGTGTCCTGCGATGGATTAATAGATGGATGGATAGGCTCCAGGCCCCTAAATACAGGATAAAGCACTATAGACAATGAGATAGAGTGAGAGAGTAACTTACATTCATCAGCAGGTACTAATTTAAATCAAGGAACCTATCCAGGAATAGTGTCATCACCACGTTACACACAAACCAATGACTGGCCAAAAATACACATGTCCAAATACATACATACATACATACATACATACACAAAATAAAGAGTATACATTCCTACATTGCACATCTGTTATGATTATTCAGTCTCAGACTTTATTGCCTGTCACCTCTACAAAATCATCCACCATATCACCAAAGTCCAACACGCTGAAACTCAGCGACATCATTCTGTCATTTTATTATTATTTATTTGAACATCCCATTGCAGATTTAGTCCCACTTTGGCTTCATAATAAACTCCTGGCTTTGGAGAAGGTTTTAGACTACAATTTGGAGCATAACTGTTTGGAATAAATTCATTTGACTACAAGAGCATTAGTGAGATCAGGTGCTGATGTTGAGATGTCTAGGAGGTTCAGTTCCAGTTCATCCCAAAGGTGTTCAATGGAGTTGAAGTCAAAATTCTCTGTGCAGGACCCTCGAGGTGTTCCACTCCAACCTTAACACAACATGTCTTCATGGATCTCAAGAGGTTTGGACCTCTTAGTTCCAATGATGGGCGATTGTAAATCTACAGCATACAAAGACATTCTACAGGGCTACATTTGTGTGCTTCTGATTTTCATTGCATCACTTTAGGGAATATGGGTGTAATGGTCAGTTGACGACATACTTTTGGCCTTATAATTAAAAACAGGTAGTGGCTAAAAACTAATTCAGGCCCACACATGAATAGCATTATGAATTTAATTTCAAATGATGTGAATGTACATTGTTGAGTCTGGTTCAGCTTAATGCCAAAAGAGTCTAATCATTCAGTGCATTAACTACTGTATATACCCTTTATACACCTCCCTGGTAACCTGTTCCTGTTTATAACGCAAGTAACACCCTTTAAGTAATAATGGAAGTTAATCTCATCCGAAATCTTTCATGTAAATACCTGCCTCAAACCACTTCCAGTTCCTTCAATGATATCACTCAGACTTGTCGAGGTAGTTTAGGACACGGTGTGACTCACAGTAGACTATAAATACGTACAGAGCTTCATTGCCTAGCTGAAAACTGTCACTTTCATTTTTTTAGTGCACTTGTTCTACAGGTCTAACCACCCAAAATGTTTAAGGAGAACTTGTAGAGAAAAACTAGAAGTCATGTGGATTATATAGGGATATCAATCCAGTTGAATATAAGTTTGAATACAGAATATCATTGTTGTTGTTTTTGTTGTTGTTGCACTTTGTTTGTGCAACCACTTATGTATGAGGTGGTATAAAAATATTTCGAGATTCACGCGCCACAGATCCGGTCGCTTTCGCCGGACGTCCTTCTTCAGATTTTGAGAAAGACGATGAGCTTGCATTCGGACCTGCCTCATCTCTTTCGGTTGTGGAGATGACGGTCTCTTCCACTGTCAAGACCGTTTATCTCAGAGTTGTGCCCGTACACCCAAGTTTCATCACCGGTAATAATCCTGGACATGAAGGACGGGTCATCCATGACACGCTCTTAAGGCTCTTGTCATCTTACAGTGATGTTCTTCCATGCCACTCAGAACACCTCGAGCAACTTATTGCAGCATCGTCGTAAACTTGCCGAATCATGTCAAATGTCTCTGTGGCAGATTTGCCCAGTTTCACGTAAAATTTCACATTCATTCTTTGCTCTTACTTGCTCCCCATGATGACATAGCAGATGTGGTAACACACATGGTCAGAATAGCACCAGTTGCACAGCACCCGATCTACACAGGATGATGTCTTTTGGCACGCTGACTTATGAAGGTCCTGTGACGGTGTGTGCAGCCTTGTGCTGCCATCTGTTTGCGGGTTACAGAACTAGTCTCCAAACTTTTTGATACCATCTCATAAGATATACTGGCTGTGATAGGCTTGTTAGCTATGTTAGCCTTGTAGCTGTAGTGCAAAAGGAAAATTGTGTAGGTTTGTCTTTTTTCTGTTTTTATTGATAATAACATAATATATAACATATAATAACATTCAAAGTGTGTAATTCTATTTGAAAGATGCTATGCTGTCATGGTCTTAACCGCATTCGTTCATGCTAACTCGTCAGCTAGCATAAACTAGCAACACTTATAGAAATATTTCGTTATTATTATTTTTTTTAATAATGATTTTTTATTTTATTTACAACCACATGTTGTTTGGGTAAAAAACTGTTTAACAGGAAAAGACTGCTATTTGTTCTTTTTCCCATGCAGCTGTAAAAAATCTCATTTACACTTTCGCTTTCAATTTACAGATTTTTTCCTTATTCTTATTCATTTTACAGCTGCATCGTATGTTCATTTATGTTGCAGCTACACACACACACACACACATATATATACTTGTTATTACATATTTTATATCACAAATCCATGAATTAGCACATAAAATGTTAATTCTCTAAATAACACAGCAATCAGCATGGCTTCAAGTGAAATCTAACCATGTCATCTTCTGCCACCTAGTGGTCATGTTCCAAAATAAATATTGCCAACCTCAAGAGGAGCTAATTACAGGAAAGATCACAACTTGTGTATTAATCTTTATAACTATTGCATGAATAACACAAAATTTATTTTGTATTGAAATTGTTCATCTATTTTCTCTTTAGTTAACAATTTTGTACATTACCCACAATGCCATTCAGCTAACTGCTGGAAGAGTAGGATTTAGCCCTCTCATCTTTTCTGTATACTCTGTTCAAACCGATCAGCTTCCAAAACTTCAACTTTTCAACTGACATGTAACTGAACACTCTGTGACTTTGCGCATGAGCATCTTCTCTGCTGCACTGAAATACACTGGAATTCCTCAGTAATATGATGTCAAGGTCTCACTCACTCATAGACACTTATTGTCTATACCACTTCATCCTGTATACAGGGTCGCAGGGGGCCTGGAGCCTCTCCTGGGAGATTTAGGCCACGAGGGTGTACACCCTGGATGGGATGCCAAGCCATTGCAGGGTACACACACATACTCACACTCACACACCGGGAACTGGGAATTAGCCTAATCTGCATGTTTTTGGAATGTGGGAAGAAACCTGATTACCTGATGGAAACCCACCAAACACAGGGAGAACATGCAAACTCGACACACACACACACACACACACGAGGTGGAAGTTGAACCCGGACGCTGTACGTTGATGTCAAGCTTTGTTGGAAAAAAAACCCAGAAACTTTTTATTTAGCAAAACTTGACTACCACCTGTGCTTGAGATCTCTGACATTTCTCATCTATTAACTACACAAGGGATGACTATAATGATGTCCCCTTTGTGACATCTCAGTGTTACATCCTCTCACATACTGTAAATAATGAAAACCCAGGACCAACCAATATTTCAACATAAACATGCTGAATTAAATTCAGGGTGGAATGTTAATTGAATCTTCCAAACCTCAGGGTAAAGACGGCTGTGTTCTCTCACTCGTCCCAAATGCACCGTGATGATATGAATTTAACGCTACACAAGTAGGTATTAAGCTAAATCTTGGTCGGAGATAATGTGGTGTGTTTTCATCATAGTTTATTTGAAGTCATATGTTTTTAATTTGCAAATGACTAAATAACAGACATCTTCGGTACCCTCTCATTATGAAGTAAGTTGCTCCAAGCAAAACCAAGAAAAAAATTCTCCACACCATTACACTACCTCCACCACCCTCAATTTTCATTTGACTCAAGGCATGTTGGGTCCATAGATTCATAATACCAAATTATAAATGTAATATCTGCATGTTGCAGCAGAAAAAAGAGAGAAAATGCAGCAGAAATTATACTCAGCAGAGTATAATCTAACACCCTGAAGGGATTGTTCAGTTTGTTCCACCTGAGGAACATTTAAAATTTACAATTAGAATTGTAGAGTGCTTTGTAAATTGCAGGTCTAACCCTAACTGTGCTGAATAATTATTGTATTGAGTTTTGATTAATATAGCAGCGTTTTTGCATTTACTAAAGAACTTGAGATCCTATTTCATTATTATAACTTAGTTACTACATCATAATTATGAGATAAATTCTTTTTCTTTTGTGAATGCAATGTGCTTCTCTAGATTAATAGAAACAATTTTTATATTATGTTTTGTTCCAATAATGTGGAGAATTTATCTTTAGTACTTAAGTCAAACTAGGGCTTTTGATTGTGCAATACCTTGATTTCTCTATGTAATCAGATAAATAATGTACACTAATGTACTTATCTTAGTGTTTCACTAGTAGAAAGGTAAAAAGTAGAAAGAGGGCTCACTTGCTTCACGTCTGAAAATCTGGCCTCCCAGGAATTCCTTTAGTGTCCCATAAATGTGGAAATGGCTTGGAATGAGGTCAGGACTGTACGGGGGATGAGGCAATCACTCCCAAGTGGTGTTGGTGAATGACTGTGTGTAGAGTTCACACACACACACACACACACACACACACCGCCTTAACGCTGGGACATATACGACTATTTAGTGAGTGAGTGGATGAGCAAGAGAGAGAGAGAGAGAGAGAGAGAGAGAGAGAGAGCAGTTGATTCATGTTTTTTATTTTATATTACTGATACAACACCACAACAAACCTCTGATTAGCATAAAACATGCATTTCAAAAGCCAGACTCAGTGCTACTTTTGCTCAAAGCAGAATAGTCACTGGTTTCAAAACCAAAAAAAAGTTGAGTTGTATTCCTTTGCTCATTTCTGGGCTACTTATTTGTCTGTGAACAGGATTACGGCTGTCACCACCCCTGGTCAATTATACCACCATAACAAGAGCAGTTACTGACAAACACTGATCTGCCATTACATTATAACCACCCACCTAATATTAAGTATGTCTCCCCTATAGCCCCCCAAAAAGTGTTGACCCGTGAACCAGCATTACAAGACCAGCATTAACCTTTTCCGCAATTTGATCTACACTAGTGCTTTTATTGGTTTGGACTACACAGGCCAGCCTTCACTCACCATGTGCATCAGTGAGACTTGGCCACCCATGACCCTGTCACCAGTTCAACGGTTTTACTTCCTTGGATCACTTTTGGTATGTCCTGGCTGCTGCAGACCAGGAACATCCCACAAGACCTTCAGTTTTGGACCCTTGTCAAAGTCGCTCACATTCTTAAACTTTCCCTTTTTTTTTTTTTTGCTTTCAACACATCAACTTAACAGAGACGAAATGTTCACTTGCTGGCTAATACCTGTATATCTCACCCACTTCCAGATGCCACTGTAATGAGATATTGCAACTGTAGCTACTGTGACAAGGGCCAAATTGTGATGGGTCAGAGCAGCTCCAAAATTACAGCTCTTGTGTAATGTTTCTGGTCTGCAGTGGTCAGTACATACCAAAAGTGATCCAAGGAAGGAAAACCAGTAAACCGGAGATGGCCAAGGCTCACTGAAGGCTGGCCAGTGTAGTCCGTTTCAATAGAAGCGCTGGTGTAGCTCAAATTGATGAAAAGGTTAATGTTGGTTCCAATAGAAAGGTGTCAGAACATCAGATCATCACTGTTTTGGTGGCATAAGGGGAACCTACTCAATAGTCAGGTGGTCATAATGTTATAGCTAATCAGTGTATATTCTGACTCCTGAAACATGAATTTCCCAATATGTATTTAGACCAGCAGGAGGCGCCATGTGCACTGAGTATAGCTAGTGTGAGCTTTAGGATTTCAGTTTGCTTTGAAGTCGAAGTACTTCTTTGGCCTTGGCTAACTAATGCATAAAACTCCACACTTGCATGCTCCTATAAAAAAAAAGAATGGATGCCAGTGTAGAGTGATATGACGTGACGTGACGTGGACAGCAGCTCAGACAGTAATAAATAACAAGTTGATGTTAAACGCAGTCGATCTAATATGTTATCTGTCCTTGGACTCTTGTGACTCTCCACATAAACAACGGTTAACAACAATGATTACGAACAATATTGTTAATTAATACAGGACAATCTAATCGTTGATATGGTGGAGTTTTCCATGAGGAGATGTTTATGTAACATTTATGAAAGGAGTATACAGTGTCAGTGCTTTGTAACACTCACTATGTGTTCAGCCACAGGAACGCCTTCAGGACACGGTGCGGTTCCTCTACCACATGAAAAGCGGCAGTGTTTTGACTTATTTACTTTAACGGAGTGAAAAAATGTGAGCCTTTTTGAGAGAAACGATTGTTTACAGCTGCTATAATGAAATAACTTGTCTCAGAGACACTCCACAACATTGAACACATTAAATGTCACGATACACAGTGAAAAGGCATGACATGTCATTCACTAATAAATAGAAATTGTAATTGGCAAATTGCTGTGTTATTAAAGGGAAAACAAACGTGAATGAATATGAATAACTGGAAATTTATCATTTTCTTCCTGTCAGGCCACATCACATCAAATCGTTGATGATTATTTTCCTAGAATGTCACACCCCCTAGTGGTTGATTGTGTAACCTAAACCCCCCAAAAAAGTGATTAATAAAAGTAAAAAAAAAGTGGTGGCAAAGTAGTTAGCATTGTCGCCTTGCACCTCCAGGGTCCAGGTTTGGTGGGTATGTGGTGGGTTTCCTCAATGTACTCCAGTTTTCTCCGTTAGTCCGAAAACAGGCAGATTAGGTTAATTGGGGTTCCCAAATTGCGTGTTGTCTGTGTGAATGAGGGTAATATGTCCAAAGTGTACCCCGCCTCATGCCCTAAGTCTCCTGGGATAGGCTGCAGGCCCCCCATGACCCTGTATACAGGATAAAGCAGTATAGCCGATGAGTGAGTGAGAAAAAAAAAGTCCCTTGGTTAGGTAGAAGGCATCAAACTTAACATGAACTGCAAAAGCATGTCTATTTAGACAGACCACAACCTATTAAATTGATGGTGAGTTTCTGTTGGATGGGCCCGAAGATGGACATATGTGTACTTTTCTGGTCAGACCCTGGGAAAGTTATGATAACAAACAATCGTGACGATTTTACACTGAGTGTTTTATAGTATTTATTCATCCACACCAAAAACACACACACACACACACACACACACACACACACACATACACACAGGGCCTGAAGTTAGACACAAAGTCTGATTTAAACTGTTTATTCTTCTAGAAATATTTACATTTAAAGTTACATTATTCATTTACACACTGTACTGCTGGAAAAGTAGTCTGAGAACTGCACACTGTAGAGAGGAACAGGACTAAACCACGAGTCTGGGATTTATTTAAAGAAAGCTTTTTACACTCTTTGAGGGTTTTTGAAATTCTTTATGAAGCTACAGGTTCTTAGATTCCTAATATGGTTCTACCTGAAACACTTGTTGGGTTCTCTATTGAAACTTTAGAAGTTCTGCAAAGAACTGTAGTCTATAGCTTTGACCTTTAATTCTGAGTGCAGATATTCACCTGATCCAATGCAAGCCTATTTGTTCAAAATGTAAAAAATGTAAATAAAATTTAAATGTAATTATTCTTAAAGGAAGACTTGCATTTAATTTTTTGTTCCTTAAAAAAAAAAAAGCAAAAAAAAAAAAAAGGCCCCCAAGTAATTCTTTAAATTTGCATTTTGTTTAGGAACAATTCACATTTTAAAAATATTTCTACCACAATGTTCGTATTAGTTCCAGTAACAAGATGGATAAAAAGAGCTCCTTCAAGGTTGTTTAAATAGTTAAGAGTTCTTCTAGCTTCCCAAATGCTTTCTAGTTTGAGCCCTGCATAATGCATTAAGGTGCAAATCAATAAACACTTCCAGATTTTATCGTTTCGAAGCAGTAAAGAAACATTGATTCTTATTTAAATTAATATGATTTTATTAACCATTTGTGTTAAACATTTAAATCAATCAATGTCAATTTCTGGAGACAATTTTAAAAATTATGGCATTGAGATGATCTTAAGCTCTACCCAGATCGTCCAGGAACCTGGAAACTTTGACTTGTTCGTATAATCCTGATCTAAAGCAGAAAATTTCTGAACTACTTCGAGCGCTCTGTTATGCCTACAACTACGCTAAAACCTAGCATTGTAAAGGATTCTTTGATTCAGGGGATCCCCTGAATGGTTTTAGTTTGAACTTGAAAACAGACGTTTTCCTTTTCAGGAAAAAACAAAACAAAACATTAATCATTCAAAATGGCCCTGAGCAAGCATTTTGAAAAAGATTTATACATTTATATATATAGGACTTACTTGTGCTCACATTTAGTTTGTCCCACTGAGGGAACCCTTAAAGGTTTATCATGGATGGTCTCTTCTTTTCCAAGTTGAACTTTTTTAGAAAATTTAAACCCTTTAACTTGAGACTTCAGGAGTAATTGTGTGCTACAGTATGTCTCCCTAAGAACTTGGGTTCTTTAACATATTCCATGATGCTTGTGTCAATTTAGTATGCAGGAGTGTATTCTGCCTTGTGTTTGGATAAAATCATTCAAAAGGATGCGAAAAAAAAAAACTTGGAAAATTCTTGTAATATTTTTACATTTCTTGCAGTTTCTTAGGGACAGTGGATCAACTTTTATTTTAAGATTTCACCTTCAGTTATGTCAAAGCAGATCCACATTTATACAAGACTCATAAATATAAGTGAAATGAAACTCAAGAGCTGAAATAAAATGCTGTATCTGGTTGGTTGCTGATGTGTGCAATAGCGGCTCCTTTAAGGACACACACTCCCTCACTACCTCCTTCTCTCTCTCTCTCTCTCTCTCCCTCCTGCTGTCCAGTTCGGAGACACGACACTGAATTAAGACTATAGGCGACTTTCCGCGGACAGCATGGGGATTGTATCCGACTTGTAAACACAGCTGGAATAAACGAAGCACGATTTTTGGAACGTCTTCAGCATCGCCTCTTTGGATTTGATTTTTTTTCTTGTTTCTTCTGCTTCTTAAAACAAGAAAAGAAAAAGAAAAAAGGTTGAACCTAGCACTTTTGGCATTTAAAACCGAGCAGGAGTTTGTTGGCGGATTGGCAATGAGTGGTGTGTGTGTGTGAGCAGCTCCAGCTCGGTGGATTCCTCCTGGCTTGATGCGGTGTGAGTCCGAGCGACTCCGTGGTTCCGCACAGCCGCCATCGGCGCGCCCAAAGCCGGCCTCGGTGTGAGCGGGGACTCGGTGCTGCGCCGTCACCTCCAACACCTCCTTCACCAGCACACTCACCTCCTCCTTCACCTCCTCCTCCTCCTTCTTCTTCTTCTCCTCATCCACCACCTCCTCTTTCTCCACCTCCTCCTCATGGCGCAGCGGGTGCGTAAAGCAAAAATCCCGGAGGGGAAAAAGTGATTTTTATCTTTCTGTGGGTTGAATGGAAGTCAACTATCAAGTGTACACAGATTCAGAATGAATCATTAACAGTAGGATAATAGTGGAGGTTATCACTCTGGAAAAAAAAATAAAGATGGTAGAAAAGATGATCGACAAATCATTTTCAAGCATATCAAGTTTTTGTTTGTTTGTTTTTGCTGTTGCCTTTTATTTTATATATATATATATAGGCTATATATATATATATATTTGGGGAACTAAATACCTGTAAATATAAGTACATTATGAGATGGAGAATTCTGACCTTCTGATAGCAAACTAAATACATTTGTAATAGTAATGAACGTTA
This sequence comes from Clarias laeviceps, assembly GCA_030014305.1. Lineage (NCBI taxonomy): Eukaryota > Metazoa > Chordata > Actinopteri > Siluriformes > Clariidae > Clarias > Clarias laeviceps. Next base: position 5,668,269 of record JAQMYJ010000010.1, read on the forward strand.
TATAATGTTATACCACTCGCAATTTTAAGCAATTTGTCGTTAAATTTTTTTTGTTTAAATCTCAATCTCGCCTGAAAAAAATAAATCGACGCTACTTTAGAAGTGATTGAACACAAGATACAAATCTAGAACTAAAACATCTAACTTGTGTGTGCGTGTGTGTGTGTTCCGAAAAGACTTGAGACGTGGCCCATTCTGTAGTTAGAAATTTGAATCTAGCCCTGAGGACATTTATTTGCAAATAAAATTCAATTCTAATAAGTTTTTCAAATATAGCCAAGATTCGGTTTTATTTAACAGTAATTTATAATCCCTTTAATGATTTTTCCTATTTGAATTTACAAATTTAGTATAAATGGTTGAAGATTTTAACACGGCTAATGAAGGCTACACACACACACATTGAAATTTTGTTCAGGGTTCCATACAATATTTTTTATTTACTTATTTATTTATTTTAATTTGCTTAACATTCAACCAAAAATAATATAACACTTAATGTAACCATAAGTTTTTTTTTAAATAAACTTTTCTAATATTTGAACAAACTGAGAAACCTTTACTTCTGTTCCAGTCGCCCAACGTTTGGCCAATTATAATTAGCCTTATCAGATTATAGGAAATTGCGGATATTGGATTAGATTTATGGTTAATTTAAATTAATCTTTAAACACACTCTAGTAATAATACAAAATAAATAAATAAATAAAATATTTCATAATATTTGCAAAGCCTAACTTGTATCCTTTTTTGTTGTTGAAAAGTCCATGGTATTGTAGGATTGTTATTTGTTATTCTGAAGTATTTAAAATATATATATTTTAATTTAGAGGAAATAATAAATAATGTCATGTGTGTTTAAAACTTTAAATATATATAAAAAATCTGGAACATGAATTTGACTAGTCTGTATGGATATCGTGTTTTTGTTATGAATCATTATATTTAATAATATTGGTAAAGATTTGTGTATTTTGTGCGTGTGTTGTATTGTTCAAACCGCAGTGAATTACATTCTGGAGATTTGCTGTTTTAGATTATTAATTCTGTGTGTGTGTGTGTGTGTGTGTGTGTGTGTTCAGTACGAGGATCTGGTACATTACGGAGGGGACGGCCTCGGGATCCCGGCCCCGGCGGTGTACGGTGAGCCTCACGCGGCGGCGCGCGTCATGCACGCGATTAACGGGGGACCGGGCCCTGGTTCCGCCGCCGCCGCTCTTCACGCGCACCACTATCCGCTGGCAGCGGTTTCAGGCGTGGGCTCGGCCGTTAACGACGCGCTAAAACGCGACAAAGACGCCATTTATGGGTATGTGTCCTCCTTTTATGGCGTTAATAATAAAACCCGGCACCTATTATGGAGCTGCTGGAACTGCTGCAATATAGAACGAAGTTTGTGGATTGTATAACTACAGTGCGCTTATTTGTAGTTTTATTATTGTACTCTGAAATCGTAAGGATTGTTATAACACGGACTGAAATAAAAACATAGTAAAGTTAAGAGAATATCTGCTTAGATGCGCGAGGGTTTCCTAATTACATATTTAGAGCGTAAAATTAAAATATGCAATAAACGTGCACAATATCTCCCTAATATATGCTGTTATAGTCATATTGGTTACAAAAAGTCACATAGATATGCTTCACGTGTTCATAACGTTCATCCATTTTCAGCCTATCGTGCACGTGTTTTTTCCTTAAATTATATACAAAAATTCGTTGATTCGTTCGTTATCTGATTCTTTTATTTTAACGTGATATCATGTATACACAACCTTTTACCTGTTTTCCCCTCGACGTTATTTACATAATCACACATGTAAACATTTGTGATAATTTTTTTTTTTCCTGTAAGCGATTTCTAACTATGCGCTCTAATCCTTATGAATGATATCAGAGGCCCTAGATATGTTTTCTGTGCTTTATTTAAACGTAGCACTGGCATGCAAAATCTAATTACTTGAAAGCAAGCAATCAGTCAATCAATCAATCTAAAAAATAAATAAATGACAAAGGAAATATGACCAGAAAAAAATTAATCAAGGAACGTTTTTAAAATATAGCACGTCAAATCTGTAAAAGCAATAACACAGCAATTATTATTCATATAATCTGTATAAACTAAAGCATCTGTGTAACAGCTGTTCGCTTTCTAGATAAACACAACAAACAAACAAACAAACAAAGAAACAACACCCATGCTCATGGACACATGCTATGAACATTGGCTTTATTTGATTTCCTTAGTAACAAAAAGAACAGTATTTATTAAATAAAACAAGGAGCACACACACACGCACACACACACACACACTAAAGTGTTCATGGCCTATAATGTCGAGGTGTAAATGCTGTTAAACTGCAAAACACTTAAGACACTGGCTGTATTCCAAACCGCACACTGGACTAACCTACTACTAAGTTATAAACGGTTGTATTAATGCAACAGTACGCCATCTTAGGTAACCATGGTAACCCATATTAGCAGGTCATTCCGCTTTGTGAGTTTGCGATTTGGGGTAGAGCCAGATTTTCCCCTTTGTGTTTTGACATTTTATGGGCTTGTTGTGAAATTGTCTGAAACTAACACAATACTCTGTTGGTAATTATTTGCTGGTGAACAGACTCTGGGGATACAGCCTCAGGATTAGGCTCAATAATTAAGAGAGGATTGATTAAATTAGACTGATTATGTGAATATGCAAGGTGCTAACGTATTCTTTCCGTTATATATTTGTATGGTTTTATTGTGTCCCAAAGTAACAATGATAATAATAATCTAGCACGCCATTTATAGTAACCATGGTAACCCGTGATCTTGTTTTGGCGTAATGTTTAAGATTTACAGCGTTCTTCCATTTTTCTTTTGATTTGTTTGATTCCTTCTTTGAATGATTTGAGAATTAAAATGAAGATATCTGATGATTTAATATTTATTATCGAATACAAATGACAATCTGTTTACTGTATAGGCCAACTTTTTGTGTTTGTTTGTTTGTAAAGCTTCGAATACACAGACAAAAAAGCAACGACACAAATGAGAGCTAAATTTGTAGTAACAATTTTAACAAGCTTGTGAATTTTGTTTCGTTTTACATGTGTATATATTTTTGTTTGTTTATTTATTTATTTGTTTAGATTTTACATTTTTTTCAATCCGGTGAAAAAATCATTTCTACATGAATTAAATACACACAACTCTAAAAACACTTGTGTGTTCTTTTAATTTTTGGCATTAATTGTGTTGGTGCTATATATTTCTTATGTTTATGACTTTATTTAAACTTGGAAATGAAGTCAAGGTTGATTAACGCTGATTAACGGATTCACTTTAGATTAGCTGGTCATTGTGAACTATGTTGGGTAATTCTGCGATTATATAGAGAGATAAATTTTCAAATAATAATTAAAAGGAAGGAAATGCTAATCAAAAAGCTACTTTGTGGTTTTTTTAGTTGCGGTTTTTATTTCTTGTTTTAGAAATCAATAATGTAACTAACCAATGAGTTTTTTTTTTTAACTCATTGTTTTTTCTTTTTTTTCTTATGTATTTTTTATTACAGACACCCGCTGTTTCCTTTGCTTGCACTGGTTTTCGAGAAATGTGAATTAGCGACGTGTACGCCGAGAGAAAGCGGCCTTGCGGCTGATGTCTGTTCATCCGCGTCCTTCGACGAGGACATTACCGTGTTTTCAAAACAGGTCCCTCTTTCCCACCTCCAATCCCCTCTGCATGGGTTTAATGACTTCTAATGAGTCGTGTCGAATAAACGCAGTGAAATTTAAAACTTGACCCTGAAGCGAGTGCGCATGCGCTAAGCTCATTACGCTTTTTATTAATTAAATTATGTTATTTCTATTACAGATAAGGACAGAAAAACCGTTTTTCACGCCCAATCCAGACTTGGATAACCTGGTAGGTTGCCTATTAAAGTAAGACATTATAAAGATCGACTTTGGATTAAAATCTAAATAATTGTTAATTCATTTGAAAAATCATTTACAGATGGTGCAAGCAATACAAGTGCTGCGTTTTCATCTTTTAGAATTAGAAAAGGTGAGATTTCTTATTTTCTTCTTCTTCTTCTTATTATTATTATTCTTATTATTATTAATTGTTTTTGTTGTATATTAACAAAATAAGAGAATTAGATAAGTCTCAAGAACTGCGCTTTTTTTTTTTTTTTGCATAAGTCTTGTTTATTTTGCGATTTTTTCATTTGCCATGTTCTGTCTTGTGATTTCACCTCTTATTCTCTTACGTTTATTTATTTATTTTTTAAAATATATTATGCGTTTAGATGCAGTGTTAGGGCATGTCACGCTCTAATAATTCACGTGTATTTCACGTGTAAACAGACATTTAATCAAGAGAGGGTTTTTTTCACTGCAGGTCCACGAGCTTTGCGATAATTTCTGTCACCGGTACATCAGCTGTCTGAAAGGGAAGATGCCGATGGACTTGGTGGTGGATGACAGAGAAGGATCTTCCAAATCCGACAGCGAGGAATTTAGTCGAAACTCCGGCGGCACCACAGATCAAGTCAGTCTATTTTTATAACCCATCAGCAGGGTTTCCCCTTATGATTAGCCTTTATTTCACCTTGGGATTTATTTCATCTGGAGCCTGTTATCAGTAAGCGGCTTGTGCGCATGCGCGTGTTCTGTTCTTATATACATTATGTATAATGAAAACACTGGGTTTATGTCTAAAAACATACACCAATCACCTTTCAGCGAAGAGAGCCATGTCTATCCAGTGCACTTACCAAGCTCAAGTGGCCTAGTAAACCTGTGTCAGGGATTGCTTGTACTGTAACTGATTATGGCATTATTTATTCATCCCTTCGTTTGAGGTTTGAATTACTGAACTTAAAGAACTGCTTGAGATGTTCACACACACAAAAATGAATAAACAAATATATATAAAACAAAAAAAAAGAACAAAAACAAAAAACAATCCAAAACCAACTCTAGACTAGATCTAAACAGGTGTGCAAACATTTTAGGCTTGTAAATACACAATGTTTGAAGATAACATTTATTTTTTATAGTGAATAGAAAGAAAGACAGCCTTTATTACAGTGTGTAAAATGCTAACAATAGGACATACTATCCTGCTAAATTCTACCTGAGTCTTCTTTCTTTATTTTTTAGTTATCAATTGATTGATTGGTTTATTTTTTGTTTATTTTTCATCTTGAGAACCAGTAATGCATGTTTTGGAAGAAATATGTGTAATTCATGGGATTTTTCACAATACATAAAATAATTAGAAAATGTCTATGATATTAAATTAACAACAACAACATTACATACTACAGAGGAAAGATCTCCATACATATCGGAAATTCACATAATTAAGCAATTACACACACAACCCCAGATGTTTTAACACAAATTCATCATGAATAGGAGAGACAACTCGTGTATACGTATAAAGAAATTATAATCATATAGAGGATGCCTTAAATTAAAATTCAAAAAAGTATGTGTTAATTTCCCTTATGTATGGAGACTATTGGGATGCCCTGCAGGAACTTTTATATTGCATTAATATGCACCAAAAATTATAATAATATCTAGACTCTATTGTGTTTTGTTAAGCTTTCTTTAAATGTTCATTGGATGATTAATGGTTCTCCTCCTCCAAAAAACACGAAGAGTTCTACTTGGAAACCTTCTAACAGAGAAATAATTAATTGTAGGGTTTGACATTTGACGCTGTTCTCAATGAAGAGCAGCTCAAGAACTATTTTCTAAGAGTATATATACTGTAAAGTGAATTGCAGTAAATGTAATATAATGTAATATATTACATTACCATGGCGTGTTATTTGCAGCATATAAAGGAGATTGGTTTTACTACAGAAAGTAAATGGGTGAATCCTATTTGTCCAGAGTTAATGAGACACTGTGCCCTACGTTCCTACCCTAACTGTATATTGTACAACATATAGTGCTAAAAAAATCTTTTAAACTGACTGGCACAGAATATTCAAAGTGTAAGCACTACAGAAATGTTAGTGTCTTAACCCCTGTCAAAGCATTAATAAAGGTTACACGGACATTTGAGCTTGGTTTATTTCTGAAAGCAGGCTTGAATGGCTCGGCCTCAGTGTTGTGCAAAGGGAGGTTTTGCTTCGGGTCGTACACAGTTTACAGAAGGTTTATCCACCACAGCTGTTCTGAGGTCAGCACGGAGTTTGAAGTTTTATGAAGGTTCGGCTGCAAAAGCACGACGATGACGCAGGGGAGGAATCAGTGTTTATGTGCAAGTCGAACATTATTACTCAACAATCATGTTCTGTATTGGGGCTGAGTTTTAAAAAACATCCTGCTTTTCGGGTGGTGTATATAAAAGAGCCGACGCGGGTCTGGCTTCAAAGGCTCATGGGATGGTGTTGTTTCTGAATGAAGCCACATGTTTACATTTCTGTGTTTGCTTTTCATATGAGGGAAATACTTGTGTGTTAAATGAGTTTTCAGACTTGTCTAGATGGGCTTCTCTCTCTCTCTCTATGTAGTTTTCTGTGTATGTGTGTGCTTGCTTACATTTTTGTATACATATGCAGACATACTGTAGCTCCATGTGTCGCTTTCTCGTAGAAGTTTCTCTTGAGGTTGTGGGATGGTGATTGTTATGTTACGTACTTTTAAACGTGTAATCAAGTACTTGAAATTCTACACATTGCTTTGACAGTGAATGAAAAAAAAAAAGATAGTATTACGACTTTGCCGCATCACACCTCCAGGGTTCCTGGTTCGTTCCTGAGCTCGTGTTACTGTCTGTTTGGAGTTTCACATGCTCCATGTGGGTTTCCTCTCCGGTTTCTTTCCACCTCCCAAAAAACATACCTGTAGGTGGATTCTTGACTCCACATTGCCCCTAGGAGTGAATGAGAGTGTCAGGGTGTGTGAGCATGGTGCGGTGTGATGAACAGGCTTCTGTCCCGAACGTTTCTTAGGATTCTGCAGATCTATTATGACGTCAATATTTTAATCTCGGCGAAAACAGAGGGGATGTTGAGTGCAGAATGTTATGTTGGATGTCATGTTAAATCACGAAACCATTGCTATGAGGTTTTTTACCCCATGGGCAAAAAAAGAAGACATTTTGGATTTGGGATAATTTTAAGATGTTGGATGAAAAATAGTTTAATGATTGTAAGCGATAGTGGGTGTTGAGAAATAAAAAAAAAATCATATCTGAAGTATTTAATGGTCGCTTTCCAAAAGCTGTATATTATCAACATTAATAAAGATAATGCACTGACAAGCAGAAAAGCTGTTCCAGAGAGATTGAGGTGAATAAATGTGTAAAGAGTGTGTTTTAACAATCAGTGTTCTGAAGCTCTGATTCCTCTAAGCTGCTTGCTCTGATGATGCTCCTATGCAGAAAAAAAACCCCTACCAAAAGCATATATATGGAAAAAGTCAATTGGAGAACTTAGGAGATGACTGAAGTGTGTTTTTTGAATTCCCATATGTCATAACAGTGATCATGGGCTCACCGCCGCCCGCATTCAATCCCAACCACAAATATCCATGCTGGCTAGCTACATCAGCTGTGAGCTTAGCAAGCCATGTTAATTGTTAAACACCTCGGACACCTCTGTCGTCTTCACAGGTTAGCTGGAGAATGCTAACCAGGCAGCCGCAACCCATGTAGCTCACGTAATGGAGTATTTTTATTTTTATTTTTTTGCTAAAATGGCCAAACGGTCTTTCAAGAGAAATGCGTTTTGCTCAGGAAAAAAAAAAAAAACGTTTAAGATGTTTGGTTCTCACTATTCCTGGCTCCGCCCACTAGTCCTGTTCGTTACTCATGGTACAGTACACTGGGAAGAACGAGAATGTTTTATTATAGGACTTACTTATAGTGCAACTTATATAGCATTGGATATGGCATTTTACAAAAAAAACTAAATCAAAAGTAAAGGCGCCCCAGACTAGAAATAACCAGGCTGATGGAGAAGAAAGAAACAAAGAGGTGTTTATATATCTTGTGCATCATGATATTTATTGTAGATGAACCCTATCATCCCCCTGCCTCCATATGTTCTAGCTGCGTTCTAGCTCTGTCTGTGTGTGTGTGTGTGCATGAAAACTGAGCATGTGTTCTATATTATCTCTTACAGCATGAGTCTGGTATGCAGTTTCATACTGCACTGGACCAAATCATATATCACCAATATATCTAATACTCATTTCTCTCTCTCTCTCTCTCTCTCTCTCTCTCTCTCTCTCTCTCACACACTCATACAAGATGTGTTGGAGGGAAGATGACTCCGTCTCCGTTCACTCCACAGAAGGTCCAGCACCCTGCGGCGGACGTTCCAGTTCTCTCAATGGAGACAACAGTAGTGAACATGGTACAACACACACACACACACACACACACACACACGCATAGTGGCTGTCATATTAGCATGAGTATTTGTGAAGTGCACACCGAGTGCCAAGTGAAACAGAGCTGCTGAGGTTTTGTCATCTCTTGCATAGGTTTACACTTTAGCACCACCCTGGGGGTCCACTACTACACACTACTACTACAACTACTACTACTACACACACAAATTCATATGGGAATAAAGATATTTTAGGTTTCTAGTGTGTGTGCGTAGATTTGTCAGGAAATGGTGCGTGGTGGATCGAAAGAGAGTCTGGTCTGTGCTATTCAACTCTGTGCACCAAACCATGGCCAATAAAAAACAGCATACACACTTCTCCAAAGCATTCAAGTGCGTGCAAATGTGTGTGTGTGGTTGTGTGTTTCCTCACAGCTGTTTGGCTGTCTCTGTCAGAATAACATGCTCCCTGAGCTGAGGAAGAAAGATCATGTGTGTAGACATATTTATACTTTTGTGATACTTTCCTGAACTAGAACTACACAGTTCCTGTTGTGCATTTCCACCAAACTGCAGGAACCGTAGAACCACAGCTGTTTTATTTAAGTGTTCGGCAAAAAAAAAAAAAAAAAACAGTGGATATTTGCTCATATTTCTTTGGGTTCTTGCTGATATATTTGCAATGTAAATGCATCCAAAGTTCCTGAAAAAGGTCTTGTATCTATGGTGTGAGTATATTATCGAATGATGTCCAAGTTTAGAAACACTTGTGTGTATCTCAAACACCCTCCCACACACATATTTAACAAATCACTGACATTTGGCACAGTAAACCCTCAACGAGTTCCTGGTCCATCACAAGTGTCTACTCTGGAGCATGGAACAAAACAAAACAAAACAAACAAAACAGCAAGGCCCAGGAGCTAAAACTGGTCTCAATTTATCCAAAGTTCCTTAAAATGTTCCTGTAATCCTGAAAAGGCTTTGCAGCTTTTCTTAAGTCCCTGCAAAAGTCCTTAGGTTCCAGTTATTACATCTGCAATACAAATGTGCCTAAGGTTTCTTTAAATTCCTGAAAAAGGTTTTTGACTCCCTGAAAAACTACCTGGTTTCCTGACAATGGAAAAACACCTAAAAGCCTTGTGTTCCTGAAAAGGTTTCCGGGTCTCTGACCAAGTTCCTGCAGTGGAAAATCACTTTACAAATGTCTAAACATGATTAAGTTTATACACGTTCCCCCCACATCAGCACCAGCCCCTGAGACAGTGCAGGTCCCGGTCTTTACTTTGAACTGATACAGGAACATCCAAGTGGCCAGGTTTCCTCTCCAGAGGAAGTGAGGTTCCTGCACAAGCGTAACAGGCGAGAGAAGCTTTCTGCTGTCTTCCATTCACTTCGAGTCATCTTTGAAAAAAAGAAGATGCATGTCATGTCATCTGGAACTTATCCACTTCTGGAGACAGTAAACAGTTTATTATTTGAACCACAAGCTCGACAATCAGCTCATTGTTCCAGAATAACCATATGTTCATACTAGCTGGGGGCAGGTTGATGACGTCACCACAGATTTGTCTTGTAGTAGTTTAGAAACCACTACTGTTGTCTCTTGTGGGTGTGGCCTATCTGAGTTATGATAAGAACTAGTAATAGTATATAATATATAGATATGATTTAAAGGCAATGATTTGATATTTGATGATACCACTGAATTTAGTTCACTAATTCATGTAAGAGCAATTAAATTTTCAAATAAAAATTTTCAAATTCAAAATTCAAAGTTTATTATACCACGAATCTGGTACAACATGATTCACTTATAAACAGTGTTGGGTGACGTTACTTTTTAAAGTAACTAATTACATTACAAAAGATATTACTGTCTTCAAAAAGTAATCAGTTACATTGCAGCGTTACTTTCTGATAAAAGTAACTAGTTCGAGTACTTTTCCACTGCAGAAAATAAAAACTGTGATTCCTCATGTATGCTGTTTTAGTCAAGACCTTTATAATTATTCTACCACCATCACTCAGTGAAGTTTGGCCCATAATCTGTTAACTACTAATACCACTATCTCACCTACGCGGTTTCGCGCGGTGGCCGTAAGTACAGTTCATCATGATTCATTGCGAGTTTTGGCGCTGTGATTAGGTTTCCATCTTTCCATCGGTCCTCGCATAGTCAAACTGCACAGGTGAGATAGGGGTATAACAGCAGGAATAACAGAGGTGGGGGGGGTTAACGGGGCGGGGCTTGTAGGACGACATTCACACACACACACACACACACTAATGGATTGGGAATGACTGCTGTCTGACTCACGGATTACATAAATTGTCTGAATAATTTCATTTTTGAAAAAATAACTAAATAACTGAATATTTAAATGGAGGATCGAACGCATTAGATTACTCGTTACATCAAAAAAGTAATCCAAGTACTCTAACGTGTTACAAACACTGCTTACAACAACTCTATTTGATAACAATACTGAATCTGCTATGATGCTATTCTATTTATATTAAAACAACATGATTTTTATTTGATATAATTTAATGTGACCAAATTTGTTTACAGTTAATTCACAAATAATAATTACATACAGAATAACTAATTAACATATCTGAACTATGGGCAAATCATCTTGTAATCTTTGGAGTTGTACAGAAATTTATCATTAATATATTTTCCCCCCTGACATCTTATAAAATGGTTAAAATAGATGATCTTACTTCCTGGTTGTGAAGTCATAAATACTTTGCATTAGTACATTTCTAATGCTATGCTAGTTAGTCCATTCCTTAGCCATGTTGCAAAAAGATTAGCAAAGCCAAAAAGTAGAAGAAAAAAAAATCCCCTCAGGTATCAAAACTGTTTTTCCAAGCTCTCACTTATAATTATGACAGTAATCAGTGTTTAAGTGTGAAGTTTGGCAGATGAAAGTAGCATAAAGTAATTCTCATGTAGAGCTCTTAGCTCTCTGCTAAGAACCTAAAACGTTAGCGCGGCTCAGGGTTAGCCATATTAATTATGCATCTCTCCTGAATGGACTGATCTCAGGGGCATCACAATGCAGTTTTTGTATGTGTGTGTGTGAGTGTGTGTGTGAGTGTGTGTGTGTGAATGAGCTCCTTGGCCAGGTGGGCTTAGCATAAATACACATAACTACACAAATAAACTGTTGCAGCACAAACCATGTTTTAGAGCATGATGCGTGCGCACACACACACACACACACACACCACCACCACCACCAGTGAATTCTGCTGGCTAGTGTGGATGTTTGTACATGTGTGTGTAGTAGTAGTCAGGAAATGACGTTCCCTTAGAGTAATAAATGCTAACTGTACGGCTAATGTAGCCTGTGCATTTAAAGGGTGGAGTGTAGAAAGGTTAATACTGGGGCTCTAAAACAACATTTAAACTACCTCAGAGCATAGAAATGTAGTTTTTAAATGTTTATCTCCTCTTGGATGGCTTAAACTGATGATTTAGAGTTGTATTTGGGACAGATGTGTTATCTCAGTGGTAAATTCCCCTCGGCTCCAGAATGAGGCCACAAGAACCTTTTAATGCCTCGCTAGCTAATTTAGTTAATGTTAGTGAAAATTATTTCAAATGTAAATTCATATATTTTAACAGGTTACCAAATTGTCGAGCTAAGATGACTTTACCCAAATTCAAACCTTTATCATCTGTTAAAAACCATTTTAGAAGCTAAGTATTAAAACCAACAAACAAACATTTTTAATAAACTCCACAATATGCTAGTTAGAAACAGTTAGCCACAGCGTCCAGATGCTAAGCTAGCTTTGTCAGTTAATATTATTTTCATTTTTATTTGAACAGGTTTGGCTGCTTCTAATTGAATCGTTAAACATAATGCTTCAAATCAAGACTCACATTCTGAAATCCCACATTCAAACACATGCTAGTTTGGCTGGCTAGCAAGGTAGCAAGTAGTCATTACTAGGGATAGCAGAAGGAGGGGATGATAAATTTAAAGTGTTTTGTGAGATATAAATTACATTTAATGTATTTACTAAATTGTCCATTAAAAATTAATATTTGTTATATTCAGATATACAGTATACAGAAGGTTTATTGGTAAGGGTTGTTAGCTAGCTACCTAGCCAGTAGGAAAGGGCAGGAGGACAAGGTGATGTGTTATTAATGCTTTAGAATGATCTGTTTAGGCTGACTTTTTTCGTGTTTTTCTGTGCAATCCAGTACATTTAATGTTTTTGCCACTTTCAATTCATCTCTACACTGTACAGGCTTGTGAATTGTGAGAACAACATTTCAGTAATGTGAGTACGGTTTAAGTTTGATGATCTTTAAATGGTTAGATAGCCTTAAATAGCCAGGATTTATTTGTCTTTGGCTCAGATGTCTTTTCTCAGCGCTAAATTCACCTCAGTCACAGAATCTAGGTGCTAGACTAGCTAATTTGGGTAATAGTAGTTAAAATTATTTACATTTTTCTGATGTATTTTAACAGGTTTGGCTGGCTATGAAGTATGTTGATTCTAATAATCATACTAATATTAGCTTATGACCAGTGCTAGCTAGTTTAGTAGCAAGTAGTTAGCTGGCTTGTTAGTAGGGTTGGACAACAGCTTGAATGGTTTAAAATGATGTGTTTAAGCTAAATTTACGGTTTTGTTTTGATTTATGCAACCTTTTATGCAACCGTTTGCTCCGTTCAGCTCTGTTTTGATATACATTGAGATCTGTGAGGCATTACAGAAATATGCATGTTTGAAAAAAAATCATCAGAATCATCGATATCAACATACTGTAAACATTTCTCTTTTTTGCAAGTCTGAAGTAAAAATTAGTTTAAGTAATTTTACTGCTCTCCTAAAAATTCTATATAAACGCACATGCATATTTATAGAAAGTTATTTATGCTAAACTTTTCAACAACAGGTGACCTTTTGGACCACGGTGCCGCTTCTCCAAGCACAGGGGACGACGATGAGACGGACAAGGACAGGAGGAACAACAAAAAACGAGGGATTTTCCCTAAAGTGGCAACCAACATCATGCGAGCATGGCTCTTCCAGCACCTAACAGTAGGAACAAATATTTAAATTTTTCTCTTAACCTTTTTTTTTTTTTTTTTGTCTTTGACCTGTACACGAACGGCCTAAACGTTTTACAGGAATTGTATAGGTAGAATATGCAGCTCTCTGTTTATAGATGTTTAAGGATGAGTGTAAGAATTTATTTTACTGTTAGAGCAAATTGTGGACCTCCTAAGGGACAACATTCCACACCAGCTGTTAGACATACCACAGTTTATTATCAACCAAAAATTTTTCTTAAAACACATATCACAGAGACAGTTTGATTGTAAGATTAAACACAATAAAAATGTTATAGGCTACTGGGGAGTCTCTTAAAAAGCCATACATTACAGTACAGCTCAAACTAAAGTGCTGGTGCTATCGGTTTACAATGACTTTACAAGAGCTGCTTTATGTTAAGGGTTCGCAGACACAAGAGTATAAACACAGAATACAGGGCCAAAGAAAGACAAAGCTACACACTGCAAAGAATAATCTTATCATGTGAAAATATAGGAAGAATGATCTAAAGTTTCTCATTTTACAATACAATACAATTTTATTTTACAGTAAAACTAATTTAATTAGTTCTGTTTTTTAACATGTCTGTCTAAATAATATATATAAAATTAAAGCATGAAAACTTAAACATTTAGAAAAAGGTAAAATAATTTAATTTGTAGAAATTTCAAACAATATTAAATATACATGTACCATTTTCAGTGCATCTTTAAAGAATAATTATATAAAACCAACACAATTAAAGTGGATAGTTGCATAATATTTGCTGTCCTAATCTCCAAAGAACCATATAATTTACACTCCTTGTGCATGTAATATAAAATATTAGCTTTGTGTAAATTGTGTACTTACTAGATTTAATGAAGCATTGGAAATTTATTTATGTATTCACATACTAGAATTATTTTAAATTAAAATAAATTAAAAGTAAGCCCTATTATCAGTTTACTGTACTACTTCCTCTCTTTCTTTCTTTTTAATTTTACATCTTATGTACAAATTTTAGCTCAAATAAAATTTGCATCTAGCTGCTTACTTTTGCAAATTATTTCTACAAATCTCACATCATTACTGTTAATAAATGTTATTGTTAAAAATTGTCTGAAACATTACAGGTAGAAAAAAAATGTTTTTAATAGTCAGAAACACAATGTGGTCAAATTTAAGCCATTTTTGTCATACAGAAATTTTTTTTTGCCAAACTCCTTATTGTGCTTTTCCTTTATCTTGTTCATGACCATTGCTTGGAAAGTAAACATTTTGCATAGCAAATGTATAGCATTTGCTATGCAAATAACAGATAAAGATTTATAAGTAGCATTGAATATAACCAATCATCTTTTCTTAAATAGACTAATTAATTTTTATGTTACTGTGACAAAGTAGGAGAACTTATTGAGTCTCATTGAATTCTACACTTTGTTTAGTTTTTTTGGTAATTTTGGCATTTTTAAGTTCAACTTATATTTTAAATCTTGTTTAGTAGAAAATTAGTCTATAGTTTAAGCAAATAAAAAAAAAAAAAAAAAAAAATGGCAAAAAATTTGCTAGAAATGTGATGGTAATTTTTCCCATTTAGTTAATTGGGTAACTTCCTACAGAAAAAGAAATCATGAAAGAAGACAAATATATCTAGAAAGTCACATCTTTACACCACTTTGATCAAGGTTCTAGCAAGACATTGTTTATGTGAAAATGGTCATTATAAATCAGACTTTCGGGGAACGTACAAAGTGTAATGAAGGTATCAGCACTACAGCTTATGATTTTGAGCTGTAAGTGAAAATGATAATCTTATATATTTTTTTCTAAACGAAAAAAACAACAAGGCAATTCACAATATGAAGGCATGTAGCATCATCTGTCTCTTTCATTCTATTGGTATTTTACTTATGCTTGCACACACACACACACACACACACACGGGCTGCACTCTGTTGGGTAATTAGCGTGTAATTTGCCGCCCTCCTGTTAGCAGATGTGCAGCAGAGTGTGTTAAGCCTGCAGCAGCAGTGAACAGGAACAGTGCTGGCATTTGGCTCTTGTTTCATATCTCACTAATCAAACGCATGCCCTTGATGACACACATCCTATGCTGACATTCTGTAGCGGTCAATAAAACATCACACTGCAGTGTTATTTTTTTGGTGTGACAGAAATATGGCTAATACTCATGCAACGTTTGAGACATTAAGTGTTTAAATTCATGCTTGTATTTTAATTCTTCCATTTCCCACTAATAATAATATCACTGTAATAAAGTGGCCCAAGTAGCACAACCTATAAATGCGTGCTACAAATCGTTAGAATTTCAGACACGTGGACAAACTTTGTCTAAGATCCCCAAAGCTCGTTAAAGGTCGGGGGTCACGGATATCACAGAATGCTTCAGTTGTCCGGCTGCTCATATCTGGCAGAGTAACCCGCAGAGAAAGTACACACAACGGCAAAATGGTCTGGCCCATCCTCTGAGCTCCCCTTTGATGTCTTAAGATCCTAAATAGAAAAAAGGAAAAATCTATTCGAGACTTCAGTGTCTGACCGCCCGCATGCTCTCTCTGATAAACTCTCACTGTGTACATTTCTTATTCATGCTGATGTTTGTAAAAATTAAATTTCTCTGACCTACGCCTGCTGATTATTGCCTAATTTCATCTTCAGAGTGGCTGTCAGAATCGCAGGCGCCAGACTAATTAGCACACACTCACACACACACACACACACACACACACACACACACACAGGTTTGTGAGGACCTTCCATTAAAATATTACTATGCCACACCTAAATTTGATTTGAACATTAATCTCAGTAATGATTTTTTTTTGTTTCTTTTCTTTTCTTTTATTGCTTTTAAGAAAAGCTGTAATTTCAATTAAAATAGGAAAGAAATGTGGGGACATTAAAATGGGGACCTGTGAGATATCATTTGCTTTTCCCCTCAAGGATTTAAAAACATGTTCTCACACACACACGCACACACACACATTTGTCTTACTCTAATTATGAGGTCCTTCTACTGAAATATTCCTATGCTACATTTAAATCCAACATTACCCTTAACCTCAGTAATTGCTGATTTGCTTCTTTTGTTTTATTTCATATTATTACTTTTATGAAAATCTGTACTTTTTATTTAAAAAAAGAAAAGAAAAAGGTAGTTCCCGTTGCGTGAAAATCGGTTCCAACAAAGTAAAAAAAAAAAAGAAAATCGCCCCGAGCACACACACACACACACACACACACATTTACCTTTGCACCATACATCAGAGACTGGCAACTCTGCCCTTTTCATGACTTCTTTTTATTAACAGCCTCTGGTTTTCTTCATTCGTGGCTTTTTATTTTTATCTCCAGCGGCTTTTTTACACGCTACCGATTTTAGTTTTGCGCCTTTTCTGTTTGCCTTACTGCTCCTTTTGAAGTGCAGAGACATTTGGAAGCAATGAACAAGACTCTATTAGTGTCACTAAGGTAAATGGGTGAAAAACATGGTGGAGGTGGAGGAGGGATTTTTTTTTTTTTTGGTAAATGGGGGGCCAGAGATCCCTTGGTTTCCCTATTCTCCTCCTCTCCTCTCCTCCATCTGTCCAGGGTCGAACTCACTGTTATCAAAACATCATCCATTACGGAGCTGACAGCCTCATCGGGGGACCCGGGACCCTGCGAAAAGCCGTGGGGAATTTCCGTCACTGCCCCACGCCAAAAGGGGGGAAGAAGTAGGGAGGGGGTGAAGGGGAAAAAAAGAAAAATGAAGGAGAGAATGAAAGAGAGTAGAAGCGATTCATCATGAGAGCTCATTTTTTCTCTTTTCTTTGAGGTGGTAAGCGAAGATTGGTGGAGTGAAGAGAGATGGAGAGGCAGGGGATTATCAGAAAATCCTGTCACTCCCTGACTTTGTGTTTTATTCCTTCAAGTCACGATCCAGAGTTTGTGAAGTCATTTCTGTTGATTACGAAAGATTATTTTGTTTTTCAGATTTGAAGTACCTAAAATTTAACAAATAAATCATTTCCACATAATGTGCACATTGTGTTTTACACAAAAGTAATGCAGTACATGCTCAGGATCTCATATTTAATAATGTAGAATTTTACATGTTTTAAAAATATAAGAAACTAGTAAATGTTTTACAGATGATTTAATACATTTCAACCTTAAGATTATTTTTCCAGAAATATAGATTGGAAGGCAAACGGCAAGACTTTGCTGAATGTAAATTGCCAGTTTTAAATTTACCAGATTTTATGTAATATATTAAATATGCTAAGATAGAAAAGAGAAATAAAATTTAAAAGGGTAAAATTTGTAAAACATTAAAATGTATTGTAAACATATTTGAATGTTTAGTGTGTTAGATTTTGTTTTTAAATTCTTGAAATTTCCACTTTTTTACTCGATAAATACTAGAACTTGTTTTTTCTTATTTTCATTAAACATTCTGCATTTAATTTGATCTTCTATATAGTTTTAAATTATTTCAGTTTAATATTTCTGTTAGGTATTTGCTTCTTAATTGTAGACAAATGTATTGTTTGCCAACATCTAAATATTAAAACAAAAAAAAAATAGTTTACAGGAAATTTTGACATTCAAAAATTGGAATATGGTGTTACTTTTGTTTTGTGGTTACGTTTTTTTTTTTTTTTTTAATTAAAAAACATTTGTTTGTGTTTAATAATTTTTTTTAATCATTTTAATCACAATATATTATGTTAATACTGTATTGAAATTTATAACTGACAAAAAATGTATCTTTCAGAACGAGACGTTCGTCTGCTATGTTCTTCAAAAGCCTCTTGACTGTAACAGCCATAAAGTGCTGATTTAACAACTGGACATATATATATATTTTCTGAGCCCGAGTATGGACTTTATCTCATGAGTTTGGACGCCGCTGTCAGGGAAAAACGCTTTCCATCTAGGCAGCCTAATCTCAGAGGAATGTTGGGGAGGTGGCGATGATTGGAAACGTCCGTGATAAAAAAATATTGTTTTTGGTGAAAATCACTTTAGAAGAATCTGTGGCAGATCTCCTATTTTGTTAGTATCTTTTCAAATTCCTTGTTGCTGATTTAATATGAAATGCTTCTTGATGTTTCTAACTGTAGCCTTCTTTAACAGAGTATCACTCTAGTCTGTGCACACACATGGTGTGTTTTAAAGGTGTTTTAACTTTAATTCCCTAGAATTACTGATAATTAGGGCACTAACAGTTTTACTACCCCAGAAAACAGGATAATCACCTCCACACACAAACACACACACACACACAACTTACTTCCTCATCACCCAGGGAGCAGCGCAGGCTCATTCAGCTGTAAACCACTAAAGCTCACTAAAGCTCACCCACAATTTGCTAGCACAGCAATAGCGACAGGTGTTCAGCACCCAAAAGCTGGAGCCAGGCCGAGTTGTTAACACCGCTGACCCTTGATCAGATTTAACGCCGGCCTCTCTGTATTTTCAGCTCCTGATAAGATATCGCATCTGATCCAGGGTCAGTGTATAATCGCACACGGGGGTTTTCTTCATTTCCGCACAAATTTCCCCCGGGATTACGACAAGAGTTTAGTGGTTGCGTAGCCTTTGATTGCAGGATTGTTATTCGTAATTACTTTGTTACTTGCCGTTTGGAATCCAGAATGTAAACTCATTCAAATTAGCACCAACGCTTCCTGTTATCCTTTTTTTTGTTATTTGTTTAGCCACAGAACAGTTTATATTGTGATCAGGGATGTGATCGTTAACTGCCATGAAGGATTGTTAAGGAAATAACAGCAATAGCAAGTAGAAATGTAAATGGGGGACTTTTACTTTTACTTGAGTCATTCATTGTTTAATGATACAAATAGTCATTTACACAGAGAATGAACAAACTCACAAAAAGAAATGTAATAAATAAATAAATAAATACAATTTAGAATCTATGCTAAAGGCAAAAAACTAATTAAGGATATTGTAATGATTTAATTTAAATGCAATTTTAAATAAGTTTGTTTTCTATAACTTGATGACAGAGTAGTATTATTAAACTGGCCTTATTTACTTACTAGTACAACATTGAAAAAAGAAAGTTTTGTAACTCAGCTCTACTATGTGGCAGTAAAATCCTCATTACAGCGGAACCTCGGCATGCGATTTTAATCCGTTCCGGAGGCGAGTTCTTAAAGCGAAATTTCCTATTGCGAAACACATTTTCCCATAAGAAATAATGTAAGTTCAGATAATCCGTTCTAGCCACCCAAAAATATTACCAATATTACCAATTTCCAACACTTTATTCATATTTCTGCATCTAAAAACAATCAAAACATGTAAATGAAGTAAAATATGACATAAATAGACATTAAACCTCAATTAACCTTAATTTCTTTAAAAAACGAAACGTAAAGTGGCTTTCTTTTCTTCTTGCTGCCGTGCTTGCTAAAATCCTTGGGGCCCATGGTCTATGTTTTCACCAAATCTTGTCAAAATGCAAACAAAAATTTAGTTCTTAAGGCGAAATTTCGTGAGGCAGGGTGTTCGAATGCCGAGGAATCACTGTACTATATATTGTACAGTGTAAAAAAGATGCTGCGTTCCCATAAAAAGTGGTAATTCTGAATTTCCAATCTCCAACTAGGAATAAAAAAATATCAAAATCAAGTCCGAATTCCTACTTCAGTAGGCTTTAGCATGTGATGTCATATCAGCACAGCTGCTAACACCATCAGCAGTGAAGAAAATGACAATTCTGTGCTTTTAATGATCTTATAATACTATTTATTTTGGATCAGTCAATGTACACACACATTTTCCCACTTCCACAAAGAAAGCTGCGATTTGTTCTCAAGTCTCCATGTGTTTTTTGTTAATCAGGTTTTTGGTTCCAAGTGACTCCGCCCCATAGCTCACTGGGCTATTATTTTTAATGTGTCCTATAATTTATTAGTTACCCCCATTATAGTCTACTGTATATTTGCTTCATGGTATCATGGTGCCCTTTTGCTTGTTTTTATTTGTGTGTTACGTTTGTTTATGTTCTTTCATGAAATACTTCCTCCTTTTTTTCAAGTCATAACACAGAAAATTATATAACCGACAGGACATCAAATTAACTGTATTGCACATACACCCAACAATCTAATTACTTGACCTGAGTCCAGTATTTTAAAATGTCAGAAATCTGATGATAGCAGCTTCAGCTTCAGGATTTAAAATGTTGTTTGCTTTCATATAAAGATCATATTATTTGTGTTTATGCAAACACTCTTGTATGAACATCAGTATGATTAATACATGTTCTTTGTTCTGTGTGTTAGCACCCGTACCCATCTGAAGAGCAGAAGAAGCAGTTAGCTCAGGATACGGGTCTCACCATCCTCCAGGTCAACAACTGGTGAGCGTGTTTTAAACTGAAGAGACACTGATACACCTTAAAGTCATACATTTGGAAAGATGATTGAGTTTGTGTAGAAGGTTTGTTCTAGTGTGTATAGTATAGTATATTGTGATGGAACAAAGTTGTTTAACATGCCTTTGGCTTTGTATTTTTCATATAAAAGATTTAAAGGTGATGATTCAGTCGCATCAGTCATAAGGTTCAGGTCCAAAATCTTAGAGTTGCCTAGCAATACGATTTCTTTAACCACCTGCCTAAGTCTTCAGCTCTAAGGCGCCTCCATAGATCAGACTTGTTTGTCCAGCACATCTCATGGGTTGGAATCTGGGGACGGCCGGGGTCCTGCACAATTCGGGAACGCCAATTAGCATGTATTTGGACTGTGGGAGGAAACCGGAGAACCTGGAGAAAACCCACCAAGCACGTAGAGAACATGCAAACTCCATGCACGGAGGTGTAAGGCGACAGTGCTAACCACTAAGCCACATGCCGACAGTAATACTAATTATAATAATAATACTTTGAGAAAAAAAAATAGAATTTTTTTTTTTTTTTTAGTTGTCGTTCCAGTTCCAGGCGACGCTGACGTTGTAGAATGTTGCCAGCACGTTCAAGTCAGACTGGAAAGTACCAAACTGATTTTCATTGTAGTGCCACGTTCCCTCAGCGACAGTGACATTACGGGTTCTCCCTAAGTCGCTATATTACGCGCGTTCAGCTGGTACTCACCAAAATCATTTTCATTGTTGACGACCTTGCCGGGTCTTTCCAGCGCGCGCCTTTGCATGGGAACAGTGTGGTCCCTTTTCAGAACAGGTGAGGGGGTGGCATGAGGAGTGCAAACAAGCACTTGTCAAATTAAACAATTTTCACAGTGAACAGCTGGACCGGTTTATTTAAACACATATACACACACACACACACACACACACACACCACCACTCCCCCTTCACACACACTCACTCACACACACACACAAAGGCTGACCGCTGCATAACCCCACATTACGGTGAGGCCAGAGGAACGTTTTATGATGGTGCAACCCATGTGTTTTTACGTTCTAAGGTTAAGCAGCCCAAGTGTCCATAACAACACATATGAATTCACAGAAAGTGGATTAATTCATTGTACAGATAAAGTCCTGAACATTAATAATCCTGATGCATATAATAAACGTATAGTGTTTGTGTTGCGCGGCATGTGTTGTTGGCGAATAACCTTCATTTGTGTCTCTTCAAAAGCGCCTCAAATAGCTGTAGCATATTTACCACATGCTTTGTATTTATGGTAAATGCTTGCCATGTGAGTGTGCAGTATGCGTGTGTATATGATGAGGAGGCCGAGCCTGGCGCTCGTAAAAACCCAGATTCATGGTGTGAAGCGAGGGGTCAGCCAAGGGTCAAACTTTTACCCCTAAAAGAGGGGGCAGGATTTGCAACCGTATGGCTTTTTCTTCTCGAATCCGATTGGTCACTGGACAGGTGGCGTGTCATAACGGAGCTGATTTATTGGCATCGGTGCTGATCTGGGGTCAGTTTTAATATTCATTTCTCTGATAGTACATTGACATGGACACTTAGAAGAAAAGAGCATGAAAATGTAGCTTTTCTTGTCATTAAGAGGTACATCTTAAACCGTGCAGATTTTGTACATTTCATCTCGTTTCATTCACGTAGAAAAGTGTGTGTTTTTTAGAGCTTTGACTGTAAAACGTAATTATGGTCCATTTATGTAATTTACATCTTCCTAAAGGGACATTACGTCCACATTTAAAAGTACATATTAAGGTTTCAAAATATAAGACTGACAAGAAAAGGTGCAGTTTTAGTATCTTAGTTTCTGAGACACAGCGTATTAGCACTTTAAATCATTTCAAATGCAATCACTTCCCCCAGTCTCCCGGTTTAATGCCCTGAATCTCATTAAAAGTCAAGGACACCTTTTTTAATATTTTCAAAACGGATCCATTTGTCCTCCATAATTTATTTTAGCTCTTCCCATTTCTGGTGCATAACCTTCATTAGCTTAGCGCCGGCCTTTTTGTGCCATACAACCCCCAGCTTTTTTCAAGGAAACAGGAAATGGAACCGCGTGCCCCGAGGTCAAACAGTGAGGACATAAATCATGTACGGACCCAGGGCACTGGCACCTTCAGGTCAGAGGTCACGAGGGGGGTTTTTTAGACTGAGGAAGACCAGAGCTGCACCTCTGCTTGGCGTGTGACGTCATGAGGTCGCCGAGTCAAAGGGTGAAAGGGCAAGCACTGTAGGGGATAGATACTAAATACTAAAAGTGTTTTGAGGCCGTGCCTGTACATCGACATCTCTGACATTAAAGAAGTACTGCACTGCTCACTGCTTTTCCAGCCTAACCCCTGATCAGCACATCTGCAGTGTGGGTGTCAGTGATGTGGACTAGGGATTTCATGTCTCTCATGGTTTAAAAAAAATATAAGATAAAAACTGAATATATATATATATATATATATATATATATATATATATATATACACAATAGCAGGAGAACCAGTTTCATTATGGTGCTTGATGGGTTTTGCAAATGCACTTGACAATACTGTTCTTGCACAAACTGTTCCAGAACAGCTGAGCTTCGAGTATCTATTTCCATATGTATTATTTGATAGTTTGGAAATCTTCAATACTGTTCTACAATGTGGGCAATTAATCGCAAAACAACACTTTTGAACGTTTGATTGGTGTGGATGAATATATTAGATGTGCCCTCGATTTCATTTGTGTGGAATTTAATCGCACACTCATAAGCACATATTAAAAAATGTACAGCGCCATCTGTTGAATTTTCAGATTCAGGACTAACAATTTTTTTATGATAAAAAAAAAAAAAATGGCCGTTTTTCATTTAAATTACAAAATAGCATATCTTTTCTTTCCGTGTGCCCATTGAGATGAAACAAAGCCTATATGTTACCTCAAACTCACCTGTGAACACCCTATTAAAATTTGTTCAGTAGTTGTTAGTGCTACAGTGCCCAAAAACAAAAACAAAACAACATCCTCCATCTAGGATAGACCGGTCACTATTATCATTATTATTATCATTATTATTATTATTATTATTATTATTATTTTGGTAATGAATCCCTGTCCAAATTGTTAATTTATTACCTATCAGTATTAATAGTAATTATGAATATATAATTGTTCCGATACTTAATATCATTAAAATAAATAAAAATAAAAATAAAAATACAAATCAATTAGATTTCTTAATATATCAATTAAAATATCAAATATCTTTAATGTTTATCGGACATGCACACATTAACATAGAACATCAAGAGCAATAAATATTCTACAGCAAGAAAACTTTTTAAATAAATCATGCACCATAAGGAAACCTGGCATTGTGAGTGTCTAATACAAATTTTATTAATAATAGATACATTTAACATAGCTAAAGTTAAATTCCATTTTATTTAAATATTACTTAAAATCATAACAAATGGCTCAGATGGACTCTAATATTCCACTCATGATGGGAATAATCGCCTAATGGGAATGAAATTGGTATCATGTCACCTCAGTCGGAATATTCTGATCCGATCCGGCCCGATCAGAATGAGATGTAAACCTTTGATAATCCGTTCAGTAGGTTAATATTAGCCATGTAAACACTTGATCTGATTGTTTCTCTCTCGTCGAAATAAATATAATCTTTCAGCACATTTTCAACACGTGAAGGTAACATTAGTTTGACTTGATGAATTTCTGAATTTCTCTGTGAGAACAACTCTCTCTCAACTTTCACACACAGGGTTTCTGGTTGGCTTGCAGTTTCATATGTAGTAAAGCATTTAACCAATCACAGATAAGACTGAATTCCTGGAATGGAACCAGTCATAACGCAGAAGGCAGGGTTTATCAGAAAAGATGGGAAGCCTAACCACAACATTTTAGAAAAATACTACTTCTTCTCCTTCTTCTGTTATTTCTGGCAGATTAAACACTTGACAGCAGGCAGAGCCCCTTTTTTTCTACTTAAATCCTTTGAGCACGTGAACGTGCATCTTATCAGCTCAGCGTTCATGTAAACAGTTGCGTTCTAATCAGAATGGTTTTAATCAGATGGAAGAGATATTAGCCATGTGAACATAGTTTCTAAGAGAGATCCTTGTGTTTAGTGATAGATTTTATATGGACAGAATACAGATATTTAAATGATTGGTAAATAGGAATAATTGTGGAATTTTTCTCTTATTATTGCTGTGATATATTTTGGTTATGTCGTTTTATTTTTTTAAGGAAGATTTCATGTTAAGTGAGTTTGGAGTAAAGAGTTAAGCTCTTTTTTGTCTTTTCTATGTCAAAATTTGGTCTAAAAACCATTCAGGGAAAGACTTTCCCACTTTCAGGCTAGGTTCCAGGTAAAACCTCTTAAAAAAAGGAACGAGTAATTAAATACTAAGCTGTAAATCTAAGAGATTAACCATCCAAAGAGCCATAGCATAAAGAAAACCATTGATTTCTCTTAAAACATAAATTATGTAATGTGACATATATCCAGGTTGTTCTCACTATATTTATATCTCCAGGTTCATCAATGCCAGGAGAAGGATAGTCCAGCCGATGATCGATCAGTCGAATCGTGCAGGTGAGGCCATGCTAACGCTGTCTTACTCCCACTAAAGCTACATGTCTCGTCTGCACTCTCACATACTTCTACTAAGTGGATCTAATACGAACCAATGAAGTTAACAGAGTTCCAAGGGTCTTTATTAAGTGACACAAAACAAATCGCTGAACCGAGTGGTATAGTTCATCCTTCTATTCTGTCCTCTCTCTCTCTCTCTCTCTCTGGCTCTTTTTCTCTTGACTGTCTTGAGTCTTGTTTCTGTTGAGCTGTAGTAAAGTTTATGGGCTGTGAGGGGGGTGTGCGGGTCGGGCAGGCTCCAGGCCGAGGCAGGGAGGAGGGCTGGGGAAGTTCAAAGGCATTTCTGTGGGTCTGAACTGCTGCCCTCGTGCCAGTTAACCAGACACAGCTCACAAAGCCCATACGGACTGTACGCTAATGGGCTTCAGAGGGAGGGGAGCGGGGAATGGGAATGCATGACTGGAACATTATAGCGATATGTGTTTGATTTTATAAGGATTTTGAATGGAGTGTGTGTCGTTGTAGTAGGTCACAGTGGGCCGTACACTCCTGACAGTCAGCCAATGGGAGGCTACATGTTGGATGGACAGGCTCACATGGCAGCCAGAGCCCCAGGTGACATATTATTTGTACTATTCATGCATTTAAAGGAGTGTTATTTAAAAGTTTAAAAGTGTTTAAAAGTGGTCTGTAACATTAATATGCTTTCAAAGATGCTGTAGACTGTAATTTATCATTTTTGGTAATGGACTCGATTAGTTTCTTAGGTTCAGACATGTGTTTTTCTGGCCCAGAATTAAGCTCCGCCTCCAGGTGAAACAAAGCTGCTCAGCTTTCCTTTTTTATTTAAACAGAGACAAAAATGTGAATATAACATCATAATTTTTGTTGCAGTTAAAATTAATTAAAGTCTTAAACTCCTTGCATAACTTCCTTAGTTCCAGGAGTAATTTCTTAGATACTGAATTAACTTTCTTGGTTACAGTCTCAACTTTCTCAGCTATAAGATTAACTTTCTTAGTTACAACTTCCTTAGATACAGGAGTAACTTTCTTACTTACAATATCAACTTAAAGATTCACTTTACTAAATTCAAGAACAACTTTCTTAGTTCCAGGAGTAATTTCTTAGATGCAGAATTAACTTTTTTACTTACAATATCAAATTTCGTAGCTACAATATTAACTTTCTGAGTTACAAGAACAACTTCCTTAGTAACAGGAGTAATTTCTTAGATATAAAATTGTATTTCTTACCTACAATCATCTTCCTTAGCTACAAGACTGACTTCCTTAGTTATAGGAACTTCCCCAATCACAGGATTAATTTATTAGATAATTTACTGTCTTAGTTACAATACTAACTTTATTAACTTCAAGATTAACATAATTAATTGCAAGTACAACTTCCTCATCACAAGTAATTTTTTTGATACCAGAATTAACTTTTTTGTTTACAAATTTCCTTAGCTAAATAATTCATTTTCTTAGTTACAAGAACAACTTCCTTAGTTACAGGAGTAATTTCTTAGATACACAATTAACTTTTAACTTTAAGATATATCAGCTTCTTTAGCTACAAGGTGAACAACTTCCTTAGTTACAGAACCAAACTTTCTAACATACAGAATTATCTTCCTTACACCTTCCTTAGATGTAACATTTACTTCTTTAGTTACAGGAACAACTTCCTTAAATACAACATTAACTTCCATACTTACAAGTTCAACGTCCTTATATACAGCAGTAACTACCTTTGGAAAAAGGTGAATTTCCTTAGTTATAAGATTATCTTCAATAGTTCCAGGACTACGTTGCTTAAATAACATTATTAACTTTCTTAGTTACAGGTTTGTTCCTTACATACAGAATTAGCTTTCTTACATATGATACCAACTTCATTAAGTACAAGATGAACTTTCTTATTTCCAAGACCAACCTCCTTAGTTACAGGAGCAACTTCCTTAGTAAGAAGTTCAAGTTCATTAACTGCAGGGTGAAGTTACTTAGATAGCTTAGAGAGCATTACGTGGCTAAGCTATGGCATTAACTTCCTTAATTACAGGAGCAGCTTCTTACCGACAACATTAACTGCCTTAGTTAGAGGAACTTGCTTAACTATAGCATTAACGTCTTTAGTTACAGGATCATCATTTTTTTATTTAGAGGGATCATATACCATTATATCAACCTTAGCAAACTCTGATTAACCATAATTTTTTTTATTGAAGCTGTAATTTACCTTATGGGCAGCAGAGGGCTCTGTATATTACAAACTGCTCCTTTAAACACATTTAAACAACAGGTATTTGAATTGTTCTTGAATGAAGGAAACAGCAGTGAATGATTTCTCTCCCATGTTCTCTCTCTCTCTCTCTCCCTCTCTCTCAGGCTCACTGGGGATGGGGATGGACAGTCAATGGCACTACATGTAACCAATGTGTACTGCATCTTAACACGTACATAGGTGTCAGGTAAATCTGTTTGTGTGTGTGTGTGTGTGTGTGTGTGTGTGTGTGTGTGTGTGTGTGTGTTTGTCAGGAGATGTTTACATAACTTAAAAGAAAGGAGACTCCAGTGTCAGAAGAGATATATTTTTCTCGTTTTTATTAATTTGCCTTATTTCCAATTGAGAAATATTGTCTTGTAGGAGAAGCATTTTTTTCTGAGTACAAAATGATGAAGAAAAGAAAAAACAAGCTGAAAAGAGAGAGAGAGAGAGAGAGAGAGAGAGAGCTTGTTAGTGCCTCTGCAGGATTGCTGCTTTTCACTCCCTCTTTATGAATCATTGTATTCAAACAAATCCATCTGTCATATCCCATAATGCCCCACAATGCCTGTACAGTTGACCTCCACCCCTTCAGCGAGCTGAGAGAGTTTACCCTGCTTAATCTCCCCTCATATGTTTCTCTTTTCCTCTCTTTTGTTAAATTCGTTTTTTATTTGCTCAGCTGTTATTTTTTCCTTTGACGTAAAACACACTGAACCTACTTAGCACTTGGGTGCTATATTGATGTCCCAGGGTTATGTTGTTATTGCTAGCGCAGGTACAATGGCAGTAAGTGGAAGAACAATGATTAAGTCATAGCAGTCAGGTTTCGGCTGAGCCCCTAATGCGAGATAGGAGGAAAAAAATACAAAAGAGGCATACTAGAAAAAAAACATATTTTTTCTCTCTTTTTTTTTTAGCCGTAGTTTTTTGAGTATATCCGGTCAGTGTAAGAATCTTTGCTGGACAAGTACTCTTGTTTTTTGTTTTTTTCTTCTTAAATTACATTTACAAATAATTAAAACAAAAACATATTGAGAAACTAGGTGTAAAGTTACGAAATCGCTCATTCTGCTTTATGATTGGTTGTAAGAATTCAGTGTCATCTATATTTGGTTAGAAACCTAGAGCACAAACTTAAATCGTTGTGATTCAGTCCAGTTTTGCACAATATTTGTTAATTATTAAATCTCAGTGTCAGTCTAAACCACATGTATTATTATTATTATTATTATTATTATTATTATTATGTATTATTTATGTATGCCCACTGCAAAAGTGTCAGCCAGTTTCTGTTAGCAAGCCATTGTGAGGTTATGAGGTCCCACCTTCTGTGTTACGATTGGTTACAAGAATTTGGTCTGGTCTATTATAAGTTAGAAACCTAGCCCGCGTCACTTAGTAGTTCAGTACGAGTCCAAACCACAGGGAGCGAAACTGTTCATTGAAACAGTAAAGGAAATGTGAACAGTGTACGAAACAATAAAAATCGGTTCATCATTTTGACGGAATTGGACAAGCACGATTACCCATCAGTCATTGCTTCTTGCTGGAGCCCAAAAAAAAAAACATGAAGATCATCTGAGACCTGGCATTAATTCCAAGTAAAGTTTCTTAACTGACATCAACTGAACAGGGAGTAGAGAGTACAGTGTAAATTACATTGTGGAACAGAATACAGCACTAGAGCATGAAAGCAGGACTTGAATTATGTTTTTAAGCGCAGTTAAAAAGAACTAGAAATGTGCCGCTTGTTACTTGTTTCGTAAGATATTGGGGTAAAAGACACAACAAAATACAACATACGACATACTAGGTGTGTTCAAGTCAAACTGGGACTTTTGATTGTGCAGACTAACAGAACACAGTATGAGAGTAAAATCTAGCTTTATTTCTCTATATAATCCCCTGATACACTAATGCACTTTTCCCAGTGTTTCATTAGTGCTTGGATACTATCTAGGTAGAAAGGTTCCTCAGTGCGCCAGAGCCATGATTGAACTGTCTAAAACCCTAGCCCACCAGGATCTCCTTTAATGGCCCAAACATGGTGAAATGTCTTGCAGCGAGGTCAGGACTGTACAGCTGATGTGGCAATGACTCCCAGCTGATGTAATGTGCAAGTGGTGTTAGTGAATGATTGTGTGTGCAGTTCACACAGACAGATATGCAAGTTGGTGACCATCGATTATCCATGAATTTTCAAGAATCATGCGTTCCACTTGCTGAAGGTTCGAAGATCGTAATTCTTCAAAACGTTCGCACCGTTCAAATGTTTTACTGCGGCTTTACTGCGGTCTCATCTCCGTTCTGCGCTTGAAGTCTTCTGGAAACGTCAATCGGTTTTACGCCCCCATTCACCAGAAATTTCATCACATGTCCCAGTCCGACACATTTACAGCCGTGATGAGGTGACAAGCGTGATGTTGTTTTTGGAAGCAGATGTGTCTCAGCCTGGTGTACAGATAAAGTGCTGAGAGAACGAGGTAAACTGGAGGACTAACGTGCAGCTGCATTGCTGTCTTTATGTAGAGAGATGAAACGAGGGTTAAATCCCAGAACACCACAATCAGCAGGTAATCAAGTGGCCTTCTGGTCTGTGTTTATTATAAACACATAAACACACATCTTGATGAACAAATCATTCAGGGTGTATTTTTCCTTTGAAGGTGTTTCTGAGTGGAGTTTTCCATTACTCTGGTTCCTTTTCAAAGGAATATAGTTTAAGTTCCCTTTTCAAGGAGGTTTTAAGTAAAAACCCATTTGGGAAAAAAGGACACTTTAAGGATTTTTTTTTTTTTTTTTACCGGAATACTGCATTAAAACATTGAATCCTTTGAGGTTTTTCTGTTAACCATTTTACTCATGTTATTTACAACAAAAAAAGTTGTAAATAATATATATGTAATAACTAAGTATTACGAACAGCAATGTGAACTTTTAGTAGAAGTACTTTAGGCGGCTGTCTAACCAGAGTAAACAGCACAAAGTGTTTAAAACTTGCTCTGCCTCTCATAATCATTGCCTATGAAGACCGTATGGTAAAATGTTCTCAAAAGCCAGAAGTACAACATGTAGAATCCTCCACGGTTGTTTTGTTCATGCTGCTCATTAGGAAAGTCCCACAGCTGAAAATGTAGTGGTTTGGTTCTTAAAAACAGAGGGAAGATGGCCAGTTTCTCCGTTTCTGAAAACCGTCAGCTGGTTCCATGAAGCAGCATTGGCTCCAGTACTGACAAAAGAAAAGAGAAACACTGTGTGGACGCTGTAATCGCCGATCTTTCTCTGTTCGCTTTTGCCTTCTGCCTCTGAAACTGAAACATGCTCACTGCTCTCGTTTGGATTTTTAATTTTTTTTACATTTTTTTTTCCCTACAGCACCAAAGATGGCGAATCGTCAATGCTACAAATCCCAGAAGCCTGATAAATTACCTCTCCGTGGCTTAAGGAATGCAAGTGCCTCGCTGCCACCACTGAGACTGCTGCAGCAGGCCGTTACAGCGTCTCGTTCAAAATGGCCGTCCCAGCTGGAGCCTGGCGAGGACTGGGACATCAATCATAATGGGTCAAAAAAAAAAAAACGATAAAAAGTAAAACACCTCTACTACTCCCAGCCTTACCTGCTGTAGGCTTGGTACAAGGACTGAATTGCCTTAAAGGATAAGGACACTCAAATGTTAAACCTCAAAAAAATATTTTATTCAGGTGTTTAAATGTTTTTTTTGTTTTTTTTTTGGTGTTTCTTTGTCAAATTCTAGATTTTGGAGATCAGGAAAACCCAGAAATGACCTCCAATAGACAGTCTTTAACTACTGCATAAAAACAATAATCAATATCATGTTGGGATGTTTTGTGAATTAATAATGTATTTACCTACATATTTACCTCTGATTCTTTATTTATGTATTGGCTTAAACGCAGAGATTGTAACAGCAATGAGATGTCCATAGGTACAACATCAACTTCCTAAGTTAGAGGATCAGCTTCCTTAGCTACACAATTAGCTTCTTAAATTACATTAAGTAATTACAGTAACATCAACTCCCTTGGTTACATCATCAGTTTCCTTAGTAACAGAATCACCTTCTTTAGTTACAGAGCTAACTTTCCTTAGATACAGGATAATCTTACTTAGTTACAACATCAGCATCCTTAGATACATTGTGAGCTTCTTAGTAACAGCATCAGTTTCCATGGGAACAGCATCACCTTCTTTAGTTACAGAGCTAACTTAATGGTTACAGCATTAGCTTACTTAGTTATAGAAACAACTTCCTTAGTTACAGCACTAATGTCTTTACTGTAGTTATAGCATTAACATCCTTGCTCAGAGCATAAATTCCTAAAGTACAGCATCAACATTCTTAGTTACAGCTTCAACTTCCATAGTTCTTGCATCAAGTTCTTTAATTACATAACAACAAAAAATTTTCATTGGTTGTGACACTTGATTTCATAGCTAAAGGATAAAATTCTTGAATTACATAATGTTATTTACAACGTTAATCGCACAGATATAAAAGAAACTTAATGGATTACAGAATCGCTCTTACAGATACAAAAATGTATCTTTCTTATTTATAGCAATGTCTTCCTTAGATACAACTTTAAATTCCTTACTTATATCATAAGGTTTTTTTTACCGCAGTGGCAACCGCTTGCCGGGAGCAACTGAAAGACCAACAACAACAACATCATCAGGTTTTTTTAGTTACAGGATCAACATCCTTAGTTACTGCACAGTCCACACTAACTGCGTATATACTTATTTACAGAATCAACTTGTTAGTTATACCATTAACTTCCTCAGTTACAGTAATAACTTTCATTGTTAGAAGCTCAGTGTCAGCTTAGTTACAGGATCTTTCTGGCATTGGTAAAGGGACACCTAAAAGTATTCAATTCAATTCAATTCAATTTTATTTGTATAGCGCTTTTAACAATTGGCATTGTCCCAAAGCAGCTTTACACAATCAAAAGAATTATAAAGTATCGCCGGTACTGCTAGGCAAAATGGCAGCGGATGAGTTTCTGGGAAACATGCTGATCTCTGAAGGGTCTTTCTCCAGTGTTGTTCTGTTTGAAAGTTCTCCAGAGTGAAACTATTGCTACAAATATTTTGTAAATATCATGTTCATTTGTCTCTGTAAAAACTGTAGCCACAAAAAAACAAAACAAAAAACTTTTCAGATTACTATAATGGATGAACAATTTGACACATTGACATTCTAATATTGGCTTTTGTGTCAGCTTAAATTTTGTAATTCATTATTTCTCAAAACTGGATTTGGGCCCCTCATATGGATTTGTACAGGTGAGAAACTGGTGTGCCTTGATAGCAAGTTAAAATACATGATGTGCATAAAGTCATCACTATCGAGAGGTAAAATAGCCTTGCATTTCTTAAATTTCTTAATTTCTTAGTTCAATTTCTTGATCAAAGATTCTGCATAATTTGTATAGTTCAAAAAATTAGTGCGTGGCCTGCAACTTCCTGTTGAAGTGTATTGGAGGTCACTTTTGTGCCGTCTCGTATCCACCCCAGTAAATACACTGAATAAAATATGCACTTTGAGGTTTAACAGTGACCTTTAAGAAGTTAAAAACTATTTTCTCACCAGCAACAGGAGGACCTGCACGCATTTTTAAGGATCTACGTGGAATCTATGTGGAACTACATTAAAATCTGGCCAGGCCTGGAGAAGGACATTACAAAAAAAAAAATAGAAGAAGAAGAAGAAAAAAAAAGAAGCTTGTATTGATGGTACGGTTTGATTTTAGATGACATAGACACTAAGCTTGCAAATTTTTAAGGTTGATTGTATAATTTTGTAGTACTGCAAACACCAAAATGCAACAATGTTTACCCTTAACAAACGTGCTGCAGATGCATTGATGTTTTAAAAATGAATGTTTCTTGCCTTTCTTATGCGATCTGCTGCATCTCTCGAATGAGTAACGGTGCTCCAAGAAAATTCTGAAAAAGATGATTGTAAATGGTTTGGTTTGCATTGGTACACCATATTCTGTATTTTCCGCACTATGTGTGTTTGTGTGTGCGTGTGTGTGTGCGTGTGTGTGAGAGTGTGTGTGTCGTTTTCATAAAACTTTTTACCTCAATAGCTGACGGCTGGTTTTATTTCTCTGATGGAGTTGGAACAATAAGGTGACTTCACACTGGAGCTGATTATGTGTGCCACCTGTAGGACAGCTGAGATACTGCGCAGTGTGAAAATTGAGATACATATTATCATGGTTTATATTTAGAAACATATTAGACACATATTATTATGGTTTATATTTATTCATATGGAAGACATTTTGAAGAAAAAGAAAACATCATGCTGGCTTATCACACTGTGAATTTACTTTTATGCTGTAAGAAAAATTCTTACTTTTATTTGTATCCAAGAAGCACCTATATCGCATAACAAAGCAAACATGCACCTTGTAGCACATCATGCCCTGTACATTACTGTAGTAAGAAATAAATCACTCTGGGACATGCTGTTATTGGAACACTACAACAGCTCAAGTGTTTTATCAGCGTTTTACAAGCTACTTTTATAGGCTACTTTTACAGACTACTTGGCTCAACCCTGATCAGGATTGTGTCTCCTTGCTTGTGTCGCATGAACTTGATGGAGTTTTTGACACCACTGATCATGTTATTCTCTTTAATAAATTAGAAAATGTTAATGGAGTTACATAAACTTCCCTCTCCTAGCTCAAGTCTCGTTTGGCTGATTGTAATCATTTTGTAGATGTAACTGGTGACTTCTCTACAACGTGCAAATATAAAATTTGGTATTCTGCAAGGTTCTGATCTAGACCCACTGCTTTGTTTCTCTATATATGAACAGCTTGATTGCATAAATGCCATTGTAGATTTTCACGCATTTTAGCAAATTCTTTTCCAGAGCCATGCAAGGCTGTCTATAACAAAACATTTTTGTTGAAAATTTCTATATATTATTCTTTCTACAATCTTTGAACTATCACTATCACTGATTTTTATCATTTAGGAGCCATAATTGTGCTTCAAAGTCAGATTAATGAAAGAAAATGAAATAGATCATGAAATATAAATCATTTTTTAAATAATGATTTATAAGTTATGTTATTACCTTGTGGGACTACAGACATATATGTAGTCCGAAGATGCATCAATGACCATTATAAGTGAAAATACAACTGGTAGAGGAGGAAGCTGATGATGCTGTACATGGAAGTTTTTGAATTATTTTCAATGTTTCTCCTGAACTCCGGCACTCTTTGTAATTAAAAGGTTTTATGTGGAGCAAAACAACACTTTTTCCTTGTTACAATTTGCTGCCATGATCTGATTTACTACAAAATCAGAATCAAAGCTTGAGTTTGCTATATGTTTAACATTAAAACTCAACAATCTATGATTGACTTTAAACTGCATACCTAAATAATCATTTACACAACTCACAACTCCATTGTGACAAAATCGTAGGAGGTGGATTTATAGCATTTTGCAAAATCAACACTGGTATAAACAAAATAATTTGGACATAATATTTTGCCATTCATGCTTTTTAACATGTTAGTGACCTATTAAAACCATGCACAAATATCTTTTATTAGTTTGCAATATCTTACTTCTTTTGAAAAAAAAAAATCTTAAAATTGCAAAAAGAAATGGAGATTATCTTATTTTGCAGTCAAACTGTTCATATGTATCTTCTTTGTAATATTTTTCATAACCATGATATTAGTTCAAACTGTTATGCTGATGCCACACAGTTGTACATCTTTGCAAAGCATAATGACCAGGTTAATAACTTTGAGAAATGGGTTCGGGATTAAATACTAGATGTTTAACTTCCTTCTGCTAATACAAAAGAACTGGTACATTTGGCAGACACCCTTATCCAGTGCTGCTTAAATTTCTTTATGTCATTATACATCTGAGCAGTTGAGGATTAAGGGCCCAACAGTGGCAACTTGGTGGTCGTGGGGTTTGAACCTGGGACCCTTCTGACTGTTGTCCAATGCCTTTACCACTGAGCTAGAAGTAAGCTTTCTCATTACACAGTTCCTTTGGATGGCCTTTCTGTTTCGTCACGTGCAGCAGTAATAGACCTTGGTGTAATCCTGATTCCAGCTCCAGTTAGTCCAGGATGCAGCAACCAGAGTCCTTACTAGAGTGCAAAGATATCAATAGCACATCACCCCTATCTTATCCAATTTGTCACAAAATTAGTATAAAATACTAATACTGACAATACTTAAGAACTGAAATTTTGCAAGAAATTTACCTCGGCATACAAAGCAATTTTGGCATGTTTTTAGACATGAAAATATAATTATAGTGTTGGAAATTGGTAATATTGTTGGGTGGCTGGAATGAATTATCTGCATTTACATTATTTTCTAAGGCGATACATAATTTCTGCCTTAAAAACTCTGGAATGGATTAAATGTGTATGCCGAGGTACCACTGTATCTGAGTGAACTGCTGAACTGCCATACCTGCTTCATTTAAAATATGCAGCCTATTTGTTGGTGCCTTGTATTTTCTAGATTACAGCAGAGGCCAGAAATTATTCTTAAGAAAGCTCCGCAGTTATGGTAAAGCCTTCCAGGTAGAGTTTGGGACTCGGTGTATAAGACTAGCCTGATCATTGTTCTTATTAGTAAAGCCTTTTTCCGAACAGTTTTTCCTTAGGTAAAGGAGCAAACCTTGAGGCCATGGGATGACTTGATTCCCTGGCCCTCATCCAATCCCCAACCCCACTCTCACATGTTTGTTTAGGTTGTTTGATGCTAGGGAGACTGTCCGATTTACAGTATGTCCCAGGACCCCCTTATGTCTGGCTCGACCATTTTAGTCATGCTCTTATAGCTAGTCCTCAGAATCCCTGCTTGCACTCTGCACAGTGTACATTGTACAATCACATGACAATTCGCATACCTAATAAATTTGTCTTTTGAGTAGCTGCACATGCTACTCTTGAGATACCAGTGATCCTGACCCCTTCTGTCCTCATCTCTTAGAAACCACTCACTGCTGCCGAGGATGCCTAATGATACACTTAGTAACCATAAAAACGGCTTTAGACCGCAATTAATGCGAACATTTTGCTACAGTTGCTTAGGATGATAATTGGCATGAAAGCTTTAGTGCAATTCCTACACATAGTTTTATACTTGAGTGTCTGGCAGTAAAACAGTTGTTAACATCGACAAAATAGACTTAAAACTACAGGTATAATAAATTTCCTGGTTCCAGATGAGTTCCATTTAGAGGCTGGTTCCTCCCAAGGTTTTAGGTATAAAGGCATGAATTTATCATTTATATAAGGAATAAACTATATATATTTATTCATTTAACATGACACTGTAGACTCCTTCCATAAATGTTTACATAAACATTGCCTGACAGAAAAACATAATTCATAACTAATATCAGTGTTTTTCATCTTAAATGTATAACTTTACATAAATAAGAAACTAGACAAGTCTTCCAGACAATTCTATGTCTAAATTACTGTTAAATTAATTTACTATTATAAGTTACTAATGAACACATTGAAGCAGGAAGCACTTCACGAGCTGCTGTGATAGAGAACTAATCAACACCTTCTGAACAATCAGGATATACACAGTTATGGCTTTGTGTAACGTTTAACAGGTGAATGATGTATAAATCCAGTAGCCATCATGCATACAGGAGACAAAGGGATTAGATATCAGCTTGGATCAGTTTCAGACTCTGAGTGTGTGTGT
Organism: Clarias laeviceps; assembly: GCA_030014305.1. Classification (NCBI taxonomy): domain Eukaryota; kingdom Metazoa; phylum Chordata; class Actinopteri; order Siluriformes; family Clariidae; genus Clarias; species Clarias laeviceps. The sequence continues at coordinate 5,705,754 of JAQMYJ010000010.1, forward strand.
GTGTGTGTGTGTGTGTGTGTGTGTGTACACAGACAGACGTAGGGGCTCTCAGGTTGCCCCATAAAGCATGTATAAGGGCAGGAAGTCGCCCTCATTTGAAGAACTAATTAGAATCATTTAACCAGAAAACAAAAACATGTCAATGCCGATGTTGGAGATCAGGAGAACTCAGGTCTGGAGAGACCCGAAACATCTACACGTGTGGAACAACACAGACAGAAGTCTTCTGTTTAATAAGGTTTAAAATGTTGATTTAGTTCTCTATATCACCATAAATAATAAAATTTCTCCATGTTTAATCCTAATGATGATTAATGGTGCAGTAATTTAATAGTGAATACCTGGCATCTGAGTTATTTCTGTCACTTTGAAATTATTTAAAAGGATGAACTGGCAAAACATGAGAATATTTTAATAAAAAAAAAAAATCAATGATTTATTGAACCAGATGTAGGCAATCCGTCAGAATTTTCAAACAGTCAGAAGGGTTTGGATGTTCACTTATTTAGTTGTCGCTAAAAATTTACAAGAGATTATAAACTCATGCATTCAAAAAATGATTTTCACCTTGTGCTTGTGTTTTTTTTACAAGGATGCAGGTTGTGGTAGTAGTACGGACGACGATTTCACTTTTAAAATCACCTTTACCCCAGAGAATAGCCATGTACAATCCTCATATGAGAACCCTTCATTTTTTTTTTTATAGTTTAAAATATATACAGAATGAAAAGGAAAATTAGGGAAATCGGTTTGTAATGTCTGAGGAAATATGAACCATTAGGTAGGATCATTCTGCCAAACTTATTTCTGCTTGAAGAAATTAATTAAGTGTCTAGTTATTAGGTACATATTATAATTTCACTATGCATGCATCATCAACAATCATTATTAATAATGACCAACAGCAATAATAATAATAATACTAAGGTGACACAGTGATGTAGTGTCATTGCTAATAGTTCACAATACTTGCTCTTAGTGTGTGAATGAGTGTGTGTGTGTGTGTGTGTGTGTGTGTGTGTGTGTGTGTGTGTGTGTGTGTGTGTGTGTGTGTGTGTGT
>JAQMYJ010000010.1:5741871-5760051 GCA_030014305.1 Clarias laeviceps
CGCGCGCGCACGCACACACACACACACACACACACACACACACACACACACACACACACACACACACACACACACACCAGTATTGCTGCATCACAGCTGACTTGGGATCATTATGACAGACGTGAACTAAAGACCAGCTGATCATAAAATCTACACCACAATCCCCGAGGCCGTGTCCCAGCCTGTTTCTATGGTAACGGCTATAATCATTAGCCAGTTCATCACGGTCGTGCCTTTCACCTAAACACACACATCCACAGACACTCGGCTCATCCTCAGCCAGTTTAAACCGGACGCCTGACAGCAGCAGCAGCAGCTACGAGAGCATCACTGTTCACACGCTCGCTCACGTCCTCGGCTTTCGGGTTTCCGAGCGCGACTGTAAGATGATTCACGACACCCCGCCGCGCTCTGAGGGAAACTCTCGGCTGTCGTCGTGACTGTTCTCACGGTCCGCGAAACAAACAGAAATTCCGCGCTTACAGTAACGGTGCGCTCGAGACGGCTTTACTAAACTAGGGTGGAAGGTGAGTGTGTGGAGGTTTGTAAGATAGCTCGGGGGTCAAGATGGACTCCTGAGTCGGTGTAGGAGGGAGACAGAGATGGAGAGAAAGACAGAGAGACAGAGAGACAACAGAAGCACAACAAAGAGAGAGAGAGAAAATGAGAAAGAAAGAGAGAAAAACAAAAAAAAAAAAGACAGCGAGAGACAGCAGGAGAGAGAGACAGAACAAATAAAAAGAGAGACTGCTGCTTGTGCTTTTGCGTGTCTCTTGGCTGAGAGAAGAATATTAGTTGATTGGAAAGCAAGTAAACCACCTTTAATTTCACTCTGCCTCAGGGATGTGAGGATGTTTTGAAATTGGACAAAATTAAATATTCTCTTAGAGGATCCACCAAACGTTTTTAATTCTGACTAAACAATATTATTATTATTATTATTTTAAAGATGAACTTACAAACATTAAACGGTCTCATTTTGACTGTGGCTTTTACAAAAAAAATCCAAACCACTTTTATCTTAAGAGTTGCTTTTCAAGATTACTACTTTTGCTTCCTCTTTTGAGTTTATGCATGACTGGTGCAATATCACCACCTACTGGACTGGAGTGTGGAGCAGATGAAAAAAAAAAAAAAACAAGCAATTTAAACATTTGACAAAACAAGTTACACAGCATTTCACTGTTTGTTAGAAACTTTCAGTAGTTTTTAATATGAAGTAGAGCTGCTTAGACAAATCAGGCAATAAATATTAGCACCACTGAATCGAATCCAAAATCAGGGTTCGAACATGTAGGTTACAGCAAGTCTCGGACAGTTATTTCAGAGCAGGGTTTCTATAGTGTGAGCCATAACGGTATTACAAGTGGCAGTGAGAGGTCAGTTCTAACAAACAAATAAATAAAAAGGTTTTCAATTTTGTAATTAATGTTTAAATTTCCCATATGGTACTTCTGATTAAGTGGTAAATGTAACCAGAACTTAAAAAAAGAAAAAAAAAAATCAAAGCCATGGGATTTAAAATTCAAATTCAAAAAAGATTCTTTTTAAGGCAGTTTAAAAAAGTCAGTTAGTGTAAGAAACTTCGAGTGAACATCTGTAAATAAGTATAAACTGTATGAACTGTGAAAACAGGTGCTGCTTAATAGCCGAAACAAAGGGAGAGGTAGAAGAAAAAAAGAAGGTGGTGGTGAAATAGATGTGATTAAAGGTGTGATTAAAGGGTCAGGTGTGCCACATTTAAAACCGTCCCGCAGTCATGGTAAGTTTGGGAACAACTCAGTTCAGGGGGCGAGTGTGCGAGACTCCATCGGTCTGTGACAAGCCACGGTTATGTTCAAAAAAATAATAAAATAAAAAAAAGAGTGATTGTGATGGAACCGTGAAGAGCGAACAGTGTGTGATTAGAGACACATTTTTAGGGTGTATCAAAACCACAACACCCCCAACGTTCCCCCCAGAAGACTTCCTGAATACTCACAGTGCGAGCACATCTCCAAGGGGTAACTTGCTTCATTTCCCTGAAAAAGACAAGAAAGAAACTCATTAGAAGGAAAAAAAGAAAAAAAAGAAAAAAAGAAAAGAAAAACCGACACACTTCTCTAAGGAGAGACTTCAACACCCCTAAATGCAGAACAGGGCGCTCGCTTAGTGGAGCCTGATGGAGGTTAGAGGTGGGACGGGATGTGATGTCATGATGCTTCTTGACTCAAAGCGTCCAGTGGTCGGTTATAAACGAGTGAGAGCATCGGTGAGACTGTCCACATCATCCTGAGATCATTCTCTCTCTCCCTCTCTTACACAAGCGCGAATTACAGATTACTGCCAATTAAAAGCTTCCGACTGATAGTTTAATAAAGCACTGACTGCACATTCCTGTGTGTGTGTGTGTGCGCGTGCGTGTGTGTGTGCGCGTGTCCGTTCACAGCTAGGCTCATTTCATTATGCATGGAGAAAAAAAAAAAAGCACATCATTACACCAGAGAGAGAAAATTGGGCTGCATTAATGAGGGGAGGGAGGGAGAGAGAGAGAGAGAGAGAGAGAGAGAAAGCAATAAAGCGGAGGTAAAGCAGAGAAAAAAATAGAGAGATATAAAGAAAAAGACAGCAGGGACGGAGAGTGTTGAAAGGTGAACGGGATGGAGAGACAGAGGGACAGAGAGCGAGAGAGAGAGATAAAGATAATACGAGGCAGAAGACAGTAAGAGCTTGGGAGATCGAGAGAGAGAGAGATGGAAGGATAAAGAGAAACAGAAAGACATTGGGATGGAGAGAGAGATAGAATGAGATGAGGGAATGGAGAGACAGGTACAGAATGTTGAGAGAGAGAGAACAGAGAGATGAAGAGAAAGAGAGAGATGAGGTTGAAGAATGATGAGAGAGAGAGAGTGATGTGCTGGAGGTGTCTCTTTTTTTCCTCTCTCCCTTTTTCTCTTTCTCTCAGCGTAAAAGCAGCGGATGCCAGCTGATGTAAAAAGAATAAAAAGGCCATACTGACGGTCGCACATGCTCTGCAGAGAACGTGCTCTTAAAAAAAAAAAAAAAAAACAGAAAAACTAAAAACCTCACAGCACTGGTCAATGACTGATTGAGGAAAAAAAACGTCTTATATAGAAGTCCTGCCGTGTGTGTCGACGGAGGAGGCTTCAGACATTAAACAGTGCATCAAACCGTGGGCCGACTGCGATGAAACAAAGCCTGTATGTTACACCTCAAGCTCGGCCAAATACAGTGTGTGTGTGTGAAATAAAACGAATTACATGTAAAAAAAAAAAATAAACATTAAAATTCATTCAGTAGTTTTTACATGGTGCGTGCATAAAACGAACAGTTTTCCCAAACCAACTTGATGTGTTCTGTTACTCATCTTGCATCCTACGCAAATATCTTCAACGTACAGACACGCCCATTTTACAGTGTTGTTATATGTATAGATTAAAACATAACACAGTAAGTCCTCAACATATGAACGAGTTGCGTTTCCGAGAGTTTGTTCGCAAGTCCAACAAACATTATCGGAGGCCAGGTTTTTCCAGTAATTACACTAAAAACCATGATAAAAGCACTGAAATTGAAATGCCTTAAGCTAAACCTTCTAACATGTGTCTGTATTTCACAACCACAACATGCGACAATGTCGTGTAAAGCGGGAAACGCGTCAAACCTAATGAACACATTCGAGGACACACTGGATGAAGTTAAAATCAGAGGGACGCACCGTGTTTAACAGCTGGCAGGAGAGGTGTCATGTTTCGCCAGATCAGAAAGATATGTTCTTATTTCTGCAGAAGAATGTCTGAAATTTGAAGCCGGTCTGTAGCGTACCAAGAATACCGACTTTGAAGTTATTGGTGTAGTTGGTTTAGGTAGTGTGTAAATAAGCTGTGTTTTGTGTATACTTATTTTTATGTATACTTTAAATATATCGTTTATTTAAAAAAAAAAAAAAATGAATAAAAAAAAATAAATAAATAATAATAAATAAATAAAAAATAAAATAAAAAAAACATTCTTTAATGTTATCCATCATTTTTTGTGGCTCTTTTTTTCCCCCCCCAAGTATTGTTGAGGCACTATTTAGGCAATGTACCATTTTAAAAGCATCAATTTGGCACCAGTATCGTAAAAAATCCAAACGATAGCCAACCGTATACACAGTATAAAATTAACATGTTCCATGATCTTGTCGTTGTTCTTAAATTCTGCCGATAGTTAAACGTTTCATGTTTTGTAGGGATGAAATGATTCCTCGAGTAATTCGATTACAAAAAATTATGGAGGCGAAATCTTCTGCCTCGAAGCTTCTTTTAATTAATTTTAAAAGCTTGCGTTATGTTTTTGCGCAATTATTTGTTTGGCGTGACACAGCACGCTTCCAGGTCCAAGCCGCCAGTAAACACTGACGAAGAAGAAGCGCTTACGTCACCCACAAAGCGGAAGGAGACGCAAACAGTTATCCGTGTATTGATTTGATGCCGCATTCTGTTGTGGGATGCAAAATGGAAGAGAGCGATAAAAATATCAGCAAGTCAAGAGAAGAAACCAGCAAGAGAAAACGACAGAAACTGTCAGTAAAGACTTATGTTATGCCTGAGCTGTAGATTTAAAAACTTTTAGTTCTGAAAGTTGCACAACTTAGTGTTTTTGTATAATTATTTATTTTAATGTTTGCCTTAGTTTTTTGATACTTAAAGTAATTTGAAATACCTTTTTTTTTTTTTTTAGTTTTTGCATCTGAGAAAAGGCTTTAAAATAAGAAAGTATGATTCATCTCAGTCAACTTTAAGCTGTTCCTTGTATTGTGAATAATGACAATGTTTATTTTTGATAAAATGTTGTATGCATTCAAAAAATAAAAGTAGATTTTTCTAAAAAGAAAATCAATTCATTATTATTTCTCTTATATATTTTACATTGCTGTTTAATTAAGCAAAAGTACATTTTATCCGATAAAATTTTTGGTAGAATACTCGATTACTAAAATATTCGATAGCTACAGCCCTAATGTTTTGTTCCCTGAGATACTTAGTCATCACTTTTGTCTTATGTCAAGGTGCTCCATCATGCTGGAAAAGTCATTGTTCCTCACCAAACCGTTCTGAGAGTAACTTCTCTCAAACCTCCAAGAGGATGTTTTATACCATTCTTTATTCATGGCTGAATTGTGTGCGTGAGTCCACTGCCTTGGCTGAGAAGCAACACCACACATGAATGGTCTCAGGATTCTTTACTGTTGGCGTGAAACAGGACTTACGGTATCGCTTGTAATCATACATCAGTATACCACAGTGACATCTGAAAAAAAGATCTAAAAGCACTGAAGCGACAGACTTTGTGAAACTTAATATTTGTGTCAGTCTCAAAACATTTGCTCACGGGTGTATGTATGAATCATGTTCAGTTCATGATGAGCTGAGGGTGACGATAAGATCACTGGAGTTATTTAAAAATGTATTGTTAAACTTCCAGGTGCACTTGTATTTATTTATTCAATAACAACAACTATATATTTAAGAACTATATAATAAGAACTATATATTTAAAAAAAAATCTATTTCAGTGTTGAATTTTACAATTTAAAATAACAAAATAAAAAAAATGTAGCAATAAGTTAAACTACAATATATTCATTTATTTATTTATTTTAAGTAGTAATTTTTTTTGCCATTAAAGAGTCATGTCCGTTCCTGGAGCACATTCATAAGTTGGATTCGTTCGTAAGTGAGGCTTACATGCGTCTCTCACCTAATGCAGAGTCAGCAGGGTTTCGCGCGGTGGCCGCAACTATGGTTTATCACAATTCACTGCGTTTTTTGCAGTATTTGGCATATAATATAGTGATTACATTTCTAATTGTTTCGTTGAAGAAATTAAACCTTGTGGAAAGTAGAATGGTCACTCAACGCGAGTCAAACCGTGTAGGAGAGATGGAGGTGTTATACACCTTTGACACAAATATACAATGTAAAGCATTATTTAAAAAAAAAAAAAAAGAAAAAAAAAAAACCTTAACAAGTTTGGTGTTTTGGCTGCGCGCTATACTCTCGTGAGTCTGCGCGTCCAAAACGCTATGGGAATCCCGGTGACACAGCAGGGTCAGCAGATCCCGTTGTTTTATGTTTTGTTTTTGAGTAAAACTTTACATCGCCTTTAAAGAATTTGTAATTTTATTTAATTTTCCTGACTCCTACGTTGGGATCCCTCCATTTATTAATTTTTTCTCAACAGTCAGCCCTCGCTGTGCTTTCCTTCCTCACAATAGGAAACGCAAACACTGCCTCCTTATCTGAGCGTCTCTGTTTAGAAAGCGCCTTCGCCGCGAGTCGTGTTTTAACCTTTTTTGCTTTTTGCGAGACAAGGTCAAGCAGTACTTCAATCAGAAAGGAAAAAGGAAAGCGAGGGGAACGAGAGCGTCTTAAACGCGAGCTGAAGGACTCTGCCGGGGCTGACGGAGTGTGTGAGGTGTAGGTGGACGTGACGCTGCGTAAACCGACTCGAGCTTAGCGCTTTGACTGTGTGCGCTCGACGGTGATAGAAAATAAACTTCCTGGCTAACATTAGTGCAGCCGGAGCGCCCGGTGCTATTTTGACACCAATTTACCCGGCTGGAGGGTTTAGGATTACCTCGCCAGTGGGGTAAAAGGTCCCGAGAGTAAGCAGGGGGGGACAGACGGGGCAACAGAAGGAAGAGACGTCTTTACGCTGCACAGAGAGAAACCGACCTGCCTGACTCGTCCACTTTCAGCACGAGAGTCCGAGTCTAACGTTTCTGTTGTCCTCTCTGGTTTCTATTCCCTCATCCAAAAAGAAGACACACACACACTCTCTGTCTCTCTTACTGAGACGCCCTGACGAGACATGAGCTGAGTGATGGATTTTAAATGCTTTAAACGCGCTGCTCTGTGCTCGCTGTATGAAAAGGTCAGAATAAACCCCCACGCCCCGCCACCTATCCCTCACCCCCCTACCACCCCCTCCACGACCACCAGCTCTCAGCACAACCTTACCCTCGAGCCGGTTACCGTAGCAACAGCAACGCTCTGCATGGCTAGAGCCCACAGGCTATATACAGAAGACAAAACACATGACATTTGACACGTTAGAACTTTAATACGTCTCGTTTTGAAACCGCCTTTATTAAGAGGGCTTGTTGTCAGGGAGCGTGGCCACGCATCATTAGCATGTACTGTAAAGTAAGAGAAATTAAAAGGTTTGTCTTTAAGGTTCCTAGAGAAAACCGGTGACTGTGCACTGTAGAAAAGCTGCATAAACAGCATCAGTCTGATTAAAAAAAAAAAAAGACAGAAGACGGCTAATTCAGGTCTGCAGCTGCATCACCCCAGGTTCGAGCAAATACAACGAACTATGTGGAAACGTTGGCCCCTAGAAGACAATATGTAACAATCCCCTCATCTGTATTTATATCAACAAATGTATATATATTTTTTAGCCTAGTCAACTTCCAAACAATCAAAATAACTCAGGGCCGAGCATCACATCTACTCTTTCACCTGCATGATTTTATCATCGTCTCTTCAACCCCATCATGAGATCAGAGCAAACAGCTCGTCTCACAAAAAAAAAAATTTGCATGAAACGCATGACTGATTGAAATGAAGCGTTTAAAAACCGGCCTTATTTTTATTTTTTTGTTTTTTGTCTCGAGGTCCATACAGGTGCTCTGATTAACCTGGATCTCTGACCTCCGTTGAGAATACTCTCCTCTATTCGTAGAATAATGGGATGTTAAATAGGCTACAGAGCCTGGAGGAGATAAAGAATCCCGGCTGGCCTATTTTACACACGCGCGCGCGCGCGCACACACACACACACACACACACACACACACACACACACACACACACACACACAGTCTCTTCCAGAATGTTCTGATCTGTAAAGTTTGGACATGATGGTGGGCTGTGCAGAATGAAACGCACCATAAATAGACAGAGACTCAATTAAAGAGCACAAAGCAGCAGAAGCAGCAGTAGCGGCCTGCAGTAACACACAGACCTCCAGCCCTGATGCTCCTCAGCGCTCACTGACTCGACGTTCACTACAGACTGCTGGATCTGCTTCCCAATCTAACACTCGCATAAAGATTTATGATGCATACATCGATTCCTCTCTGCCAACAAGCGTCACCATGGAAATGCTCTGGGTTTTCCTTTACACCTCTGTTCCCTAAATCCCAAACACACACACACATATCTATCTATCTATCTATCTATATATAGATAGATATGTGTGTGTGTGTGTGTGTGTGTGTGTGTGTGTGTGTGTGCAAAGATGGATGGATGGCGATCATATCACAGAATGAGGTTTTAAAGATGTAAAAAGGACAAATTATCTGATTTTATTAAACAGGCAACTGAATGCTAAAGGAGGAAAAACAAAAAATGCTTTATGGATCTACACATGGTCAGATAGATGGATGGATGGATGGATAGAAAGACCCTAGATAGTCAAATATACACACCAACAAACAGTCAGATAAACAGACAGATAGTTATTTAGATAAATAATAGATAGATAGATATACAGATAAATAGATAGATAGCAGACAGACATAATGATAGATAGGAAAGGAGACAGACTGATAGAATCAGATAGAAAGACAGTCAACTAGATAGATAGATAGATAGACAGACAGACATATAGCCAAAGAGACAGACCGACAGACAGAGTCAGATAGACAGATAGATAGACAGACAGTCAGATATTCAGACAGATAGATAGATGGACAAAAAGACAGCTTGATAGTTGCATAAACAGATGGATCAATAAATGGATCAACAGATAGAGAAATTGGAAGACAGATTTATAGACAGATGAAGAAATCAATGGATGTTTTGGATGTTCAATGGATGATAAAGATAGATAGATAACATCTTATTGCACATATTAAACAACAACCATAACATTTGAATAGTAACGCTGGTGTGTGAGAGGAATTTATTTCACAGTTAAACCCCTGAAGACGTTATAAACTCATGACCTCGCGGTATAACCCACTCAGCCTCCATAATGACGCATGACTTATTAGTGATATTCATGTTTTAAGAAAATTAATTGCTGCAATGTGGAGGGTCGTAACATAACGCCAATTAAACACATGCTGAATCATTCCAATCTCCCGGTTCGACTCATCAACTGTGAAATAATCAAACCTCTACACAGTGGTGAGCCCGAGCTCCTGAACCACAGACGCTCTCAAGAATATCACTCAATATCATTACCCACAATGTTGTGATTGAGGGTGTTTTTTTGTTTGTTTGTTTGTTTTACATTAGAGCGCTTTGAGAACACTTGACCCCAGAGTCTGGTTCATTTTGATCAGTGAGAATACAATCGTTCCGCGCTCAGGAACCTGAGATATGGAAGCCAATTGTACTGGAGAACGGAGGTAGATTGCCGTCAGTGCCGCCGGTCTCCTTCAAAATCTCACAGCATACTGTGGGTGCATTCTGCCACCTGCTGTATCGGAGGGTGAAAATTCACAAGTGCACCCGAGTACAGAGAAGAAAAAAAACAAAAACAAACATAATAATAATAACAACATGAATGTTGGCCAACAGAGAGTAGGGAGCGATCGTTCTTGAACATTTGGTGTACGTCAATCACGTGCCTGGCGTGAAAAAAGTGAAAGCAGCGACATTCTCCTCGCTAATGTACGTTAGAGATCGTTGAATCCTCTACGCCAGCGTTAACCAATGTGATGGAGGTCCAGGACACAATCACTCACTTCTCACAGGAAGAATCAAAATACACCATCATCATCATCACATGTCAGAAATATTCCACGTGTTTCAGGGTGGACTTTAAATAATTAAATGCATTATATATACATTATATATTCTCCTATTTGTTTTTCTCCACCCCATAATGTTAAAAGACACCGAGCTGAGTGCTCACTGCTAACTCATACACACTTGACTGAAGCTAATGACGCTGCAGGACTGAGTAACGCTGCTGGCTATTACTTCTAATGTCGCCCCGCTTTTAATATAAAACACATACACATATGTTAAAAGTGAAGGTTTTATAATAAAATAGCCCCGTGTTAGCGGGGTGTCGGTGTTCAGGTGTGTCCGCCTTGCTAGCCGTCACACCGTGGGCCAGAGAGAGAGAGGCGAAACCCAGATCACGACACAGCTCAAAAATAAACACCTCTCCAGCCAGCAAACCTGATATTTTAATCACCGAAATGATCTCCATTTCACACCAGCTAGCATGTACGCTAATGTGTTTTTTTTACGCTCGAATTGTTATTATGCTAGCTAACTGTTAGCAACCGACGACTTCGTTTCGCAGCGCGCGCTCACTTACCATTTTGTCGCGCGGTTCGTCTTCGTCGTCTTCTTTCTTTGTCTATTGATTTCAATTATTATTGTTGTTAATAATACTATTTTCACCGGTTTGTTTTTGGGAGCTGGTGGCGGTGTCAGGGTGAGGAGCCCCCCCGGAGCGCTGCTGTGACGGACAGATGACGGATCTCTCACTGCGGTAAAGACTCGGGGCAGAGCCGCAGCGCGGAAACAGGAGGAGCGGCTTCAGCTCAGCGCTCAGTGCCGAGGAGCAGGGGGCGGGGCGTCCGGACAGGAACATCCGGGTACTCTCTATCGCTCACTTTCTCTCTCGCGCGCGCTCTCTCCTTGTGCGTACTACAGCATACACACTACCCGTACTACTGAGTGCGCGTGCGGGGTATACAGGGGGACGGCCCGGGTTACCATGGTAACTGTGTGAGTAGAGTACTAACACAACGGTTAGTGTGGAAGTGTGATGCCTTAGAGCCTCTATCTATGCGTGACAGATAGATAGATAGATTAGTATGTTAATAGTATGTGGGACTATTAATTTTTTTTATATATAGACATATAGATAAATGTAACGTCTCCAACCGCAATGTACACAAATAGATAATTAGTTTTTTTCTGGATAGATAGATAGATAGATAGATAGATAGATAATATGTGTCTATATTTTTTTTCTAAATGGACAAAATGGACATATACAGTAGGTCGATAGATAGATAGATAGATAGATAGATAGATAGATAGATAGATAGATAATATGTGTCTATATTTTTTTTTCTAAATGGACATATACAGTAGGTCGATAGATTGATAGATAGATAAATAGATAGATAGATAATATGTGTCTATATTTTTTTTCTAAATGGACATACATTATACAGTAGGTCGATAGATAGATAGATAGATAAATAGATAGATAGATAGATAATATGTGTCTATTTTTTTCCTAAATGGACATACAGTATACAGTAGGTCGATAAATAGATAGATAGATAGATAGATAAATAGATAGATAGATAATGTGTCTATATTTTTTTTCTAAATGGACATATAAGTCGATACATAGATAGATAGATAGATAGATAGATAGATAGATAGATAGATTAGTGATAGTATGTTGATGATAGTATGTGGGACTATTACATTTTTTATATATATGGACATATAGGTAAACATAATGTCTCCAAAAGCAATCTACACAAATAGATAGATAGATAGATAGATAGATAGATAGATAGATAAATTAGTATGATATGTGGGTCTAGACAGTTTTTTCTGTGTATGTATGTACTGTATGTATGTATGATAGACAGAGAGATAGGTAGACAGACAAACAAACAGCAATAATGATGTTTTTTCACTACATTGAGTTGTATTGCACTTTACAATATATTCAAGAAAACCTGCAGATTCTTTCCAGCACTGTGATGTTTTATCTTACAAAAGATTTCCACCTTTTCCCCTTTTACAAAATGAAACAAATACATATGGCGCAATATACAAAGCATCACAGAAACATCAATATAATTGAATCAATAATCAATAACTGAAAATATCAGGATTTAACTCTTTCAGTTTGTAATATGCGTGGTTTTGCTTTTGAGGTATCCACAATACTCTGTTTAACGGTTGAATGTGGGAAGGTTTTAACTACAGGTTAAACTTTATTAACTGTTTACATCACATGAACCTCTCAAAAGCTTAACTAAGCTGGCCTTCTCATGAGGAAAAGACCGGTGTGGGATATTTCTGAAGTTTCCACGTATTAAATCCTGTGATATGCCACATAAATGATCACAAGCGATTGCAGAACTCAGAACTGATCCTTTAACATTCTATTACTTTCATGGCATAAAGGCATCGGCAGCTCGAACAACCATGAAAATATGAAAACTCAGGAAAATATTCATTCACACAATAAATACGCACACACACACACACACACACACACACAAACACACACACCAGTGAGCACAAATCATTACCAGTCCCAGCCAGCGCCAGAAGATCACAACGTTGATTGAGTCATTTTAGATATATCATCAATAAATAGTTTTAAATAAATATAATAATAAGACAGCACCCTTTATTGAGCAAGCATTACTGAGAGTTGCTCTGTTTAACTTTAGCGAGAATACCATGGCAATATCGGTGTAACCACAACGGGGCAGAAAATGTACAGTATATCAGGGTTCGAAATTAGTAATCTATCCTGTTAACTCATATTCACTTGTGTGTTACACCAGGACATTTCACACATCTTGTTCAACAAAGCATCTCATTACATTTAAACACCAAATTCATTTACACATGCCATGTATGGACGCATCTCGGAGCTCCTCCTACAGTGGTTTTAAATCTATGTGGCCAGTTTATTAGATGCAATCATTCAGCCAGGAGGTCAGATGCCTGGTGCACGAAAAATCGTGCCATGGTTGCTGATGAGTATTGCATAAAACTGCTGATGGTGCGAAAAAAATAAAAAGACATCCATCCAGCAGAAAAGCATCATTGGGATCTGCTGCTGGGATCCTGGGACTCCATGAGTCTGGAGGCACAGACTCAAAACTGCGGAAAAACATATGAGGCACTGAGATGCATTTATGATCTGTTCATGCACGTGGAGGTGACTCACATGCTCCATGAATCTCGATAGTGTTGCTTTTAAAAATGCCTCATTGACAATCTCAATCCAGAGAAGTCAAGATGTGTAAAATGACCAGGTGTAACCTGAGGAAGAACCTACCTGGGGAAAGATCTTGATCTGCTCCTGAGACAATGCCTGCAGTTCTGGTTCTCATGGATAAACCTGCTTGTTAATGCTTTCTGCTGCAATGCGCAAACATCTCACAGATATAAGACATCGTGGGATTGTGGTGAGAGAACTGATCCTAGTGTCACCATTAACTAAGTAACTATGATATGTGTGAACACTGAACATGCACGAAAAACACAAACCCTTAGACCAGTATGCGCTCTGGCATCAGGTCCTGACTCAAATGATATGTATGAAAGCATACATGCAGAAAACACAAAAAATGTCAAATCAACAAGAACAAGAGTAAGAAGAAAATATTAATCACTGCAGGTTGTCTCCTCTTTGCGTGAGCCGTGCTCATCATCTTGAATTCATTATGTCACAGTACACAAACTGCCCAGCGATGGTTACTGCTCACACAGGCGTAGTGCTGCCGCGCTGCGCTCAAATCCGTTAACGCCACCATGACCGTATTTTACTGGAAGAGTTCTTTGTTGATCCACATGAGGCTGCGCGTCTCATTGGGCTTCACCTCGTACTCGATGCAGGTGAACTTGTTGCCGAACTGGCAGTGCTCACGCTTGTAGTAGTTGTAGTACTTCACCTGCCACACCGTCTCGAAGACACCAGCCTCCTTGAACTGACGGGGACAAAACATCAAACATCAGACAACGGGGTTGAAAAGCAAGAGCTGTTTGTTTTTGGTTCAGTTTAGCAATGGATGTGCTAAAATGTGTACATCTGTTTATATGGAATTTTTTTATTTTTTCAATTATGGAAGGAGTCTCCGGTGTCAGTGATTTGTAGCACTCATTAACCTCCACTGCAGAAACCTATATGCGTTGCAACCGATATCCCTGAGGACCTTAGCATTATGAGTATAGAAACTCAAGTGCACGTTTATTTGGGTTTTTATACTGCATTTTATTTTATTCACTAGAAATGAATATACTGTATATCGCTGGATTAACAAGCGAGATCAAAGTTCTTGTAAACTTCATCATCTACAGTATACAAGCACGGGGAGAACATGCAAACTCCTCACACACAGACCCCGAGTTGGGAATCAAACCCCGATGCTGGAGGTGCAAGGCCAAAGTGATAGGCCACAACACAAGAAATAAAAATTCTAGATTAGATTCTTTATATTGCTTATGCTGTATGGGGTCACAGATGGCCTGAAGCCTATCCCAGGGGCATGGGGCAGAGTACTCCTGGGACGGAATGGCAATCAATCGCAATGTACACACACACACACATACACACACACACACACATACTACAGGCAATTTTTGGAAATGCCAATTAGCCTGCTATACTGCGTGTCTTTGGATGGAAGAAATGGGAGTACCTGGAGGAAACCCAGGAAGAACATGCAAACTCCTCACACACAAACTCAAGGCGGGAATCGAACCATATTGCAACATTCTGCACGTTAACATTCTGCACATCCTGTTTAATTTATGTTTTATTTATACATTATATATTTTTCTATTTTAATTATATTTTCTGTTGCTAATTTGTAAATTGTAAACCCCAAATGTTTACATTTTAAAGTGCATTTTTTGTATTAATTATTATTAATAATAATAAATTCTTTTTTTAATTATATACACACTGTATATATATATATATATATATATATTTTTTTTATTTTTTTATTTTTTTTTATTTTTTATTTTATTTATTTGTTTATTCAGGCTTGAGACCGGTACTGGGTGGGGTTTGGACATTGGGTGGGAATCGAACCCGGGCCTTCCGCATGGCAGGTAAGAAACCCACCACTAATAATATTAATAATATTACCATATTATGATCATACAATATATTCAATTCAATTCAATTCAATTTTATTTGTATAGCGCTTTTAACAATTGGCATTGTCCAAAAGCAGCTTTACACAATCAAAAGAATTATTTAAGTTTGTATGGAATTTGAATGTGTATGAATCAAAATGGTCAGATAGTCCCTGGTGAGCAAGCCGAGGGCGACAGTGGCAAGGAAAAACTCCCTGAGATGGTAATAGGAAGAAAAGATGGTAATAGGAAGAAAACCATCTTTTTATATATAACATATAGCAATACATTTTCATAATAAAATATTTATGCAAGTTCTTCTTTTCCTGAAGTGTGTATACTTTTTCTGACTGACTCTGTGTTTGAATGTTTATCGATTTGTGACTGTTTTGGGAAACGCTGGAGGTAAAATTATGAAAACGGGCTACTCTTTCACACACACACACAAAGGCAAAATATCTTCATCTTATTTTAATTCTTTTCCTTTCTTCATTACTTTTGGTAATTAATTTCATTACTGCTGGTCTGTTTACAGCCACCTTGACACCTTTTTAACCATTAAATCTACCTCAGGTTTATACTGTATAGACGTTACAGCCCTTGTGGATTCTGTGCCGCATTTAGAGTGAAGGCGACACTCCTAGCGCGCGACACAAGCTGCTTAGTGTGTACCGTAAAACCCGGAGGAGGAGCGCACTCCAGTTTCTATATCGGAGCTGAAATATCAGCTGCTCTTCATTCGTCCATCTTCCTCACACACACACACTCCTACACCGCTTCAACCTCTACGTGTATAAACACTACTATACCTGTATGGAGACCTGCACGGGCTGTCTGTCCCCGCTCTTGGTGTGAGGAACACCCTCGGTGTCGTATAATCCGTGGTATACGGCAGACTCTTCATCTTTAGACTGCTGCTCGAGATCAAAGCTTTTTCCGCCGATTCCCATAGAGCTGAATGATAATTAACAACAACAATAAAAAAAAACATTAGTTTATGCTGATTATGGTATTTATTATTATTCAGTATTTTAATTTTGTATTTAAATATACCTAAATGTCCATACACAGGACAGACCCGGGCCTTGATAATACAAAGAAATAAAATAAAGAACGATCACGTGATTATTTAATTGATTAATTAATTCAAAGATATGGACATTAAGATCAGCTTTCCTTAGGTATATTTCACGCAGGACATGAATGTGAACCGTTTTTCGGACAGGTGCACCAAGCACCACACCCAGAAGCTCTTACACACACACACACACACACACACTATTAAAAACAGACCACTAGACTGATAATGCCAGGTACACATGACTCCAGCTGGTGCAGGACGCTTACACAGGCTCGGCGTTCCCCGGTTTCATCACCACCTCGATTTTATACTTGGAGCCCGTCAGCAGCTTAATGGTCCGCGTCTGTCCGAACCGGGACCCGTCCGCCTTAAAGAACACCGGCCCATCGTTCGGCTGGATCTTTAACGACACGCAGATGTTTATTAACGCTGGAATGTCGGCCATGATGAAGAGGAGCTGGTACCGGGCCTCGGTAGGTCTCCTGCGCTCCCCGCATCTACACGGAGGGTGGACGATCCCGGCTAGGGTTGCCAGATCCGCGCCGCAAAAATCATCCCCAATTCAAAACCAACCACCTAACCAAGTCTCATCTCTAATCCATGTGACCAGTTTTTATTTGGTTTATTTTCTACATTCTCAAACAAAACTTTTTATTTTATTTTTATTTTTACACTTTTTCACTGCATTAAGTCACTCATCTCTATTCCAGGAGACTTAGGGCACGAGGAGGGGTACACCCTGGACGGGGTGCCAATCACACACACATGCTCATTCACACACTATGAGAAATTTGGGAATTTCAATTAGCCTAATCTGCATGTCTTTGAACAGTCGGAGGAAACAGGATTACCCGGAGGAAACCCACCAAGCGCATGAAGAACTTGCACATAGACCGGAGGTGGGAATCGAACTCGAAACCTAGAGGCGCTGCAACAACAATCAGTTTTTGTTATTATTATTATTATTATTTAGACATGATCAAATTATTCTGGAACAGTTCTTGCAAGAACAGTATCATGTCAAGTGCATTTGCAAAACCCATCAAGCACCATGATGAAACTGTCTCTCTTGGAAAGCAAAACCTAAACGTTACCTCAGAGAAGTTCATTTAGAGTCACCAGCCTCAGAAATCACCAATTAATAAACAGCACCTCAGATTAGAGCCGTTATGAAGGATTTACAGCCCAAAGGCATATAAACTGAACCCTAATCAGACTAATATATAATTCAGAATAATGAGAACATTGTAAATATAAATTTTCTACAACTTTCCGCACTCCACACGGAAAGAAAATGTCCTATGAGGAATCCCAAAACCAGCCCAATGTCAAGTCAAATATGTAAATTTTTATAGTATCAAAACACTTTTATATTGTGTGTAACATACAAAAAATGCTATTATTTAAGTATGTGTCATCATTTAAATACATTTTAATATAGATATATTTTTAAGTTTCCAATTATCTACTTATTATACTGCTTATAATCATTAATGTATTGATCAGGTTATAGCTCTTGTGGTAAAACTCTTTAAAAGTAAAACTTTAACATATCAACATCAGTTACAAGTATTAATATAATATGCAAAAACATTTAAACCTTAAGAGCACAGTTAAAAAAAGAAAAGAAAAAGAAAAAAAAGAGTAGCAAGTAATGTGTCCTAATTTAGGCATGAAAAATGAGGGCTTGGCAACCCGGATGTTGGCCTCTGCCAGGAAGCTGCACTGGTGGATGCTGTGAAATAGGATCAATTCCCATGTGTGAAGGTAAAGTCTTTAACTCAACAAGACTAAATAATAAAGTCTAATCATAACTGTGACGGATTGACCAACAAACATTACAGTGCAAATATTTTGCAATGCATCGTCTTATTGTATTTATTGAGTTACATATATCCTGTAAATCATGTGTTATTTTCTGTATATTAATGCATGGACATTTTTAAATGAACACCATAAATTACATTACAGTACAATTAGGATGTAAATGAGTCTCTACCAGTGGCGATTTCTTTAAGACTGCAAGGGAAGCTCAGCTTCCCCTATAATGTCTCAAAATTAATGGTCAAATTATGTACTATTGTATTAACATTTTATTGACTAAAAATGCGTTAGAAAACGTCTCAAAGACGAGTTCGTTCAGATTGCAGGTCGGCTGACTTGATTTTCTTCTCATACATTCCCGTAGCGTCACAGTGCATTTCCCCGTTGAAGCCCAGCGTC
>JAQMYJ010000010.1:5766537-5781854 GCA_030014305.1 Clarias laeviceps
CTAAGACAGTTGAACAACTAGAAGCCTGTATTAGACAAGAATGGGACAACATTCCTATTCCTAAACTTGAGCAACTTTTCTCCTCAGTCCCCAGACGTTTGTAGACTGTCATAAAAAGAAGAGGGGATTCCACACAGTGGTAAATACGTAAACTCCCTTCCTCTGACGCAAACAAGTTTTGAACGGCTACCAGGACAGCGTTACAGCTGTGAGGTGTGCCGTTGGTACGACCGACTAGTTTAAGGTGGGCGCAGGTATGCACCAGGGATCGGCTCTTATCCCCTTCCTGTTTGCAGTGTTGATGGACAGGTTGACGGATAAGATTAGGCAAGTGTCCTCATGGACTATGATGTGTGCGGATGTTAGTGTTTATCCTGCTCTAACACACCTGATTAAAACTAATCAGCTCCTTGCCATCCTTTCATGAGGTAATCTCAGTGTGGTAAAGCAGGGAAAACACTACAATGTCCAGGATACATGGATTTCGTCATGATTTTTTTTTTTTGTTGAGATCATGTCAACTTATGAAAATAACAGTCATAATTTCAGTGTTTGAACAATAACATTAGAATTGTGGATCATACTTTCACTTTCGATTGGCCAAGTAAAAAAAATATTCTTTTGTGGTAATTGCAAACTCAGTCCTCTAGATGGCACTGTGTGTATCAGGACTGGCCAGAGAACACAAGATGGGTTTTACTGTTCAGGAAGGCTTTATGTGTTAAATTCATAATTTTTTCAAAGTAATTAATTAATTTTGTTTAAAAGATAATGATAATTTAAGTTCTCTAATAGCTGTGGTGTGATAGTAATAAAACATCCTTAATTAATTTCCTTGACATTTACATCTGTCAGCATTTTACCTGTACACTTGAATATGCATGCGTATACAAGTAAGAGTCAGAAATATCCGCATCTCTGACTATTGAATTTATTTTTATCAACTTTGTCCATTTGTGAACAAGTTTTCATATTCCCTCGTTAAAAAAAAAAATCCTTATAATGTTCCAATACTTCTGGCCCTTGAGAATCCCAGAAAACTGTAACCACTGATGAATTCTCCAGCTGATGGTCGACTTTTGAACTTTTCCTTGAGGATGTTTTCATTCCATACTCTGGCGTTTACTCTCAGACTCAGACTAGTGATGAATCCATGTCTCGTCAGCAGTAACGATTCTCTTTAAGAGATTTTCACCTTCCTTAGAGTATCTAAGTCCAAATTGTGTTTGTTTGTCAGTGTTAGTTAAGGTTACCTGCACATCAAGCGTAAAGCACAGCATGTTCAATAGCATCGTGTCATTTGTAACAGAAGCACTGAATGAGAGAACGCTAAACCTATCGCTAGTACACGCCACCAAATCCTGGAAGAATCACATACTGTAATTGTACAGCGTCTGAGGTAATCGCGTTACGACAACAAATCAAATTTCTGCAAAATTTCCACATTCTCATTTCTCTTTCGAAATGAGTCCACCGCAACATACTGTGTATGAACATAATCAGAAGATCACAAGCTGTAAGCTTAGGGTTACTCTTTTATCTGTGAGACAAAGCATCAGGTAATCATTTTGTTTTTTGGCGCTGAAATGAAATACACCTTCAACGTTGAATTATCATCAAAGTCCATATTAACGATACTTCTGCTGTCCGCTTTTCTGACTGACATCACGGTAGTCACCTGTTTGTATGTATATATTAATTTCTAATATATTTGCCATGAGGAGACTTGTCATACTTCCTGTCTGTCCTTCAACAGGTGAGCGATAAGCGAGTGTCCAGGAACCACGGGATTCTGCAGAACGGGGACGGACGGCTGCGGCTCAAACCCGTACGTGCTCCAGGACCTCCAACCTTATTTTTAGAACCTTATTCGTGACCTTTTTTATGGAGGGTTTATTATGCCATGCTGGAGTGTTTGCCTGAGAGGGTCGGACATCAAACGAAGGACAAGATTAAAAACTCTTTGATGTCCTTCTCTCACTCTCTCTCTCTTTCCCTTTGTCTTTCTGTCTCTGTCTGTATCAAACTCTCTCGCTCCCGTTCTCTCTCTCTCTCTCTCTCTCTCTCTCTCTCTCTCTCTCTGTCTGCCACTCTGTCTCTCTTCCTGTTTCATGTCCATGTATGAAACCATATTGCCAAAGCATTACAAAAGAGAAAAACAGTTATTAAATATAGAAAATGTATATTAAATATTACATTAAAAATAGAAATTTAGCTTAAACATTTTCAATTCTCTTCTTCCTCTCTTTTCATCTTTCTCCTTTTCTTTCTCCATTTCTGTCTTTCTCTTTATCTCTTTGTCTCTCTCTCTGTCTCTCTGTGCTATTACAGTTAAGTCAGTCAGTAATATGGTTTGTGTACTCGACAGTAAATGGCTTGTAAAAGATCACCACGTAAATATTTAACCGCTCTCATGTTCCTCATGTGACATCGTGTTTCCGTGTTGTCTTCGGGTTTTACGTTTCAGAGGAACTGTTCGTCCTGCCGATGAGATCAGCTCCATAATGGCGGCACGGGATTTCTCTCACGTCCCTGTAGTGAATGTAATTTGTAGTTAAGAAGCAACACGGTGTTGTATCAGAAAGACTCACTAGATGGCGCTGCGTTACGTTTCACCGGAGCGTTCGAGATCTCTTCTATCTTCAGGATGCTGCAGGATGTTATACAGTATGTCCTCCCTGTGGCCTCGTAAAAGCGAACTACCCATTTAAGTGTCATCGTAAACCAGCACCACGTCCACTAGCTGTGTTTACTGGAGGATATTTCTTTAATCTTATTGCAGTCGTTCCGATTAGAGGTTAACTGTTTACATGGACGCTTATAGGATAGGATAGGATAGGATGTGGGTTTTAATGTTTGAGGTTAGGTCAGGCGTTTCATCTTTTCCGGTAAATCCCGCCTTCCGCGTTATGATTGGTTAGAAGAATTTGGTCTTTAACTGTGACTGGTTAGAAGCTTTACTACGTTTGAAATGGCGAGCCAAGCGGAGTTCCTTCCTCAGTCAGAAACCCAGCGGATGAAGGTAAACACTGGTGAGTCGTCCTCGAGGAACTTAGAAACTCATCACGTCTCCCAATGTTACCCCCCTTGCCCCCCAAAAAATGCACCATTTGGATTTAACCAAGTAAATAGGTTCGAACCTCCCATTGTTTTATTTCTCATTTCTCATGCTAAAATTGGATAAGGAATAACAAGAAGCGTTATGATGAACCACCATTTTTAAAGAAAGAAATGTGGTTGAAAAACCATCCAGAATGAGCGGGGGATCACTTAAACCCTCCTGTTATCTTTGGGGTCATTTCGACCCCATTCAATGTTTAAAGTCTCAAAATAAATGATTGACAGTTTTTTTTGTTTTGCTTCATATTCAGTGGCTTTTATACATAAACTTGGGTAACAATTCTAATTATGATAATTATCTGGAGGTTGAAATTGCTGGGGTCAGATTGACCCCAAGGATAAACGATGTTAGTAAATTTGAAGGTAACAGGAGGGTTAAACCCTTAGTGAAATCACATTGTACAAATAAAAACAACAGTAGAACTCACAGCTGTGTTTAATAGTGAAAGTAAGATGTGCATAATGTGAAGAGAACCCGAGGGACTGGGACTAAACAGCTGTGTAGCCTGAAGAAAAGCACTAATCAGTGAGACTAATCAGGAAAAATAAAAGACTTCACTTTGCTAGGGAACATAAAGATCATGTGGTCTGATGAGTTTAGAATGAGGCAGATGAAGTGATTGGCCATCATGTCCCCGTGCACACTGTACAATACCCTAAAGGCAGGGTCATGATCTGGGGTTGCTTCGTTTGCAACGTTATGTGGCCAAAAAATGAAGTCAGCTGATGACCGGAATGTACCGAATGACCAGGTTTTTCCTACATTGTTACCTCACGAAATCAATGTTTTTTTTTTTCCTGATATGAATGGAAAATATGACAAGAATGACAAAAATCCTGACTTTCCCACAATTCATCAAAGAGCGTTTCCGGGAGCATGAAACATCATCATCACACATGGATCGGCTGTCACAGAATCCAGACCTCGACCTCATTGAGAACCTTTGAGACGTGCTAGAGAAGGATTTACTCAGCGGTCCGACTCTGGTCCATCATCAATACAAAACCTTGTCGAGAAATTAATGTGACTCCGGACTGAAATTAATGTTATGAAATTGCATAAGCTTATTGTAATGATGCCGTGGCCGTAATCAAAGCAAAAAGTGCTCCAATGAAATATTACATTGTGAGCATTGTTTAAAAATGTTTTCTTTCTTTTTTTTTTATAGCATTTTTCATGTTTTGCCAAAGCGACATGGAAAAGTTTTTATTTAGGCTAGTTTTTAAGCGTCTGCTCTGTTTTACCTTTTTGCGTCTGCCTGCAAACATTAGCTAAACAAACACAGCAATGAGTTTAGTCAATATGTCTGAAGATTTCTCTTAGTGATTTAATGGATTTTAAGTTTTTGCATGGTTACATCCTGTAGGGAAGTGGACATACGTCTAACTAATTCATCTGTGAAAATCACGACGGTCCACGATGCTCCTGCTTCATTATTTAAAAAGATGAAATGACCCAATACAAGACGTGAAGAACAAAAAAACATAGTCAGCCTGAACAACTATTTCTCCACTGATGTTACGTGTTGGGTCGGGAAACAACTTTAAGGCTTTAAAGGCTTTAAGACAGAGAACTTTAAGATGGTGACTGTGTGAAGGGTTTTCCACATATTCATTGTGTGTCTAAGATCTGTTCAGGCTCTTAAAGCCTTACTGTGTCCCCTGCAGACGCACGTGAACCCCTGTTTCGTTCAGACGTCCCCAGATGCAGCGCCGGAACCGCTAGAGAAGGACAAATGGCACTGCCTGAAGGACGGCGAGATCTTCTCCCTGCTCCCGGGGAAATACATCTACAGAGTGCATGCTGTAGGAGAGGAAGGAACACCCAGGTACACACGCTTTAATCATCATCTCGTGCTTTCATTCTGGATCAAAAAGTCTTTTTAGCTCTCAATAAAGGACTTGTTCGTGTTCTGAGATTAAACAAACTGAATAAAGTTCTGCTTATCTCATCAGTCAGCATGATCTGGTATTCAGCTCATGCATTAAATGTTCTTTAAAATGAGCTTGTGGTAATAAGCCGTTTTCCATCTGCTGGCATGTTTTTTTTTGTTTGTTTGTTTTTTTTTGTTGATTTTTTTGTAGAATTAGCTTTTCCTGTGACAGTATTTCGTAACCGAGATTCCCATGAAATTCCCATCCACCTCCTCCTCCTCCTCCGTTTTTTTTTCCCTTTTAGTGGATTTTAAAAAGCGTCATGGCCATGCTCACACTCCGAGATTCGAATCAAGAACTTTGTCAGGAAATTTGTCTTCAGTCATCTCGTGACACTAAATCGGCAGTCATTCCACCCTGCAAAAACTTCACATTTCATGGAGATCGCCCCCAGACACCAGTTACAAAAACATGTCAAACAAAAAAAAAAAAGAAGAAAAACCCACAAATGTCAAAAACACTATTCTAAATAGAAGCCTAAATGTTTTCAGTCCTGGTTGTATTTTACTCTGACAGATGTAAAGTTCCCCTCAGCTCTTAGGATTGAGGTTACATTATTGGTCACACGTACCTTACAGCATAGTCACATTATTTTCTTCTTTTGCGTATTCCAGTTAGGAAGCTCAGGGTCAGAGCGCAGGATACAGCGCCCCCTGGAGCAGACAGGGTTAAGTGCCTTTCTCAAGGGCTCAACATGGCAGTTTGGTAGTGCTGGGACTTGAACCCCTGACCTTCCGAACAGCAACCCTGAGCCTTCCCTGTGTAATAAAAGACAAAAAAGCGTAACATGTATCAGTTACAAATTTGCACTTTCAGTGATTTAGATAGACGATTATTTGTTATGCACCTAATTCTTCAGATTTGTTTGTACAGTTGTGTGTTTTTATTATTTTCCAGTTGTTGTCTGTGTGGGTTTCAACCAATATTCCTTAATTTCTGATAGTTTTTTGCTGTACATGGTCCCAGTGGGGGGACAAAACCTTGTGCACTTACATTACAGGTAGTCCCCGGCTTACAAACATTTAAGTTACGAAATTTCCACAGATACGGACGGATGGCGGTTCTACTGCCGGTTCAATTATGGAAGTAGCTCACGTGTATTGTACAAAAAAATAGACACTGCTGTGCACCAGATACCAATATTTACAATTATATACAATATTTTCAGTGTGTAAGTGAAGGTATAAAATGTCTAAAGTCTGGTATATTGTATGTGTGTGAGTGTGGGGGTGCAGGAGAAATGAGTCAGCCTCACCGGTTTTAATGAATCAGTCCGGGAGCACGATGATAGAAAATGTCTGTCCTGTTAAGCTGTCCTGATGTTGAATAAACCTGATTTCGGAAAATCCTCAACAAAACAGAGTTCACAGTCCAATACAGTGGAAAACAGCTCTGAGACAAAAAGGCATCTGGGATTCCCCTCGCGAATTATAGGTGCAGAGGCAACACTGTTACATTTCATTTCACTGTTACATACATGTGTGGGGAAAGGGGACAAAGATTTAGTCAAGCGGATTGGTCTGCTTGACTTTGTTCATTCGTGCCAAAGGCGTATAAGACTCACTTTGTCGGACTTAAGAACAAATCCGACTTACGAACGTGCTCCCGGATCTGAACTTGTTTGTAAGTCAGGGACTACATGTAATGTGCATAAGTAACACATTACATAAACAACATAAAAATATTTTATTTTAAAATAGTTTTTTTAGGCACTTTGCAGTCTGTTACAGTAAAAGATATTTGTTCCCATCGTTTAATTTAATATACATCAATTAATTGAATTTAATATGAAGAAATGAGGGAGTCAAGACTTTTGCACACTATTGTATAGTGTAGAATACATGATCACAACTATGCTACAATCCTTATCTCCAGCCCTGGTGTTTAAAAATCTTTTAATGGATTTAATTAAACATTAGTTAAAGCCCAAGTGCATGTTTATCATTAAGCGCAGACACACGTCCTTCAGCTGAGATTTGTTTTTGTTCAGCCATCAGTCACCCAGGCATTCATCGTCCTCGTTGGCAAACGGAGTCGCGCCCACGTGGGCACGGAAGAAACAAATGATGCTAATTTGTTCTGTAGTGCATTGATATGGAAGTGATTGACGGTGCTGTCATTTGCATGCATTAAAAAGTCAAAGCGGTCGTGTGTGAAATGATAGAATTACACCATCGCTCACGTCTTCCGTAGAATCGTACTGAAAAGGTTATGAAAAAAAATTATATTCCCTCATATTGTATATAAAGAACTTTTCAGTTTCAGGTGATTCCACGCTGTTTCTGTCCTACATGTAGTACTGGAGGGTTTATGCATGTGAACTATTTGCAATGCATGAGTTCTTTCTCTTATTACAAGATGCAAATCTAGTGGATTATATTGAATGAAGGCTCCTTATAAGGTTCTAGACATGTATACGGCATGGCTGTAATATTGAATACATCTGACAAACAAAAGACGCTCCGTCTCAAAGTCTTAAGTCCTAAGTCTTAAACCAAGCACCCGATGTCCTCGGTGAAGTGAAAGTCCTTTCTTACTTCAATGCTGTTTTTTTTTTTTTTTTTTTTAAGAGACAATATGTTTGCTTGAGTTTGAACGCAAGGGAAATAAATCAGATCAAATAGTTTTTTCGCCTGTCCGAACTACATAGTGCAGGTTCCTGGCAAATCCGTGCGTAATTGAATTCTCATAGAGCGAAAACTCCTGAAAAGTCCTGAAGTTCATCACATGATGATTTGTAAAAGTCGTGAAATTTTAAGAGGAAGAAACTCAGAAAGCACATATATATATATTTTTTTTTTTATCGTGACAGGAACAGCCAAGGTTTCGAGGAAGTGAAGGAGGAGGAGGAGACGACGGAGCTGCACTCGAAACCGCCCCGATCGTGTGAGGAGACGTTGGCGTACACCCCTCAGGCCGAGAGCAGTCCGTCTTTCACCTACGACTGTCCGTCTTTCACCAGCCCTGCTGCCTGTAGTCAGCTTTTAAAGGTGCGATAAGCAACATTCCAATGTTTGGCTCATGTGCTTACACACCTCACCTCCTGCACAACTAACCTATATAACTGTTCCTAGATTTGGAATATCTTTTCTTAGAAGGTGTGTGAAATACCTAGAGGCTGGACGCTTCATGTCCCCGTGCATGTTGTCTGTCGTTCGTTTTGACTCTCGCTTTAACAGATATCACAATCCGTATCTCGGATCGTCAGTAAGTCTTCCACTATCAGGGAAGGATTTCTTCGCCATAACGCCCACGCAGCAGCTCATAAAATCTCCGGACGCTCGTCAGAACGTAATGTCCTTCGATATCTCAGCTAGCGTTCGTGTGGTTTTATGGCTCTTCGGTGTGCACATAATAGTTTTACCAAACTCGGATGGAAAATAAAAAGAAAAGACAAGAGCCAGATTGTTTAACTTTTTTTTTTTTTTAATCCCCCTCTGTTCTAGAGTATAACCCACAATCCCAATTATTTTTTACGAAAAACAGATAAACCCACAGTACCTTGTACACATTTTATATTTAAACCATCTAAATTATCAGAGGTAAAAAAAAAAAGAAACGGAATGAGAGAAAGGTCTGTTTGAGCGAGTGTGTATGGAGGATAAAAAAATATATACAGTATTGTTTTAGGCTGCCTTGAGCCAACTCATGGTACTCTTCTAGCTAATAAATTTTTAAGTAAATGCTTAAATGTTTAATTTTTCAGTCCAGACACTTGCGACTCAAAATACTGCCAAAGCCAGGATGGAAATTTGAATTATATAAGCCATGTAATTAAGCTAGACGCAGGAACACTGGGAAAGAAAGGAACATATGACTTCAATTAGTCATGGGGCTCATGGCATCCGTCCCATCCTTAATATGTGTTTGGATACGTTTTTTGGCCAGTCGAGGATTTGGAAAAACAAGCTGTATGTGGTATTTTAGGTTTTTATGAGTCTGACTTGATTTGAGAATAGCCCCATGCCACCCATCTGTACATCTGGCTTGATTAAAAATGGTAAATTTTGTTCATTCGTGACCTTTAATGGGAGTCACGTTGAAAAAATCCTACCAGAATTAAGTATTAAAGATTGAAATGGATGTACGAGGGGCGTTCAAGTCAAACCTGACGTAAAAGCGATTGAAATTTCCAGAGATGAGACTATTAGTCGCAGTAAAACATTTATATGGTGCAAACGTTTTAAAGAAGGACGTACGTCCCTGAACGACGATCCCGCAGACCACGAGGTGGCTGCGCTCGTTCCCGTAAAACGCAGACCGAGTGGAACATCTGATCCTTGAGAATCGAAGGAAAACTTCATAAGAGACGCATCTGTCGCATCTGTGGGAACTGTAACACCAACACCACCTGCACGTTACAGGAACTCGGCTGGGAGTTATTAGGACACGTCCCCGCCATACAGGACATTTCCACATGTTTGGGCCGTTAAAGGAGTTCCTGGGAGGCCGGCGTTTCAAAGTCTGATCATGAAAACTTTCTACCTTGATGGTGTCCAAGCACTAGTGAAACAATGGGATAAGTGCATGAAGCAGGGTATTTTTATATAGAGAGAAATAAAGGGAGTTTTTAAACTCTCGTAACTGTGTTCTGTTATTCTGCACAATCAAAAGTCAAAAAGTAATTTTGCAATTAAACATTTCAGCTGTTGGGAATCCCAAATACTGCCAAAGCACGAGAGAGCTAGTTAGAAACATTTTCAAGTAAAACAGCAATATAAATCTTTTTATTAAACAATCCAAGAACTGTTGGGAAATGCGTTTCCGTAGTTTACATTACACCCACTGTACAGTATATAAGCTCTTTCTGACAACGGATATAAACCTAGATATGTATTTATGAAGGCTTATTCCAAAGATACTGCTTTTGTTCATTTAGAAAACAATGTTGATTTATAAAGTCTGTCATAATTTAGTTTCTACTTTGATATTAAGTTTAAATGAAGGCATAAATCAAAACACAAGCTGCTATAAAAAACAATGCATTTGCGCAATATCAGTATTAATGTCAAGTTGATATAATGGCTTATAGCAACAGATATGAGCTGTTATAGAGACGGTGTCTGGACATTTAAACAGCGGTTGTTCATGTCAAGTTGATTATAGAGACCTACAACAGCTGGCATTTACTTGAATAAGAGAAGTCTTTGTGTACATTAATGTCAAGTTGACATAAAGGCTTATAACAACAGAAATAAATCAAGAATGTTTTTTCTTATTTAAACAGTAATATGAATGTGTGAAATTATTAATAAAAGCTTATAGTCACTGTTGTCAGCTGACATAAAAGACATCTCTTGGTCTGCTTTCATGTCAAGTTGACATAAGGGCTTATTCAAACAGGCATCCGCTATAATAAAGAGACTTTCTGTATATTTTTTGACATCGAGTCGATATAAAGGTTTATAAGAACTGTCATGAACGCAGCTTTTGTTCATTTCGACATTGATTACAATGTCAAGTTGTTATTAAGGCTTGCTTCAACAGTCATAATATCTTATTAAAGACTGGATTTGTTCTTATAAACACCAGTTTTAATGCTAGGTTTATTATGAGGGCTTATTCCAACAGGTGCCATCTGTTATAAGAGACACCTTTTGTCTAGTTTAGTATTAAACTTGTCATACAGTTGGTTTATGCCAGTTTGCTAGCTCATTGGAATGTTATGTCAACTATCACAATCTTTGAACTTTCATTAAATAAGTCTATAATGTGTTATAACAGCCTTATGTCAACAGAAATCTGCGTCTGTTGACTTGGGTGTTATGTGGACTTGATGTGAGTTTTGGCAAACGAGTCTTAATGACAACTAATGCCTTTTAAAAGAAACCATTTATGTCGGTTGGCCTAAAGGCTTTATGTAGCCTTTTGAACATCATCTTTAAATGTGTTATATAAGTAACAACATAAGGACATCATTTGTCTCAATTTGTACAGTCGTCACTGCAGTCGTGGTCGTGTGACATTCACTGAGGTGTTATAACCAGTGAAATTTAAGCTCACTTTGCTTAAAGCCCAGAAAACTTCGATAACAGTTGTTATAGATTTATGAAGTTGTTATGTAGCTTTATAACCACCGCCTTAATATGAAATTGTTACCAAATTATTAAAATAAGAGTGTTGCTGGCAGAAGGGGAACATCATATGACACAATTTAGAGGCAGAAAATAGCCATCATCATGTCCTCAAGGCCAAGGTAGCATCATAGCAGGTTCATTAGGGTGTTATGAACAGTCATTAAAGTGTCATTAATTTCCCTCATGATCCTGTAATAAAGATTATGGTTTTCTTTTTTTTTGATGAGGGGAAACAAGTCAAGTAACACTAAACCTACTTAGGCTATAGACTGATGTAGGTATAAAGTAGCTCTATAACCACCACACTTACAGTAAGTAAAGTGCTACTAAAGAAGGAAAAAGTTTTCAGAAGTTATTTGACTTCTTGTGTCTCTGTGTATGTGTGTGTTTGTACTGTAGGCTGGTGCCGATTCTCTCCCTTCTTGTAAATCTAACGCTCCTGATCTTCCGACGCCTCGTAAAAAGAGAGTCCTTCCCGCCTGGATGATGATGGACGCCGCTCCTGCAGCCCCGAACACCCCGCCAGCGAAAGGTACCCGAAAGAGAACGTCGTGTCCATTCCAGAGACGCCTCGCATCGTTTAGTGGCTTTTCTCCCAGAACCGGCGGTGCTGTACAGGTTCGTCTGCTGTTTGTGGCAGACGCCCGAGTAGCAGCGTTCTGGCTGCACTTGAGAGACAAATGTCTGGTGTGATAGAAGAGGAAGGGATGTGGATGTAGGATGTAGATGTGCGCATGGGAGGGGAATCTCCTAGCCAGGATCAGTGACTTTCTTAGTTTGCATTGTCTTTTCTACATTTTTTAAAATTTAGGTTTGTGTTCTTACACCATTTTATTTAGTTTAATATTCTTCTCTCAATAGTTTCGTTCAGAAATGATGTTTCTGTCAAAGTAACCGGGTTGCATAGGTTATGAAAGGCTCTAAAGCGGAGTAGGGATTCTCCTCGCCAGTAAGCGTCAGGTCGCAAGACGTTATGATTATGGTGTTGGGACATTATATTTCATAGTTCATTGTAGTGCTTATAAAATTAGGATGAGGTGGCCAGGCAGTATTTACTCTACACTGTTCACCTCAGACGCAAGAGGTTCTCATTTCAGTTTGTAAACTAAAGTTTCATGTGATGAAGGAAACGAAGGACTAAGCTTGAAGATATACAAAATCCTACAAGGTGACAAATTTAACTTGGAAAAATCAACCAAGTTTTTAACCCCGAGACCCCCCCCCCTCTCCCCCACACCATGTTTTACTTCTCAGGTTTGTCTGGTGGTTTTGTTGTAGCAGGAGACTTCGATTGTACTTTGAACCTGGATAGATGCTCTGGTGCTGATCTTTGTCATTTGAGGTGTCCTGCAGTTTATCCAAAAAAAAAAAAAGAGAAAAGAACGTCAATAAAATGTTTTGTTTTGGTCCGTCCACGTGCCATCCAGCACATCGGGTGATGGATACCCTGGTGATATATCCGTCGTTTCTGTGGCGGTTAATTAAGGGGTTTGGTGCCAGCTCGATGCTTGATGAAACCCACCAAGCGAGTTGGTGAGAACATGCAAACTCCATGCACACATACCCCGAGGCATGAATCAAACACCGACCCCTGGAGGTGCAAGGTGACAGTGCTAACCACTAAGCCACCGTGCTGCCCTTAAGTACAATTGTAGAGAAAAAAAACCCCTAATACTTTGAAATATTTCTGATATTCATGCATTGATTATTTTTGAATGGTCATGAGTGGTTCAGTGGTTCAGTGGTTGGGTTCTCAGCTACCTCGCACCCAGCCCATGGGTTTGCAGGACACACTTAGTGCCAGTCATAAGTCAGTATTAAAATGGGAAGGTTGCATCCAGAAGAGTGTTCGGTGTAAAAGCTGTGCCAAATCTAAATGTGGGGATCAGATGGTCCGCTTTGGTGACCCCTAATGGAAGCAGCAGGAACAACAACAATAACACGGCATCCTATTTTTTATCCTATCATGACTTCAACTTAAGCAAAAATTGGCTTTTAGATCCAAAATGTTTATAAACGCACAAATTGATGTAACTCAAACCAAATAAAGATAAAAATATGGACTATCCAATGTTCCATATTGGAGAGTCAATATTTAAGGCTGTGTGGGGTCAAAAATATGCTTTACAAGTTCGTGAACTACATAGGTATAATATATATAGTACAAATTAAACCTTTGGACACAAGTTTGGATTTATTCTGTATATTCTTGAACAATACTGGATTTTTTTTTTTTTTTTTTCAAAACCATGAAATAAGACATACGGCATTAGGTAATTGTTAATTGTAATTGTAACAGTCAGTTGTTATTTTAATACTTGAAGGTCAGCTGTTCTGGAACAGTTTTTGTAAGAACAGTATTGTGTCGAGTGTGTTTGTAAACCCATCAAGCTTCATGATGAAACTGTCTCTCATGAAAACACATTCATGTCAGAAAGGGATAGAAATGCATAAACCACTGATTCTTTAGAAATGATTGAAACATTTGAACAGACCTTAAGTTTCTAAACTTACTAAACTTGTAAGCTATTGTTAGCATAAAAACTGGCAAGATTACTGACCTAGGTAAAAAATTTTTTAAGACAAATTGCCTTTTCCTCTCCTACTGTAGATAAGTAAAAAAAAAAGAAAAAAAAGAAAAGGGAAGCTTTATCATGAGAAGCTCTGGTTTCATTGTTGCCTAAACCTGGTAAACCTCGTAACTAATGCGAAAACCTAAAACCTTAAAAAAAATTAAAAAAAAAAGTGGATTTTTTTTTAAATTGTTTTCCAAATTTGTAGCCAGAAGACTACAAAAATATTACCTTAGGTAATTACCAATGACCAATGAGTGGCTTTATATTAGACAGACCTGGATTGCGCAATGTCAGAAGACTGTTGATTTTTTTATTACCAGGAGGGAGAGACAGACACTGCTTTAACGTCACTGGAAAGCTTCGAGAAAGTATAACGGCACTACTTACGCAAGATCTTAAAGCATTTTTTTCTCTATTTGATAAATAATTACCAAAGTAAATGCCTCACCTGTGTGTGTGTGTGTGTGTGTGGGCAAGGGTACTTTACTTCTATCTTTACTTTACATATTATCATGTGATCTCTTAGTCATTGCAGTGTGTTCTTGTAAATTATACAGTTTTATTTGTAGATGATGTTTTACAGTTTCTAAACTCCATTCCAGCTCTTCATAATGTGATTTCCTCATTACTTCAGGACACAGAGTAAATCAAGATAAGCCTTCCATAATGCTGCTAAACACATGGGAAGAGAATGGAACTGAAAATGTATCACAGTTGAAGACAGTTGACTGTTTTATGTACTTGGGAATGAACATATTGCCTCAGGTTAGATATACATGCTATCTGACGTTAGTTCCACTTCCTACCTGTGGTCGACTCGATCTCCGCTTGCATGGAAGGATGTTCAGTTCTGTGCAAACTCTTCATATTTTGCTTCCAACGAGATTTTCTTGTATTTTTATTGTCGTCTGGAGAATCAGTTCACCAGGCCTCCTGAAGGACTTTTATTTTAGATCAAATTTTTTGTTGTTTGTTGTTTCCAGTGGGAAACTGGTGTAGATGACAGACAATCAGGCTGGTGATTAGTAGACTGTTGAGCGGTTGGAACAGATGAGAGGGGAAATGAGGTTGCTGCTGAGGTTGTTACATACTGTAAACATTAAGTAAACATTTTACCTACAGTACATTTCTGGAATTGTTAAACTGCCACCAACTCTTTATCAAGTTCCTAATTTGTATTTAAATCAGATTATTGATAGATGCCCCAGTACCCTACAGTAGATCAGGGCTTCTCAAATCTAACATTCAAAGGTCCGAATCTGATTTCTAAGGTCAGGAACAGCAGGTAATAAGCAAATGACGTTCATTAAACTCGCTTATAACTTAAAAGCAATGTAGATTCACGTGTAAGGCAGCCTGAGACAAAATACATTCAAGCCTAAGTAGAAAAAGTGCGGCTGTTCTAAACAAAGCAACTCTAACTTTAAAGCAAATGTCAGAAATATTCAGAATACATTCCAAGAAATGATGGTGTGTCCTTGGAGACTGTTGCTTGTGAACCTAACCTAACCTTTTTTTTTGGGATTTTTCCCGGATTTTCTCCCTAATTTAGTCGTGTCCAATTCCTCCCCGTCACTAGGGGGCTCCCACATTAAGGCTACTACTACCA
>JAQMYJ010000010.1:5791568-5823603 GCA_030014305.1 Clarias laeviceps
AGAAAAACCTGAGGTAAATCACTTCCTTTTAAAACACATTTTTTATACACTCCTCAACTTTGTTCATTTAGGAAATTAAAGAAAATAGAAAAACCTGAGGTAAATCACTTCCTTTTAAAACACATTTTTTATACACTCCTCAACTTTGTTCATTTAGGAAATTTGTATTTACTGAAACACACACACACACACACACACACACAAATTGAGTAGCAGTTTAAACAAAAAGTTCTCAATCACTGATAGTCTGCTAGTTATTTAGCAAGTGGAATGTTAACTAGCAAGTAGGCTAAAGCTGCTCTATACTTGCAGCTATTTATCTCTCACTAACACACAGGAAGTGAAATATAACTTTATCAGTTGAACATCACAACTAAAATCTTAAACTGAATGTTTATTTATTGGCCTTTCAGGATAAAGACTACAAGTTTGTTTTCTGAAGGTTAAATTGGTGGCGGTAGTAGCATTAGCTATCATCTTTACAATCATGCTAGCTAACTGAAGTGGCACTACATGTATTATAATTTTTTAAAAGAATTTAGTGTAAGAGACAAGTTTGTAGAATTGTAAAGCCATTTGGATATATTTTATTTTTGGTGTGTTTTGGGGGGTTTAAAGTCTCATGCCTGTTACAGCTAATTAGCTATAGTCTGTTGTTGTTGTTGTTGTTGTTGTTAATCTTTCGGTCACTCCCGTTGAGGATCACCACAGCAGACCAACTGATCTGCACAACAACTTGCCGTAGGTTTTACGTTGGATTCCCTTCCTGGCCCAATCCTCCCATTTTATCCGGGCTTGGGACCGGCACTGCATCCTGTGGCTGGGGTTTGGGCATCGGCTGGGAATCAAACCCGGGCCTTCCACACGGTAGGCGAGAAACCTACCACATAAAGTATATTATTATTATTATTGTACTGTCTATTTTTGTCAATATTTTTTATGCTATGCCACGTACACACTATATGAATACTTCTAATATTAATCTGCTGTAAGCGGTAGTATATGAGGGTTCTTTGGTTTCAAACTACAGAACTGTCTAATGTTTCATACTGTTTTCAGTTTCTTTCAACAATATTTCAGTCTACCTGAGCCTCCAATAACAAACTGGACTCCATATTATCTTAAAAAACATCAATTGTTATATTGAACTTCCAGCCGCCTAACACGGTATGACTGCAGCTCAATCCCTGCTATCTGTTATCACCCAGATGAGGATGGGTTCTCTGTTGAGTCCGGATTTCTCTGTTGAAATCTCAGGGAGTTTTTCCTTGCCACTGTTGCCCTCTGCTTGCTCATCAGGGACAATCTGACCATTTTGATTTATACACATTTTTCACATTTCATACAAATTTCCATAATTTTATTTCTTTTGATTGTGTAAAACTGCTTTGTGACAATAACAAACTTTTAAAAGCGCTATACAAATAAAATTTATTTGATTTGATTTTCATGGAGAAGCTGAACAGGAACAAAGAACAGCAAGCGAAGCTACAGAAGGCAATGAGGAGAAAAGCGGAAACGCCAACACTTTTTTATTTCAGTTTTAAATAAACAAAACAGGATTTCCTGTATCTACTATACGTTGCCACACCTGTACATTGTGAAACCAAACTTCAAACAAAACCAGTCTCAGTCTTGAGACTGTTTTCAAATCAACCAGAAGCCTATTGGACATCATTATTAGCTACACACAGTTATTCAGGAAAAATAATCAGTTTCTTAAATAGAGCTGTCAAATAATGAGTGGCTTGCGGCAGTAGACACATTTGCATTGCCAACATTACACACACACACTCACACACATTATGTGAAGTGCTTTTTTAATTATGCAGTACAGGAAATATCTATTTTTTTTAACCATATATACATTGATCAACCATAATATACTTTCTCTACCACAACCAGCGTTAACCTTCTCCTCAATTTGACCTACAGTAGCTCTTTTATTAGATCAACTGACTACACGGTCCAAACTTCACTCCCCATGTGCATCAGTAAGCCTTGTGATCCTTGGCCACCCATGACTCTGTCGCCAGTTCACCAATTTTCTTTCCTTGGATTACTTTTGGTAGGTCCTGACCCCTGCAGTCTGAGAACTGTAGCTACATTTTCAACATCTCATTACAATGGATATATCAGACAGCAAGTGAACCTTTTTTCATGTTGACGTGCTGGAAGCAGAAAAAAAAGGGCAAGCGTAAGTATTTCAGTGACTTTGACAAGGTCAAATTGTGACGACTAGAGGACTGGGTCAGATGGGACACCAAAACTGCAGCTCTAGTGGGATGTTCCTGGTCTGCAGTTTTCAGCACATACCAGGAGTGATCCAAGGAGCTGAACTGGCGAGAGGGTCATGGGTGGCCAAGGCTCACTGACGCACATGGGAAGTGAAGGCTGGCCCGCTAGCGTAGATCAAATTGATGAAAAGGTTAACGCTGATTATAGAAAGGTGTCCGAACACCTTTGGTGGTCATAATGTTATAGCTGATCTGTGTATATTTTCCTTAGAAACAGATAAACAAGCAGTCATTAATGTGTTTTTCTAGTTTAGTGCTCTTGGATGTTTTAAAGGATGGAAATCAGAACTGGTGAGATACTAATGGTGTGTTCTTTGGCAGAGCTAGGGATCAATATAATGCAGGACATGAATCAAAACACCCACATGCAGAGCAGAGACACCATTACGAATCTTACGGATGGAGAAAGGAAGACACACAACCTCATTTCAATAATTAACTTTCATTGTTTGTTCCTGAGAGCAGCGCATTAGTGAAAGGCGGCAATGAATAACAGGAGTGATTCACAAGCAGTTCCACAAAGTGAAGTCTCTCAGGCGTGTAAGAGCAAACACAATGTTCATACATGTCCTTACTTGTGCTCAGATAATGTTTATGTCTTGTTACGCGTTTTTCTTTACTAGTTCTAGTTGATGCTCTATGTCTCCTGATTCATCACCTAGTCCTCTGGTTAATTGGCCAGAAAAGTAGCAAACTGTTGTATTTAGTGTATTTGCATGCTTTATAAAAGTAGAAGTGTCCACCTAGAGACAGATACATCCAACCCAGGAGATATAACCATCATTTATTTGTCTGTTATTTACAGGGTTGCCAGCCTGACACCCATTTACAGTATATCTGAGCACTTGAGGGGTGGAGGACCTTACTCAAGGGTCCAGCAGTGGCAGCCCAGCAGTGTTGGGGCTCAAACCCAGGACCTCTTAATCAGCAGTCCAAAACCTTAACCAAAGAGCCACCAGCATGCTTTATCCCATCCATTTACGTATCTAGAAATCTCTGTAGTCCATCTTGGGGTGTTGAGGCCAATGTTGATCATTGTATTTATTCCCATTTGTACGACCGTGGTAGAACCTCTGGTCAACAGTCATTCACTCACACACTACGGGCAATTTGGGAACAGCAATTAGCCTAATCTGCATGTTTTTGGACGGTGGGACAAAACCGGAGAACCCGTAAGAAACCAACCATACACAGAAATTGAACCTAAGACCTGGAGGTGCAAGCATGCTATATAACAGTTTAAATGTTGTTTAATTATCATTCAGGGGAAAAAATGATTACATGTTAAAATATCTTGTACTAGTGGTACAGTGACTTGCAAAAGTATTCATAGACCATGAACTTTTCCTCATTTTGTCACTTTAAAAACCACAAATGTAAACATGTTTTGATGGGATTTTCTATGATAGACCAACACAAAGTGGCACATACTTGTGAAGTGGAAGGAAAATGATTTTCAAATTATTTTATTTTGTATTCACATGTGTATTGTAGAACCAGCTTTCACTGCAATTACAGCTGCAAGTCTTTTACTGTATGTCTCTACCAGCTTTGCACATCTAGACGGTGATTTTTTTTTTGCCCATTCATCTTTGCAAAAGAGCATCTGTGAACATCAATTTTCAAGTCTTGCCACAGATTTTGAATTGGATTTAGGTCTGGACTTTGTCTCGGCCATTCTAACACATGAATATGCTTACACTCTGTGTGTCTGTGTGTGTGTGTGAGAAAAAGAAAGAGAGGGAGTGGAGTTGACCATAACGTTAGCATTTAATGCATTCAATTTGTTCTTTGCGCAGGATTGATGCCAGGCATATTAGCCTAAATTATTAACAGCTTGCTAACATCATTGTTGCTGCTAATACTGCTTATGTAACTTTATTTAATTCAAAATGAGAAGTTACAACTTTGCTTACAGCACAATGTTTTGCTTTTTATTAGGAAAAACAAATGCACGTTTCTAATGTAATTTGTGCCCACCAAAACAATATTTTAATTATTGGGGAAAAAAAGGGAGAGAAAGAAACGCTGGAAAGTCACGTCTAGCCGAATGTTGGATCGTTAGACAGTCGACACTTTTGGCTCAAGTTGTCCAGCTTACTGAAAAATCCTGTTTTAAATTCTGCAATATTACTTTGCCTTTAGAAGATACGTGTTTCTTTATATTTGGACAAAGGTCCGGTGTTTTTTGGATGGAAACCTGCTCGTAAAAGAAAGAAATTGAAAATCACGCTGGAATGTTTGCCAAAAACGAGTTGGCTACGTGGGCGAAATACTAAATTACCCCGGAATTCTCATTTTAAACTCCGGTTGAATTAGACTGTGGTTAGGTGTTATATAATATTTCTATATTTCTGGTATAAAAACAACAGTGAATTTTATTAACATACATTTTGTGTTTGTTTCAAGAAACATAATTAATGCTTAGGAACAACTTGATTTGCCCACAAACTCTTAAATTTGTTCCTCATTGTCAATTCATTGATTTGTCATTAAATATTTAAATACAAATCTTCCTGATTATGAAAAACGAACATGAACCTCGCCGAAGCAAAGCCACCAAAAATCTGAATGAAGGTATAAAAAGGAAAGTGAAAAGAGAGAAAGAAAGAAACAGAGGATGCTGGGTAATAGTTAACAAGAGCTAATTGCTGAATAAAGAGGCTTCGCTAATTATTAACATCCGCATTCACTGGAGAAGAACATGATAAAATGATTAGAAAAGAAAGTGTAAATTGTGTGTATCCTGTTAGTCTTGTTTTGGGAAAATGTACTGTGGCATTTAGCTGGTTGTGCAGGAGATAAATCAAAGCCGTATGATCTGCAAATGCAGTTGTGGCAAGTGAATTTGATCTCACCTCCCTCTGGACAGCTTTTCAGAAGTCCTCCAGGCAGATCATGAATTCTGTAGGTCTTTTATGTCTTATCCCAGGCATAAATATTGTCCTCTAGCCTTCATGAGTGTTCAGTATTCCGTGCTCAGACGGTAGTTCTTTTTCCATTGATGGATGGAGTGGAGAAAAAAAAACCCTGATACACCAGTATGTTTATTGGGTAAAATCTGCTTTTCCCTTTTGGAAATGAGAGACATGTTTAAGGTTTTAGAGCCATACCACAGAGTTTTCCAATATCAGAAACTATTGAAGATAATAAGCCTTGAAGAGCTGAAAAGAGAAACTTCAATCTACTAATCGAAATGGACATACAGTAATACAGAAAGCGAGTGTGGCCAAAGACGCTGCTTCTAAAGTTTAAGACCAATCTTGCTTCCGTAAAATTTTCAAATTGCTAACTTCAGTCGTTTTGGAGAGATGATTTTATATGAGCTCCCAAAATGGCCATTTCTCAGCGTCATACTGTCTCACTTTAAACAATAATAATTTAAAATGGAAATGATTTCCTTATGAGTGTTGATACTAAAATTGGTGAAACTTCTATAAGCATATGCCGTGTAAAAAATTGTTGCTTAAATAGCTTTTTTAGAAAAAGCTTAAAAAGCAAAATAACTGTAGTGTCCAACAGTTAAGATCATTGAAAGATTTGAACTCAAAAAAGTTACAGACACTACAGATGTAAAAGGGCATGAAATTGTATTTAGCAAATGTGTTTCTTTTTATCTGATAAAAAAATAAATGTGTAGCATATAGCAATAATTACGCATGGATCAGGAGATAAGAAGCGTTAAGTATTATGAAAAATGGTGTCATATGAGCCTATCTGAACATTCACTTTTTCACCTACTGTAGGTGAGACACTGTTTAGCACCGATACCATGTTTTGGCCGAAAGTATTCTTCAGTCACCTTCAACGACATGTTCCTCTACTAGACCTAGTTTAGGAATGCAGGAACCCTTCCATAAGGACGGGGGGGTCGGGTGGCGGGGTTGTGCTGCCCTAGCTTAACCCAGGAGACTCAGAGCATGAGTCGAGGTACATCCTGGACAGGGTGCCAACCCATCGAAGGGCACACACACATACACACACTCACATGCTATGGGCAATTTGGGGACGCCAGTTAACCTAATCTGCATGTCTTTGGACTGTGGGAGGAAACCAGAGTACCCAACAGAAACCCACCAAGCACAGGGAGAAAATGCAAACTCCATGCACACAGACTCCGGCGCAGGACTCAAACCCAGACCCAGCAGGTGCAAGGCGACAGTGCGACCTTGTGGATTCCAGTTCAGAGCTATGTGGACCTCTAAGTAAGAAAGGACAACTTTTTAGACAATTTAACTGTCAGAAATAAAAGGAAGTCCATAAGAAACCTGTAGGTTCTGTGACATGCAGATTCCATAGTTTATTTCTGATTCATCCCAAGTTGCACCAATATGACTCGTGTACATTCCACTTCCTCAGTCACTTTGAGTGAAGAAGTCCTCACATCCCCCTCGACCACTAACTTCACACCGGCAGTGGCGGCGTTCCTGGGTACAACGTGCCACTGCGCGCATCTCGCCTTCTTGAGACACTTTGCGGCGTTGTTCCTCACACTCACGAAGCACAGCGTGTTGATGACCCCGTTGCTCATGGCGATGCATTCGATGATATAGAACGCGACCAGATAGTTGCGCTCTCGCAAGATCACCGATGGATAGAAATCCCGCAGAAGGGCAAAGCCGTAATACGGCGCCCAGCAAAGCACGTAAGCCACGAGGACAGCAATCAGTGCGACGACAGTGCGACGCCTCCGGTGCAAACGCCTCTCGAGCTGCTCGGTTGGAAACCCCGGAAAGTTCTTGAACCAGAGTTCGCGTGAGATCCGAGCGTAGCACGTTGCCATGACTGCCACGGGTCCTACAAACTCCACGACTAGAACGAACACAAAGTAAGAGCGGTAGAGAAGCTGCTGGTCTGCTGACCAGATCTGTGCGCAGAAGATCTTGCTGCTGCGTGCGACAGTGTCTTGAGGGTACTCGTGCTCCGTGGCGAAGTAGGCCGAGGGCACAGAGATGACGATTGGGAAAATCCAGACTCCGAATATGAGCCAGTAGGCGGTCTGGTACTTCATTCTTGGCTTCAAAGGATGCACGATAGCCATGTATCTACG
Source organism: Clarias laeviceps (assembly GCA_030014305.1). Classification (NCBI taxonomy): domain Eukaryota; kingdom Metazoa; phylum Chordata; class Actinopteri; order Siluriformes; family Clariidae; genus Clarias; species Clarias laeviceps. The sequence goes on from JAQMYJ010000010.1 coordinate 5,798,916, forward strand.
AAACACACACAGAAGCTGAGTTACTCAACATGGCCAAGATGTCAATATTTCTCTTCACTTCACTGCTAAACTTTGAATCTGTTTGACCTCCAGGAGAATTCATAAATATGAAAACAGTTCACCGATCCTTACTTTATACTTCTTTAAATCTGAGCACACTTGGCTCTTGGCTGTGCTGCGTTTCCACAGATCGTTCAGTCTTCCGTTCGATCTAATTTTAAGATAAGGCAGCGTGTCATTATACAAATATCTCACCACACATGCATGTGCATGGATCAGATCCGTAATGATGACACGTAAGCATGAATAATAATAATAACATAGGAAATAAGAAATTCTTGCTTTGACTCATCATCTTGTGATAATTGCGCAGATTCAGTTATTTGATTCTTTTGCAATAATAATCTGGAAGATTTTATTTATTTATTTTTTAACTGAGACTTCTCCAAAGATCTTTATTCATAGCAGACATCAAGCCTGAGGCGGACACGGTTGACAGAATTATTCATAAACATAATCAGATTCAGACAAAGGCAAAGGTTTATACCAGACACAGAAACTAATTTTTAAAAATAAGCAATGACATGGAATGTTAATAATAACATGGAATGAGTGTAACACAAAATAGTCAACTCTGAATTACACCAGGAAAGAATCAGGTAACAGAAGAGAGGAAGCAATGCCTAGATATCCTTTTTTTTATTAGAAAAACATCCATTAAAACTTCAAACGCAAAAACATTTTTTTTCCCCCAATAAAACTCTGGATCTCCATTTTCCAGATTCCTTTTGTTGAAAAAGTGTAAAATCATCAGCGAGAAGTGTGAGCCGTGATCATGGATGTTACGCCAAGGCAGAACCAGAACCAACAAACTAACGGAGCGTAAACAGGCACGGTTATAATCCTTACCTCTCATAAACACGTATTCGGCAGAATGGAAAAACCGATGTCCTCGATTTCATTCCTAAAATCCAAGTGTACTTTCCAGAGCTTTTGTCGGTTTATTTTCCTGCATATTTTACATTTAGTACATCTTAGAACAAATTTAAAAAATAAATCCACACTAAAAAGAAAACTCCACTGCCCACTCCAATACAGATTTATTTTATGAACATAGTGTAGGTTAATTAATTGAATATTGTACTAAATAATTAAATGTGTTATTAATTTAATAGTTTCTCCATTTCTACTTGATTTGCTTCACTGACTGAAATTTAAATGTAAATTATCTTTGTAGTTTACAAACATGAAATTTATCAGAATGATGCGTGTCTGACCCATATAGAAATGTAATATATTGACGTACAGTACATGAATCTATTTAAAATATGTACCATATATGGTGCACATATGAAATTGGTCCATTTTTATAAATAAGGTAGATACAAACAAATATTGTTGGTGCATACACCAGTCAGACATAAAATTATGACCACAGGCAGGTGAATTGAATAACATTGATTATCCATTATATATATTACTGTTGTAAACTGGTGAATTGATCATGAGAGGGGACTGAAGGACAGCTTGTCTGGTCCGGTCCCACAGAATTGCTTTAAAAATCAGTGTGATAGAAAGGCATCAGAAGACCTGGTGCATCACAGCCTGACGTGTGTTACGTTAATCAGGCAAAGAGCTTGAGGTTGTTGATCGGTCGTCCAAATTCCCCTTATCTCAATCTGACCGAGCGTCCATAAAATATGTTGGACAAGCAAGTCTGATCCATGGAGACTCGACCTTGCAACTTACAGCGATTGAAGGATCTGCTGTTTATCATCCTGGATCATCCCGGTGATAGATACTACAGCACACCTTCAGAGGGCTTGTAGAGTCATGGATCAAAGGGTTCAGAGCTGGGGAGGGTATACAAGGGGAACGTACACAATATTGGACATAATATTTTAAGGTTTAAGTTGAAACTACCTTAGAATAATTAGTTACAAACTACTGTATTTTGCGACATGTAAGCAATATATATATTATATGGTAACATATCATTTTGATATTTATGGTATATTTATGCTAAGTTCAGCCGTTATTCATCACATATACTGTACATGTTGTCATATACATGTTTTTAGAGCGCAAAGGCTCAGCCGTTATATGGCTTAACAAAGTTCAGGGTCTTGCTTAAGGGCTCAACAGCGGCAACCCGGCAGAGCTGCGGCTCGACCCATCGACCTTCTGATCAGTAACTCACAGCCTTAACACACATTTAACAATTTATTTTTCAATGTCAAAGTTTTTTACTGGCCTCTTATCGCTATTTTTAAACTCCTGTATATAATATAAACATACTGAACCAGGTCAGTATTAATGTACTTTCACTAGCATTCTAGTAGTTGTTGGATTTGAACTTATAACGACTAGACCCTAAACTCAGAAGCTTAATCTATGGATAGAGAATGAGTTACACAAGCAGTCAAATGTAATTGATTTTCCTGCATAATTTTTCTTATATATTAATTAATTAAATTTTTCCTAAGAAAAATGGGGATTAGTGGATTTTTTTACTAAGCATAGTATTTTCCAACATAATTTGCAAATAAATTCTTTAAAAATCCTACAATGTGATTTTCTGGATTTTTTTTTCTTATTTTGTCTTATCTTGTATTTTTGTATTTTGTCTTATCTTGTATTTTGAGCTAAATCTATGATGAAAATTACAGGTCTCTCTCGTCTTTTTAAGTGGGAGAACTTGCACAATTGGTGGCTGACTAAATAGTTTTTTGCCCCACTGTAAATTAGAAAACAGATAAGAATTAAAAACAGGAACTTAAAACAGTACATGTGATGCATTAGGATATGATGGGAATGATGACGGACCGGTACAGATACGAGGCTTAACATTGCGTTTTACCTGAAGCAATATTGCATAAACTACGTTTTTGAGATTAGGAATTTGTGACAATATGTCTACAATATTCAAAGAACATAAAGAACATATTTGATTGGTTCTGTAATTGCTCATGAATTAACATCCAAGGAATCCAAGGAAACCAATCACTCACCTGTCCACAGCGATGGCCAGCAAGGCGTTGGTGGACACGTAGAGAGACACCGTCCTCAGGTAGTTGATCGAAATGCAGAGGAAAATCCCATGGTCCCAGGAGAGCTGCTTCACCACGTAGTAATCCACCAGGAACGGGCAGCACACGACTGCCACCAGGAAGTCCGACACCGCCAGGTTCGCGATGAGCAGGTTGGTGATGTTGCGCAGCTTTTTGTTACGCGCCAACGTGACAATAAAGAGGCAGTTCCCGATGCCACAGACAAGCATGATGCAGACCAGAACGATGGCGATGATAATGGTAGAGACGAAAAAGGCTTTCCCCTGAGTCGTGTCCGGAATCTGGTCCATGGGAATGTCGTAGTCCATCGTGATGTCATAACCTGCCATGAGAGGGTCCTGAGGGTTCTGTGACGGCTGGCCCTGAGTCCACGTTACAGCCAACAACGTGTAGTTTTTTTCTCCCATCGCTCTCCTTTAGTGTACTTCATGGATCAAGGAACATTAGAAACATTGCTTTGCTTTCTCCCTTTGCTTTGTTCTTTAGATTTATCTTTAGCATTTCTCTCTGGAATATAAGAGGAAGCAAGGAAATCATTTCTCACAGTAGGCTGTATGGTTCACTACACACAACACACACACACACACACACGCCAACCCTTTTAACCTAGATAGGCAGGGGCTCAGATAAAGTGTATTAGATTTCTGAGCTGAGCTTGACAGATTTGTTTTTTGCAGAATCAGAAATGCATAACGCTAACTTGTGTGCTCAGTATTTCTACAATCCCTACTTTTCTCATGTTTATCAAATGATGATTTTAATTTTAAAGGTAGGTTTAATACTTATTATTTTTTTTTTATTTCTAATTTTTTATGACCTCTTTTCACTTTGTCGAGTTGGAAGCTAGATCATTATGTTATATATAAAACTTTAAATAATTTTCCATTCTTAAACTTAGGCGGCTAAGGCGCTAGGTTGTTGGTTTGGGGATCTCAAGATGCCAAAAAGTGCATCCGGTGTAAAATCTGTGCCAAAACGTGTGCGGATTGGATGGTCCGCTGTGGCGAACCCTTGACGGGAGCAGCCAAAAGAAAGTTTATTATTAAACTAGAGTCATGTCCATCTTATTGAAGGTAACACACTATTTAATAGAAATCTGGTCAGTATTCAGTATCTAATATAATATTAAACACCATTAAAACATTTTCTTGCTAAAAACAAACCAATATACAGCAATTAAGTATTATTGAAAAAGAAATGTTCTGTGTTTAACCTTAAAACTCAAGCAGCACAGATCCGTGCTTACAGATGTGCTGATATGGAAGTGTTTCAGTGTGTGTTAACGGGGAGGCTTCAGATATTAAACTGTGCATTTGGATTTTCAGATATGTCACCTAGAACGATGTCACAAAAATGTAGAACTTTCAAAATGAGCATATTATTATTATTATTATTATTATTGTGATTGGACCCTCTCATCTGTGCTTGCAACTATATTTATTATTATTATTATTAATAATAATAATAATATAATAATAATAATTGTTGTTGTTGTCATACAGTAGAACCAACCCAAAACAACAACGAAAATAGATGATCATGTGTATCTTTGCTATTTATTTGCTTATGTGACCCAATTTTTTTTTTTTTGCTCAGTCATGTTTGTATTGTTGGCTAAAATGAACTAAAATTCAGTATTTTGTGCTGAAATAAAGGAGATGTCACTCTACACTATATACCCCACTCCTGATCCCTATATATGTTAATAAAAAACCATCTAAAATGCTCTTTAGGGCTTTAAGGGCTACATCAATATTTAATAAAAATTTAATAGTAATGATAGTAAACATCTTTTTTTTTTTTTGCTGGACATAAAGCAATATGCATCAAATAATTTCCCAAGCAGGTCATTAATTAAAAATAAATGTTCTGGGTTTTTATTGTGTGAGGGTTTATGAACCCTAGATGAAGAAAGTGAACATTGACTTAAACATTCTGATGCTTGGTTTCCAGATGATTTGAGTTTTGAGTGAAATTTGAATGAAGAATAAATTCAATTTGTGTTCTATTATGCCTCAAAAACATAAACAAACAAACAAAAAAACAAAAAACCCTTAAGAGCAGCAAAATATTAAAAAAATAAATAAAATAATAATAATAATAATATATAAATGATAATAATATTGTAAATGAATTAATCAGTTTTCAGAATCTGTACTCTGTTTAAAAAATGAATGCAAATGCAGGAATCATATTCATTACTAGAGATGACGTCACTGATTCATTCTTTTTCGAATTCTTTAGGATATTTGAGATAAAACGTTCCTGTGTTACTGTGTTGCCGCTTGTGTTAGTGGATATGATACAATGTTGCAGTTGTGCTGTAATAGTCTAGTTAGTTAGATTGTGATCGGAAAAGTGTTTTTATTTTATTTTTATTGAAATAATCTTAATAGCCGCCAATGAAGACTAAGCTTAAAGCTTTAGTAAAACGGCAATGAATTACGACCCACACACACACACACACACAGCGCGTTATTTACAGCGTTTAGAGGTTAAAACTTCGACACCATCAGTTACTCGAGCTGTCAGGAACCATTTCAGTTTCTCACAAAACGCGATCACGATCCAACAAAACAGTTAAAAGCGAGTAAATTCGGTGCAAATAACCGGAAGAGAAAACAAGCAGAACGCTTTAAACATGTCGTTTGTGAACGAAAATAAATGTTTATATGCGTCACCTTACCGCCGCGGGTCTCCGGTGTCCCGACATGATCCTGTTCCCCCCCGAAACATCAGCAGCACTCCATCTAAAGTCCAGCTGGGCTTCCATCTGAGTGATGATCTGCTGCTCCACACACACACACACACACACACAGGGAGCGCGGAGTAGTAGTGCGATATTATTTGTTTATCTGTTGTTTAGCATTTTACTCCTTCAAACCCTGAAAAGTGAGCAGATAAGTAGATAGATAGTTGAGACTGATAATAATAATAATAATAATAATAATAAGAAGAAGAAGAATAGATAGATAGATTATACTAATTTATGATAGATGGATAGTTGTTAGTTGATATTAATAATAATAATAATAATAATAATAATAATATTTTATAGTTGAGACTAAGTATTGATAGATAGATAGATAGATAGATAGATAGATAGATAGATTATACTAATTTATGATAGATGGATAGTTGTTAGTTGATATTAATACTACTACTACTAATAATAATAATATTGATAGATAGATAGATAGATAGAGTCTAAGCTTTACGTAACAGCAGATGTAAAGATGGATATATGGATGGAAGAATATATAGTAGATGTCTGAGAGCAGGCTGAGCTTTACTTCAGTAGCACACAGGACTAGTTGTAAGCAGAAAGAAAGCCATGAGAAGTCCATGTGGAACTAAAAACGAGACATCTTATGGCTTTCTTTCAACAATGGCTTTCTTCTTGCCACTCTTCCATAAATTCCAGATTTGTGAAGTGCATGACAATAGATAGATAGATAGACAGACAGACAGACAGATAGATAGATAGATAGATAGATAGATAGATAGATAGATAGATGCATGATGGTTAATTGAATGGGTCTGTGGGTGCTTGTTGAACTGATAATTAGGTGAAACTAATTTTGAGAGTGTCTGGGAGTAACCTGGGGTAATCTGAGCAGCACACACAGGTTCAGATGTCCACAATGAATGGATGGATGGATGGATGTAGATTACCAGTCAAAAGTTTGGACACACCTTCTAAATCAATGTTTTTTGATTATTTATTTATTTTTTACATTCTACAACAACACTATTTTTATTTTATCAAAACTATAAAATAACACATATGGATTTACCATATGTTTGTTACCAGCCTCAGAAATCATTAAAAAAACAGCACCTCAGATTAGAGACATTATGAAGGTTTTATAGATCATGAATATCAGACACATCTCAACATTAACTCTTTAAAGGAGGTTATTGCATTTTTTGGATGCATTAAAAAAAAATTTAAAGTGTAAAAAAAAATTAAAATCAGGAAAGACCATGGAGTTGTGTCTAAACTTTTGACTGGTAGATGAGAGTAACCTGAGTTCAATCTCAAAAGGACACACAGGAACAGATGTAATCAGTGGATTAAATCAAGGATGGATGATGAATAGATGGAAGTGTCAGAGAGTAGACTGAGCTTTACCTCAACAGCACACCCAGGAGCAGATGTAGATGATGAATGGATGCACACAGTGGATTAATGGATGGATGGATGGATGGATGGATGGATGGAGATGTTTGAGGGGAAGCTGAGCTTCACCTATGCAGCACACAGGAGCAGATGTAAGCAGAGGATGAACAGATGGATGGATGGATATGTCTAAGAGTAGCCTAAGATTTACACACAGGAGCAGATGTAAGGATAGTATGGATAAACTGATGGATGGATGGATGGATGGATGGATATCGATGTCTGAGAGCAGACTAACAATTACTCCAGCTGTACACACAGGAGCAGATATAGACAATAAATGGATGAATGGATGGATGGATTAATGGATGGATGGATGGATGGATGGATGGAGCTGTCTGAGGGTAATCTGAGCTTGCTCACACAGGAGCAGATGTAAGCAGAAGATAGATGAATGGATGGATAGATGTATGTATGTATGTATGTATGTATGTATGTATGGATGGATGGATGGAGATATCTGCGAGTAACCTGAGCTCCACCTCAGCAGCACACATGATCAGATGTAGACAATGGATGGCTGAATGGATGGATTAATAGATGGATAGATAGATGGATAGATGGATGGATGGAGATGTCTGCAAGTAACCTGAGCTCCCCCTCAGCAGCACACAGGAGCAGATGTACAAAGTGTTCACAAGGTGACGGTGTAACGCATTAAACTGCATGAGACGAGCGGAGCAGAAAATGACTGTGTGTACAGATCTGGTGTGCTGATAAATCTCCATGCAAATAAGCACGGCTGGTTTATATGGCCCAGTCTGCTTATCCTGGCATGCACACTGTTCTCTCAAGCTGACATTTATTAAGGGATAGTGCTCATGCGCACTAATCCAGACCACTAGTAAAAGTCAGTGTGGTTCTGACGAGACAGAAACCGAGGGAACGTTTTATTCTTTTAAGGCTCATTATCTCAGCGGGTGTGCCAAAATTCCTCTTCCTTGTCAAGTTAACAACCATTTAATCGGTCAAGGAGGAAAACAGGAACCTTTTAAAGGTTTGTGAGTATGTGTGTGTGTGCATAATAGAGATATTATTTAAAACATTTGCAACTGATTGATTTGATTTATAAAAAATAGTGAGGAAATATAAAAGGATTATTAAGGAATGCTGGGATTATTAAGGAATGCTGGTTTTCATTCTTTCAACTTATTTCACACTCACTCACCTCATCATTACTTGTCTTATTCCACGGATCTCTATCTTTCCTTCGGTCATTTTACCATCTGTTCTTCTCATTTACTCTCACTCAATCTCTATACCATTTATCCTGTACAGGGTCGCAAGAGGCCTAGAGCCTATCCTGGGAAACTTGGGGCGTGAGGCGGGGTACATCCTGGACAGAGTGCCATTCCACTACAGGACACACAAGCACACACACACTTTCACACTCTCACTCACACCCTATGGACAAATTGGAAGCACCAATTAGTCCATCCTGCATGTCATTGGACGGGAAAGTAAACTGGAGAACCTGAAGGAAACCCACCAGTGCTATCCAATGTGCTGTTTTTTTCACTCATTCTTTATTATATTCACTCTGTAACTCCTGTGCTTCTTTTCTTGCTTTTGCCAGGCTCATCTTCATCTCACCTCACTCACATTTCTCTCTCTCTCTTCATATTTCCGTGTGTCCTCGTTTCAGACTGACTGAACGTAACCGTCAGAGTCCATTTATTTTGATGAAATGACACTTGCATTATTCCTATTCACTAATCCCATAAGCCTAAAACAACACGCCGTCTGATGGCGTTATTTATGAAGAACAAAACCTTTCTCTGACCTTGAGGGAAATAAAAACAGCAGGGCTACCACAAATAAAAGGATTTACTGTCGATGAATTAGGCAGACGCAATAAATCAGAAGACACTGAGCAGAAAGTATGTAAGGAATAAAACACGACAGGAGTTCTGCTAGGAAAATCTTTTTTTTTTAAAACAGCATGGCATAATGATGCAATTTTGAAATCATACTTCTTTATCTAAATTGCTTAAATTAGGGCTTGTTATTGCTTATGTTACAGCAGCATTAAAGTGTCTTTCCCTCATAAGCCTCAGTTTAATTTACCTGGGGCACAATAAATACAAAAACTCCTCCGTCATGAAGTCTTTCTCATATCAGCATGCATTACGTCGAATTATTACAAAACACTAAAACTGAAGACTTTCCCCAACAAAGACCTCACCATGTCATTCGTTACACACATTTTTTTTATTTTTTTTGTATATGTGAAGCATCTGCCATGTATCTTCCTTTAGAAGATGGTGCCATAGAAACAGCAAGACTTTAGAACCACGGCATTAAATCAAAACCTGTATCCACAGGCATTTTACCTTAAAATATTCTATTTTCGACCCAAGATGGCTTCAAAACTACCAATATAAGATGGAACAGAAGCAGAACATTAAACTTTTTTTTTCAGTTTATTTGTAGTCTGTAGTCTATCAGAATCTGTCCAGAACGATTGTTGCACCAAAGGAGAAAATCATCTCTGTATGTGTGTCACTTCCCTGGGGAAAAGATAGGATCAGGATGCACTATGGATAAAAGACAAGCTGGGGGCGTCTGTGTGACGCTTTGGGCAATGTTCTGCTGGGAAACCTTACGTTGTTGTTGGAACAACATTACGATGTTCATGTGGATGTTACTTTGAGATGTAACACCTACCTAAACATTGTTGCGTTGTGGTTAGCACTGCTGCCTTGCACTTCCAGGGCTCAGGTTTGATTCCCGTCTCGGGGTCTGTGTGCATGTTCTCCCCATGTTCCTCCCACTGTCCAAAGACAAGCAGATTAGGCTAATTGGCATTGCCAAATTGGCCATAGTGTGTAAATGCGTGGGTGAATGTTGACCGGACGTCCTACGACGGTCAGATAAAATGGGAATAAATACAACGATCAATATTGGTCTCCGCGATCCAAGGACTACAGAGGTTCCTAGATGGATGGATGGATGGATAGATAGATAGACACCCCTTTAAGGAAACAGTGCTCCCTAATAGAAGTGGCCTTGTTCAGCAGGATGATGCCCCCTGACACAAGTAAAAATGGTTCAAGAGTGGTAATTAGGAGTTTAAACTGTTGTCTTGGGGTAGAAACTCCTCAAATCTCAATCCAGTCAATCATCTGTATAATGTTCTGGACTAACAAGTCCGATCCATAGGGACCCCACCTCACAACTTACAAGACTAAAGGATCTAACCACTTCTGCAGGAAGAACAAATAAAAACATTATTTATGGTACTAATTTTTATTTAACTCTTATCTATTAAAAAATGTAAAAAGGAAGGTAGAATTTTAACAAAACAATAACTCGAGCAACAAGTTCAAGCTTTATTTCTAAGCACATAGGACAGACTCTTTAGAGGCTCTTTGGGGTCGTTAATGATTTTTTAGAATTTAACATAAAATATTTAGTACCTGTAGGGTTGCAGCTTAAAGTGGTTACTTTTATGGTGTGTGAGGAAAACATACAGACCACAGTGATACAAAAATGGCTTTAGTTAACAGTACTTGTTTTTTTTGTCATACCTTTAAGTTAAACATTTTGCTAATAAAGTGGAGGAAATCAATGGTGTAAAGTATATTGTTTTGATTATATCGCCTCCTAGTGAAAATGAAAATATTATCGTGGTCAAACTAGTCATTTTGTGTTAAATAGCTCAGGACTACCTGCTGAGTTGGATGTTTTCCACTTGTACTGCAGTCCACAGGTGGCCCATTGCTTTTCCATTTAAATGGCAGAAGTCAGAGCCAGAGTAACAAAACTGGTTGAAACTTTAATTTATCGTTTTGACCCAGTACCAATAGGTTTGGGAATAAATGTGGATCTCTGGCTAAAACTTTGTCCAATATAAGACCATCACGATTGCGGTGTGGCGCAGGACCACAGAGCTGTAGGATTAACCTTGGGCAGTATGGAGAGGAATTTTTTTTCAAATAGCTCAGAGTGTTTTGTTGATCATTTTGTATCTTGAGCGTAGGATGTAAGATGTAAACTTGATACAACGGCAAAATCTAGGCCTGATTAGGCAGTTCCATCTCTTGACCTGTCTGGGCATAAAATTAGATGTCAAATTCATGTCTCCAAACTTAAATGGGGTAAGGTCCAGTAACTAAGGTGTAATGACCCAGTGACCCCAGGAAGTAGGGGGTAAGGACCCAGTTAAACCAGTAAGAGGGAGGTAAATACAAAGTGAACCAATTAAACAATACAAAGTGAAACAATTAAAGCAAGGCTTTCTTCTTTCTTCTGGACCTCAACAAATGCAGCAAATTAACTGCTTGCTGTCTTCCAGAGCAAAACCCCAAGCATATTTTTGCTAAAATCACATCCATTGTTTGAAACAAATGAAGGGTCACATAAACTCATGACATGTTTTAACCTAAATGGAGTGAAGACTTAGTGATGTGCACGTGCGCCGTTTCAGAGGACAGATGCATCCACATTAGTGTCAGACATAAGTCACTTGTAGTTATAAATGTCAACCATCATGAAACGCAAATCCGCTCTGACCAAAATGGAACAATGTAAATTGTAACTTAATGCACCTTAGCTAGCTACAGAAATAATGTTTTTTTAATTTGCTAACATTTTCAAATTTTTACATTTTTGCTATTGGTAATTTGACTGAAAGGCCAAAATATTTGATTGTTTCCTTCATATAGAGAAACTAATAAAAAATAATTCATAAAATAATTCACCTCAGTATTAGCATGTGGCTAAGGTTGTGCTAAGCTGTAATTCAATTCAATTCAATTTTATTTGTATAGCGCTTTTAACAATCGACATTGTCGCAAAGCAGCTTTACACAATCAAAGGAATTATTTAAGTTTGTATGAAATGTGGACGTGTATGAATCAAAATGATAAGACTGTCCCTGATGAGCAAATCGAGGACGACGGCGACAGTGGCAAGGAAAAACTCCCTGAGATGGTAATAGAGAGAAACCTTGAGAGGAACCAGATTCAAAAAGGGAACCCATCCTCATCTGGGTTATAACAGATAGCAGGGATTGATCTCCATCATACTGTGTGAGACTGGAAGTTCAGTATAACAGGAGATGTGTTTAAGTTAAAATGGAGTCCAGTTCATTATTTGAGGCTCGAGTAGACTGTAGGAAACTTCAGTCCTGAACTATCGAGCGACTGAAGTCACAAGTCCTCAGAGAACAGCTGTCTGCATCAGCCGAGGACAGGACCGTCTGATGAAGTGGAAGAAGTGGAACCGTCCCCAGTCATCACACGCAGACCACACGCGACAAGATCTCCAACCAGAAGCAGGACAAGTCAGACAGCTCCATTTAGCTGTAGCTATGTTGTTTTTTTCCCATTTTGCTAACATTGCATACAGAAGTGTCTCATGCTAACACTAAAAGAGAGTGAAAACAACTTAAATGTTAGCAATTGTTTATGTATGTTTATATAAAATCTAAATAAAATAAAGAAAAATGTGGCAAAATGTTGTCTGACTTCTTTTAACCTGTTTTTAGGCTAGTCTGTATCAAATGTAATCGTGTTTGCTAATCATGTATCGTGGACTTAATAAAAAGACTTCAAATGGTTAATGATGTCTAGAAATATGTCAAAAAAATCAAGTAGATTATTGTGCAATGTATACAACAGAATGTAAAATAAATATGAACATAACCACTAGTTTTATCTCTACAGGAGCTAGCATAGTGCTAACATGTTAGCTAGCTACAAAATTGTCATTGACAAAATTAGATCATTTTCTCACCTTTCATCTCAGTAGGTTCCCTGTGTTTTTACAAGCTGACTTGTAAAGCAACCTTCACACACACACACACACACACACACACACACATTCATCTTCCTCCAAATAAAAGCAACTGTATTGCCAACCTTTTTTATTTTTCTTGTGTGTGTGCTGCGTTCATTATCAATACGTGACAGGAAATATTCATCACTTTCGCGCCTTCATAAATCTGCACAAACGAGCTTTAAGGTCAGGCAGCTGCTGACACTCGAAACACCGCTCGTAAAGTCAGCGGAGAAGAAGAAAACCAGTGTCGAAATATTCTCCTGTCTTTTCATGGCTTAGGGACGGCCATAAATACACATCCAAGCACCTCATTTAGATCTTGGACGGTATTATATCCAGTTTGTCATGTCATCTGGTGGCCACGTTCAGGATTCGCTTGCATACGGGAGGCATTTTATCATCCGTGAAAATGTAATGAAAAGTTCATCTGAAATGAATCAGCGGCGACGCTAGATAACAGGGGCCTTTTTCATATCCATGATGTCATCCTGATTTACTCGGCAAGCAGGCAATGATTTATTTCGACTGTAATATCACTAATCGTCCTTTTCATAATCTCTATCTGCATGCAGATGATATTATAATCTAGGCTACAATAATGCAGTAATCCATTAGACGAGGTTGATAGACTGGCAGCCCAATTACATCCCACGTGTGAACTCTTGACTTAACGCAATATAGCTGATAAAGCTGGGGAGCATTAGAGTGACAGAGCAGTCTGTTCTTTCTCACTCATCTACAGAAGTGATATGAGGTAAGAGAGTGACAGACTAATAATCATTAACACTCAGTCAGCATTGTGGCGTCTTCTTCAGGAATTATGTCCTAAATAAATCTATTTATGCCCCGTATTATAGACTTAAAAAAAAAAAGAAGTAGTGAGGAACAAGTGCCATTGTTTATATTGTTTAATCCACATGGAAGATTGATGTCTTGATGTCTGCCCAGGAAAGCAGGTCTCATGTCACCCAAAGCAGCCCTTAATGTCAATCAGATCACTGAAGAAGTGGTAAGAGACTGTGCTAATGAGGAATGTTTTATTTCTACCAGAGCTCCATTTTACGCAACTGAGCAAGACTCTGAAACTGCAACATCCACCTACACTATACAGTATATTAGACAGAAATATAATATACAACAGTTAGTTCTGACCAAGGACGGCGCAGTGGCGTAGTGATTAGCACTGTAGCCTCACACTTGCAGGGTCGAGGGGTCGATTCCCCCCTCGGGGTCTGTGTGTGTGGAGTTGCATGTTCTCTAGTGATGGGTTGTTCATGAACGATTCTTTCTTTTTGAACGAGTCTTTAATATGACTCAGAAGAACGAGTCGTCTCGGAGAGTGATTAGTTCATTTTTTACTGGGTGCACATGGGTAATGTCACATGACTCCAATAGACGCTATGCAGTGCAATAGATTCGAAAGAACGAGCGACTCGGACCAGAAGATGTAATGGTGAGCTACTCATTCTGTTTATTATAATATGTCCTTATGTCCTTGTAATATTTTCATTACTGGAACTATAGGAAAAATTTGTAGACGTATTTGGGAGTCTGTTTATTGAAAATGGAACATTTTATTTTATTTCTGAACAAAAGAATGAAATGAACTAAATGACTCAAAAAAAGATTCGTTCATTTTGATGAACAAGATTCAAAGAACCGAGTCACTAAAATGATTCAAACTTCCCATCACTAATGTTCTCCCAGTGCTTGGTGGGTTTCCTCCGAATACTCTTGTTTCCAAATGCCGTTTTCATGAAGGGGTCTATAATACTGTTTAGGAGGGCGGTACGTGTCGAACACCCACATGAACATCCAAGGTTTGAAGTATGTGTCAAACATCCGCATTAGGGTTTCCCAGCAGAACATTGTCCAGAGCATCACATTGTCTCTGCCAGCTCATCATCTCCTCCGCAGGTAATTGATGCATATATACACACCTAGCCATCCACATGATGTAAGAAAAATGTGATCCATCAGACCAGATGGCCATCCCATCTTCTATTGCTCTGTAGGCCTCTTCTGAAGCTCACATGCCCATTGCAGGCGCTTTTGGTGGTGTACACAGCCCCTTTCGAAACTATGAAGCACTCCGTGTTCTGACTCCTTTCTCTGAGAGCCAAATTTGTCAACAATTGAAGCTACAGTAAATCTTTTATTGGATCAGACTACATGGGCCAGCTTTTGCCCCCTATGTTCATCAATGAGACTTGGCCACCCATGACCCTGTCGACACTTTGTCCAGGTTTTCCTTCCTCTGACCACTTTTGGTATGTCCTGACCACTGCAGACAGGGAACATCCCACAAGAGCTGCAGTTGTAGAGTTCTGACCCAGATGTCTAACTATCACAATCTGGCCCATGTCAAAATCACTCCAATCCTTAGACCTGCCAATTTTTTCTGCTTCCAACACATCAAGTTTAGGGACAAAATGTTCACTTGCTGCCTAATATATTAAAACTCACTTTCAGATGCCATTATAGTGAGAGAATCAATGTCATTCACTTAATATCAGGGAGAAAAACACTGGTTTATCAGCTGTTACGACAAGTGCGATAAGAGGAACTAACGTGTCTCACAGATGGCCGACGACACTGGAAGTTCTTTACAAAAACTTTTGATTTGTTATATATTGATCATTTGTAACTTTTGGCATAAATGGGAAAGTGTAAGGATTTGAGTGGTGCGATTGATCTCTGCAGTGGAATGAGAGAAATAAAAAGTTCTGGGAGATGTGACAATGAGTCAACTTTGAGTAACTGTTTCATCACACGACTATATTGGTGATGAGTTTCCCATGACAGCATGATCAAAGTGTGATAGTGGAACTTAATGACCTGGAACTTAATCATACTGGAATCATCCAGTCAGTCAAATCCGTGCCCCATTTGCATGGCTATTAATCTCCTTTACATAATTAGTAATTAACTGCTTATGTACTGGGTGTTTTTTTTATTTTGTACGCAAAGTACTTTTAACACATTACTCATTATTCTCATGAAACATTCTTATTTATTTCCAAACAAAACAAGGCTTGCGTGTACAATTTTTTCTTAGCAAATCGAAATCGTTTTATTCGAGTTCCCGACCCTTTCCACATGTGTGTAAACAATTACGATAATATCGCACAGCTATATTAAATTACATTAGTCCTCCCTAGTGGCAGGGAAAGAAAGAGAAGCTCGTGTACAGCGATCCTCTTTGGAACAGACCTACTTTTCATCTCGGACTTTTTCATCTCACGTTTCAGTGTGTTTTATGAGCACTCCTTCAAATGGCAACTGGGAAAAATCAAGCAGCATTAACTGTCAATCAGATCAGCCAGTGTGTTTACAAGCCTCATAAATAACCTCTGAAGGAAAGATCAGGCCTACCTTTAAAATAGTAATAATAATAAAAAAAGATGAGTGAGAGGCTGACTCTTCTGCGTCTCTCCAGCATTAAACTTCATATGGAGATGTTTTCCGTATCTCGTTCCAGTAGCCTGAGGTTGGAAAAGTAAGAGTTTTTCATTGTAATAAAAAACACTTTATTATACTGAACTACTTTTCAGATGCTGATAATCAGAGCTTTACCTCAAAGGTTCCACATGTATTTGCCTATTAAGAGTATTTAGGTTGATTCAGACTATACAAGTACACAATAAATAAGAAGAATAGTTCTAGAAATTATAAATGATACTGTTATTGTCTTGGTCTTGCACATCTATCTATAAAAATAATTATTTTTGAAAATTGGTTTGTTCAGCCTGTACTGTTAGAATGCTAATTAGGCCCGACCTCCCTTCCATGGCACTGAGATCATGTGACCTGAGACTGGATTATAACTTCCTTCAAAACAATCTTCATGGCGGACACAGAGCCAACTTGCCAACAAGTTTTTTACTGAATCTGCCCAGAAAAAAATCCACTTGTTTGGATTTTCGACATCTTGTTTATTCTGACACCTTGTCACGTGACCGTTTCATTTGCATAACCGTTAATATTCATTAGCGTCTGCCAAAGATGGGCGTGTACACCGGATCAAACTTGTCTGTGTTGAATTATTTCACTGATTATACAGAACATTGTATTTGCTTTAAATTTGCTATAATGACTTTATTTTTTTTCCATCTTCACTTTAACATAAATACATTTATACACATACACATGTAATATACCATGTTTGGTCTGCATCAATCTTTAAATAAATGAGTGTTTTTTAAATGTGTTTAATATATACAGTTTTGGAAAATACTATCCTAGAAGGGGAAGGAATCATATCCCTTTACAGAGCATTCATTGAAATACTTTAAAATTTTAAATATCAAGATGTTTTTTTTTTTTTTTTGCTGTTTTTTTTCAAAATGTTTCATTTTATGTTGCAAATCAAGTTACCAGATATGGTTCACTGAACAGTAATAGGGTCGAGGGTTATAATTATTTTTTTATTATATATTTTAAAAACACACATAAATTTAAAAGATCCAATGAAAAAAAAAATCACAAAAGCAAAAAAAAAAATTATAATCTTGGAAAAAAAATTTTTAAATCTTGCATTTCCAAGCGTTCCAATAACACTATAGTACAGCAGGCTAGAACATTGAACCGCTGCATTTTTACCAATCTAAAGTTCACAGCAGAGTAGAAAACCTCAGACTCACCTCACTGGATTTATGTGAACGTCAAAAGCTCAGGCATCAAAACACCAGACCTTCAGAAGTTCCTGACGAGGCCGAGCTGTGGTCCGTCAATCGAGCGCCAGCTGCTCTCTGGTCAAATTCCAATCAAGGCACTTTAACTGTATTTCAACTAAATAAAAAAAACAGATCAACCGCTGCAGCCGTACAGAAGACAGAAATACCATCAATCTTAGGAGTCGACTTGAAAACACTTTGAACTGTGACACTCTTTGTAGTCCACTTACCCCCTATTGGATGGATGTAAATTTACGTGGACACCAAAGAACATCGCAGTGTTTTATTTCCATCTGCATTGAACATGTCAGTTGAAGGACAAATGATGCACTGATGTTCTTGACAGGAAGGATTTTGCAAGCTGCAGCAATGGAAAAGTTTGTTTTCCTCCAGTTTGGAAATCTCCAGTTTGGTTTTCCATCCACAAGTTAGATCTCTATCGTACGGTAGCCAGCGTTTGGAAAATCTTGTCTAATTGTTGGACTTAGATACTTATTTGTATCTCTACTTGCATCTCTATTATACACAACTCGGCTTTAGTAGTAGTTTTATTACAGGATCTTTTATACTTTTACTCCACTACATATTACAGCAGATATCTGTACTTTTACCTAACTGCCATTGTGCATGGTGGCACAGCTCCAAGAGTAAAAAAGTAATGTTAAGAATCTTTCCGAGTAGGAAGTCACTGATCAGGGAAGAAAGCATTTAATGGCTGCGTTCCATTCTGAAGTGTACTTCACAGAGTGCTCCCTACTCCCTGCTCCGTTTGCAGGGAATGTCGGTGAAGGGAACTTCCCTCCACAAAACTCCAACGATTCGGAACACCCTGTGAAGTCACCAGCGCTGACATCACTGTTACCATGGTAACATAAGCACCTCGGATACCTGTCGCTGCTGTGGAAATTTCACACTACAGACATTAAATATTGAATATTTATTGAAACAAAAACTGATACCGGTATAAAAAATTTTTTACAGATTACTAGCCTATATAATACTAAGAATTTCTTGATCAAATTAAAATGTCAATTTTTAAGCTCTTTTAATATGATGTCGTCAACGATAACGATAATAAATATATAAATAGTTTTTCGGGCTCCATTTTTCTCCTGCTCCAGCGAGACACAATGATTTTTCATTCCCTTTCCCGGTGAAGTGAAGACCTGTTGTTCACTTGTTCTCTACAACGGTCGCAGTTCCCTTTGAACTGAACATTTGGAACATGATGGAACCTACAGAACTCCAACTAGATGCTTATTGGTACTGAGTGTAATTGTGTTGAGAAGAAGAGTGTGTGTGAAAGTGCCAGCTCAAGGCACAGAACAAGTCAAGACAAGATTAGGGAAGGAAGCATTAGACATTTTAAGGAGAGCTGGTCTGGAAAATAGGCTTTAAGAAGCCGGGAAGAGGAGGGAGAACGAGTGATGGTAAGGGAACCTACCTACTGGATTCCAACCGCCATTAAACAACAAAGATTCTGTGTAATTGCCTGACTTGCCTTTTAGGACACACAACAACACAATAGGGGTTTGAAATCAGAAGCGGAGCTGGTTGCGCACAATGAGGGAAAATAGCACATTCACAATCAACGGAGAGAGAGATATATATTTATATTTTAATGGAAAAGGCTACTGTGAGCTAAGAGAAGCTTAATGAGTACTTTTACTCAGGTACACAAGTAAGGAGGACTTCTACTTTTACTTGAGTAATATTTGTCCTAGAGAATCCCTATTTTTACTCTAGTAAAAAATGTGTACTTTGCCCACCACCATTCGTTCATCCTTGAAAAAATAAAAATCTTCTATAAGTGATTGTCAAACAATCAAGAAGTGAACTGATAACAGAACACAGGTTTTGCCTTGTGGTGTGGAATGTTTTCCTTGTGTTACAAATGTGAAATTATGGAGCCCTCTAGTGGTCATTTAGCAGAAAAATACATTTAGGTTAGAATCCAGGACCATGGATTACTTTTAGTTAGAAATTGTAACCTAAATATAATATTTATAAAAGAATAAACAGCCACTCTGTATAAAATAAATATCTCTAACAAAAATTGTTTAAAAAAAAAATCTCTGTGGTGTTTCCTCATGTTGAACTCTGGGTTAGAGTTCACAACATACAGTATACAGTTGAATGGCAAAGGATAAAAAAAAAAAAACGTGTTCAGCTTCGTGTTGAGTGGCTTCATAAGTATACACACCCGCTGTAAAAGACCAAACCGGTTCCACAACAATGTTAGAAATGTCCTTTAATATTCTAACGTAAGAAATAATACAATACAGCCGCCCCGTGCCTGATTCTGCCTCTGTGGCAGTTTCTCAACAACAACAAAAATCCTGTACACTCATAAAAGAAAAAAAAGAAAAAAAAATCTATCAATTGTAGCGAATTCATGATGGAACGTAAGATTCGTTCAGCAGGGCTGTGATTCAGTCCGACAGTGATCAGTGAGGGTCACTTCTTGGCGTAGGTGATCTTCATGGCACAGGTGGCGGTGATCCTGAAACCCTGTAGCGCGTCCTTGGCGACTCCCGCCTGGGCTTCGCTCTCAAATTCTACGAAGGCGATGTCGTGTTTTCCGGGGACCAGACGCACCTCTTTGAACCCGGGGAACCTGAGAAGGGAAGAAAGAGGATGTATATAAATGCACAAGCATTCTTAATAACAGCTAGAGAGTCTAAGCAGCACCGAATCTGCATGTGGCTGATACATTCTGTAATGCGACTGGATTTTTGCATGGAACAGGATTTTTCTAAACCTGTAAGAACCAACAAGTCCATTAAAATGTTCAGGGAAAAGATCCTTATTCAGCTTAATCCTTGACTTTAACTCAAAGTCCGTAAGTGACATCTACGTGCACATTATTCTGCACATAGTCCTGCCAGTGACTGGACATAGTTTCTACATTGCACTTCAATTCTTTTTATTATATTTTATAAAAAAAAAAATTTACATAACGTAAATTTAAAATTCTTTTTACAGCTCAAAAGTTTTTTTCCCCCCTCTACATCTTTCTATATTTTTAATCTGTAAAAATTTCTCTTATTTCATACTTTATATTCTTATTGAAAAATCTATTTTTTTTTCTTAATTTTTTAGGTCATCAGCGGTCGTTTAAGCTTTTCACTTCATATCATACTGTGTATGTGACAAACAAAGTTTTAATTTAAATGTAATGAACATCCTGGTGCAGTCATGTAACAGTCCGTGAATTTGCATACCCATGACATCATTGTCAAAATGGTGGTGTATCTGGGTCGCACATGTGACACAACTAGCTTTTAAAATAATTTAAAAATTAATAATATAAAGATGTTTTTTTGTTACTGAAAGAAAGTTTCATCCGATTTAACATTTTTATATAAAACCTCTTATATTTATATTTAACCTGTTCTGAATGCATTTCTTGAACAAACTGATAAAACAAATTAAAAGTGAATATCACTATGACGTGTGTCACAGGGCTTTGAAACTAAATTTTTCAAGGATAATGTGATGTCTGTTTTCTATGTCGTCTATTTGCTCTGTGTTATGCCCCCCATCATTTTCCATAAATTTCCCTTTTAAGGGACATTAAAAACTCATTTTTAGGCTTTTAAGTGACTGACGATCAGAGCGGTGAAACTCTACTCACTGGTTAAACAGCATGGACAGCATCATCTCATTGGTCTCCTCGGGTAGGTTGGTCAGGAAGAGGATGTAGTTAGGAGGATTATCAGGAACCTGCAACATGACCGAGAGAATCTTCAGTACGATACAAATCTCACATGAAACATGAAACAAAAAAAGAAAAGAAAAGTGAAAGAGACATGTTGGATTTGTTCTTGTACCTGGACTGTAGCTGGTGGAGGTGGCTGTGTGTTTACTGCATTCTGGAAAACAAAACGCATCAACAACATTAAGTAAACCTAATCAGATACATGGTCTGTGGGCGGAGCTACAAATACCACTGACCCTAACACCCTAATAATAATAATAATAGTTTCACGATGTAAACTCACCAATGGCTTTTTGGCGGCGTTGGCTGCTTGCTCCTGAGCCTTTTTCTTCTTCTCCTTCTTCTTCTCTTTGTCTCCGTACGTGCCCCTCATCTTAGCGACAATGTCTGAGTCGGTCTTCGCGTACTGAATTCTCTGAAATATTAACAAGTGTAGATTACCACCTGGAACGTCAGTGTTAATATCCCACTCCAATCTCACCTTCAGACTCTGGGAGGTGAAAATTATTTCCACCTGGCTCCATCCTAAACCACATCTATGTCACATTACCGCATCTAACACATAGTGTTACTTTAGAGTTAAATATCCATAGACACAGAAAATGCCAGTTATACAACATTATCACGATACACTGGTGCTCAATTACAACAGCGATTCTATAACAAAGTATCACGTTTTTATAAATATCCCGATTCGATATTACATTTTTCCCTGATTTTCTGATTAATTAAATGCCGCTTGTTCCTTAGAACAAGTTCTCACAGAAAATCCAAGCGCAGCATTTAAACACTACAAACTTTAAAAACAAGAGTTTAGCATTTAACTGAGAAGTGTGTATCTCGGTCATCTGCCATAATTATCATTCCTAAAGAAACTCAGCAAATAAGTCATGTCTACCACACAGGATGAAGACATCCTTCATGAAGAAACGGTGATTATGAAGAAACGGTGGGGTTTTTTCTCTTCTAATGCATCCAAAGTCTCAAAACACAACCTGACAGTGAGCGCACAGGTTGAGTGGCTGATAGCCTGCAGCTTTAAATGCACACGATTTTCGACAAATAAGCGCTCGCTGTGTTTTGAGACTGGTGTAAGTGTGTGTAATGAGTTGGTTTGAGACTGATTCGCTGACAGAGTTTGGAGAAAAAGGCAGATCACAGTAAACTGACGTCAGACTCGAACCATCATGAAAGTCCACACACACACAAACTCTTTGAACAACAATCTCACCGTGATCTGAAACACTCACCATGGGTTTGTTGTAGAACGGGAAACCTTGCAGCTGTCTCAGTGCGTTCGTAGCTGCTGCGAGCTCTTTGAACACTACAAACGCCTGGCCTCTCATTTTCATCGTCTTCATCGCAACGACCTCGATGATCTGGCCGAACTGAGAGAACAGGGCGTAGAGAGAGCGCTTCACCTCTGAGGATGAAACAAAAAAAGCAGGAAAAAAAAAACTAATCAGCAAAATTTATTCAAGATGCTCGATGAGTTTCCATGTAATTACTCGAATTGAGGTATTTCCACTCCAGGGACGGGACAGAACACACACACACACACACACACACACACACACCAAGACTAGTACAGGACAAATTACCTTGAAATTTATTAAAACGAGTATATTTCAAAACAACATGTTTTTATTTTTCTTTCTACATAAATGAAAGTGCTGATGTCTGAGGAACTTTTAAATTATCCAATTTTCCATTCAAAAACAAGTCAGAGAAAACAAAGCATTATCCCAGCATGCAACATTCCACACGTTTCCATAAGCAGTATTAAAGTCACAGTGACTCAGCACACGCACCTTCTTTCTTCACGCGATCGTTCAGGTTGTTGATGTATATCGTGTGATTCGGTCGGATGTCCATGTTGCTTTTCTTTCACCTGCGATTATTAAAGATTCATTACACGTCGTATAACCAATTTTAAAAACAAATAACACACTTAAGATCTCTAGCAAACAGAACTGACAACGTCTAACTAAACCCGGACTGTAATTATTGAATTATTCTTACTAAAATTAATGAATAAGTCTCAAACTTACCACACTTACTACACCGGAAATATTTAATGCGCGCTTCCGGTTACTGCTGCGCTTTTTGATGACGTATACGCGTTCGTTTCACCGCCCACTGTAGTGGAGGAGGAAGTGCACTCTGTGTTTGTACATAATAATAACAAGTGAACATGTTAATCGGTTTAAAATTCAGCTATGAAACAATTGTAGGGCTAACGTTACTCTAAAATAAAGCAAAATTTACGTTAGCAGAAAAAAATTGTTCAGGTATTTTTTATAAAAAATGTTACATTTAATATTAAGAAAAAAAATCGTAATATTTCGGAGACAGTCTTATTTTAATAATAATAATATTAACAATATATTATTATTATTATTATTATTATTATTATATAATATAATAAACCACAAATACTCTGTTATTGTCTCAACATTCAATGAATCACTGATTTTATCCCCATAAATTATTTTATTTATTCATTTGTTTTTTATTCTGTCTATTGTACATCTGTTTTCGTGTGCTTTTTATTCCATTTGATTTATTAAGCTAGTTTTATTTTATTTATTACTATTATTATTATTTTTTATTTTATTTTATCCTATAGATTTCTGTCTTGTGGTTTGTACTAGTGAGCGATGAATATTAAGTAAATACCCTATAGAGTACCTGCAGACTTATTGTTCTATACTTGTACAGCACTTTGGTCAGCTGAAGTTGTTTTAAATGTGCTTTATAAATAAATTTGAATGAATGAATTTATTTACATATTCTTTGTTAAATTTGCTATACTGTATATCCATTATTACTGTTATTGCAAAAAATAACTGTTACAAATACAAGAGAGATGTTATTAGAAGAAGAAAAATCATACTTTAATAAAGTAAAATTATTAAAGGGGGAAAATTTTATATTTAAGAGGTATTATTATTATTATTGTTATTATTATTATTATATTTATATAATATATATTAAATATATTATTATATTTGTTGTCATAAATGTAGCCAGTCTCCAAATGTAACATGTGATGCACAATGGGACATAATTCTCAAAAGTTTATGACTTAAAATGTTAAAATGTAAAATGTTTTTTTATCTATACTCAGCAAAAAAAGAAACGTCCCTTTTTCAGGACTGTGTATTTCAACAATAGTTGTAAAAATCCAAATAACTTTACAGATCTTCATTGTAAAGGGTTTAAACAATGTTTTCCATGCATGTTCAATTAA
>JAQMYJ010000010.1:5864110-5901635 GCA_030014305.1 Clarias laeviceps
ATCCCTCCCCTCTGAGAGAGCTCGGCCAATCAGCTCTCTCTAGACCTCCGGCTGCGAGAGGTTACAGCATCACCCGGCAATCGAACCAGCGATCTCCGGATGATAGGGCGAGCACTTTACTACTGCGCCACTCGGAGGCTACCATAAGTATCTTAATCTTGACCAAAATGATTTTTGGAATTCCAGTTAAAGAGCTTCCTGGCTTAAGTCCTTTTTGTGAACTTGGGAATCCATTGACCCAGATCTGAGCGAGTCCTGCATCCCAGGTAGCACACATTGAATTTCAGCCATTAGAATCATCCTGCATGCCCTGTCCTAACACATTTAACTTATACAATCCTTGTTTTGATTTCCAAATTAAAAAGGCATTGTCTTGTGATGGCAGAGCAAGTGAGAAAGGGGTCTGAGCCCTGAAAATGTCAGAGAAGTCACTCAGACACACGGTGAGAGTGGTGAAGATCTTTTTCATCTCAGGATTGAGGAGTATTGGACTCCACAGGAAATGTGAACATTTTACCTGAAATATCTTTATATTGAAAAAAACATTATTATTATTATTATTATTATTTTAAACAGGTACTCAGATACTAGAAACAGGATCTAATAATATAATTAGTAATAAGAAATATCACAGAAACCTCGTCTTTCAGCTGCGGTGAGGAGAAACAGTGAGAATAAGACCACAAGTCTCTTCATTTCTCTAATCATCAACGTCTCAGTCCGTGTCTGGTTTTCATAAACTTTTTTGAATGCGTTCTGTATTTATATGATTTTGCTTAATGTTGAATGTTATTTATTAACCTAAATGAAACATTATTAGACTGTACTTTGTACTTTTTTTTTATTTTTTTTTTACTATTTAT
Organism: Clarias laeviceps; assembly: GCA_030014305.1. NCBI lineage: Eukaryota > Metazoa > Chordata > Actinopteri > Siluriformes > Clariidae > Clarias > Clarias laeviceps. The sequence goes on from JAQMYJ010000010.1 coordinate 5,864,974, forward strand.
GTGACTTGAACTGTAGTAAAGTTGGATAACGTTTTCATATATCATGTAGAAATTTGGGAGCCATGTTGGGTTGTTCTCAATAGTTGGGACACATTTTCTATTTCCATGGTCTTTTCTGATTTTTATTTCTTTCTACTCTGTAAAACAATGCTGAAGGCATCCATAATATGCAATAATCTGCTTTGAATGGTTGATATTGAGATGTGTCTGCTATTCATGTTTTCTAAAGTCTTCATAACGGCTGGTAACTCTAAATGAACTTCATTTTTGCAAATATTTCAAATATACCTCTTCATATAGCAGAGGTATTATGGAGTTTGTTTTTTATTTCTAAGTATTTTTCATATACAATTATTAACATTATATACAGTAATTTACCTTTGAGTTGTTTTTCATTGCAAACATGTCCTTGAGCTGTAAAAATTGCATAGCGTGTTCCATTTAAACAGTTTATGACTAGCAATTTCTCATGAAGCATTTTGTAACACAAGATTTATGTGTTCAGATATCAGCTCATTGTGAAATAAGGTTTTATATTTATTATGTATGGTTCCATCTACGTGTCGTCTGGCCGCTCTTTCTGCGGCAGTTATTTATTGGGTTGAGTTGCCAGCTTGACGCCCGATTGTATCTGAGTACTTGGGGTGAAGGCCCTTGCTCAAGGGTCCAACAGTGGTGACCTTGAACCAGGGACCTCCTGGGCTGCAGTCCAACACCTTAACCACCGAGCCCCTGCCACCTATTTTAATTATTTACTTTTTTCCCCTAATTTAGTCATTTCCAATTCCCACCGGTCACTAGCTCCCACATTAAGGCTACTAATACTAATACCAGTCAGGGAGGGCCGAAGACTGTCACGTATTTCCTCCAAACCATGTGACGCCAACCACATCTTTTTTAACTGCTCACTCACTCAAGCGCCATTGGGGGCAGCATGACACACTCAGAGGACACACGCACCCTACTTAAAGAGCTCGGCCAATCAACTCTTTCTAGGCCCCCTCGGCTGCAAGAGGCTACATCATCACCGGGGAATCGAACTAGCGATCTCTGGATGATAGGGTGAGCACTTTACAACTGTGCCACTTGCAGACTTATTATATTATATATTAATACAAAACACCAACAATAATCCCATAACTGCATTAGAGAACAATTTATCTTTCCAGAGTAATCATTTATGAACATGCTGTAAATGTTTTTGTCTGTTAAATACATGTCCTACTAGGGACAGTAAGTATTGCAGTAATACTGTACTGAAAACTTAACTGTTGAAACAAGATGGCTTAATGGTAACCTTAAATTGTGTACCCCATATGTGTAGTTTAGTGCCAACTGAAAAAACTAAGCAAAACAGCATCGTTGCCCTTGAGTTCAATATATTACACCAGAATCCATGATACTGTAATAAACAGGCTTAAAAACACAAAGTAGATTGCACTATACATATTCTAGCATCAGAAGTTTGTTAGCGTAAGGAAAAGTGTGGCATGGTGTCCCACAAGGTGCCCCTTCTTTATTATTGTCCTGTTATATTTATCCCTGTAAAGATATGGAGGCAATTAGCTAATATAATTCTGGCTTTTGCTTTTATGGTGATGACACTCAATAAAACTTTAGTAGCACAGATAAGCAAAGTAAATAAAAACATCCTTCTCCTAAATTCAGATAAACCAGAAATATTCATGGACCTTGAAGGACTGAAGACATAACATTTCTAGAACAAATCATTATCATATGAGAAACAATCAAATCTTTCCAAATAATAACTCTGAAATGCTTTGAGACACTATTGCATGAAGTGCCGGCACTAGCTTAACTTAACTATAGTTATGAATATGACAGAGTAAATCATTACCTGGAAAACATGTGAGCAAAGTCAGGGCAGATTTAAAGCAATTTTTTACAGCAAAAATACTTAACTTTACATTCTGTTTAAATCTCTCATGTGAAGCGAGCCTTGTTCAGGACTGAAACACTTGGCTCTATTAACCTTGACCTTAGGCCCAAATAATCTAAAGAATATATGTCAGAAAGTGTCCCTGTCCTTTAATTCATGTAGTAGATGGCTTACTGTCAAATGTGGTTGATATTTAGGTGCTGATATAAAGGCTAATTATTATGTTAATTATTCATGCAATGTGGTATTTCTAATCACAGAAACCAGGTAGGGATTATATTATATACTATATTAACCTTTCATTTTAATCTCATTATACAACTGAACAGTTGTGGGTTAAGGGTCTTGCTTAAGGGCCCAACAGTAGCAACATGGTGTTGATGAGGTCCATAATGTTGACAAATGAATGTTGTAGCAACATTTCAACATCCAAAAATTCCTCCCGGGACTAAGCAGTTATGAGCGTCAGTGAGATGATGTACTGTATACAGAAGAGGGTGGATAGCGTTCTTCAAAAATGCATTTGGCTTTATTGTTCTAAGAACCAAAGAAATCAAGAACCTGTGCAAGGAGTGAAAAATGTTTCATCAGATACTTTACATGGTCCAGTCTGTATGGGGTTCAGTCATTTATGAGCAAACCAGAGGAGAAACTTTGAGAAGAGAGAGGTCACAGAAGGAAATTCTAGAGGACTCAAAGCGCCTTGAAAAAATTAAAACAAAACACAGAAAATTTTAAGATTTCAAATTGGGCAGTCTTAAGTTTGAGAATGGTTGACTTAAAGACTTGTAGGAAAAATATTTTCTAAACATATTTTTTGCCTCCAGCTACTCATGCCCTACCCCGGGATGGTCCTGGGCAAAGTCCTTTATTTTGGTCCTTGCTTTATTTCTTGATTTAGTTTCTTGCACAAAAATACATACTAAGCAAAAACTTACCGTTGAAAAGTTATTTAATGTTGTGTTTAGTTTTTTTTTTTTTTTTTTTACAATTGTTCATAATTGTTCTGTGTCTTGCATACACATACACAGTTCTTGAAAAAACTCTCTTTGCATATTTGTTCTACTTAAATGATTGAGATTATCAAACAAATTTTAATATTACCTAAAGATAATGCAGTATCTTTAGGTAATATTATAATGCAAGGAAATGCAGTTTTTAAATAATAATTTCATTTATTAAGGAAAAAAAGCTGTCCAAACCTAGCTGGTCCCATGTTAAAAAAATAATTGCCCCTCTTGCTAAATCATGAATGAACTGTGATTTTTGGAAAGCTGAGTTAAGTTTCACTTTCCACACCCAGGACTGATAACTTTCAGACCTGTTGAATCAAGAAATCATTTAAGTAGAACTTGCCAGAGAAAGTGAAGCATGCGAAAAGATCAAAAAAAGCAACATGATTTAAAGAAATTCAAGAACAGGTGACAAAAAGTAATTGACATGTATCAGTCTGGAAAGGGTTACGAAGTCATTTTTAAGGCTTTGGGACTCCAACGAACCACAGTGAAAGACATTATCCACAAATGGATAACAGGGATATACTGTACCTTCCCAGGAGAGGAAAACCTACCAAAATTACTCCATGAGCACAACAACGACTCATCCAAGAACTCATGAAAGAACCCAGAACAAAATCTACAGAACTGCAGGCCTCAACTGCCTCAATTAAGATCAGTGTACCTGAGTTCCTGTCACATTGTGTGCATATGGAAATGCTCTTACTATGCAACTTCAACAAGTGTTTAAGTGATCTCCATTTACGATTTTTTTCCGTCCACATTTCTTCCACAACGTTCACAGTTCAGCACTATCCTTCTAGGTATTGATAATGTGTTGAACGACTCTTAAACCAGTTCTGTAAATTTAAAAAACACTTCTGAAATGATGACTTTTTTTTTTTTTTTTTGAAACAGGAGGGATCAGGAATAAAATAATAATAATAAAAAAGGTAGAACTAAAATCAGCAATATATATGGGTAGATTTACAATTATTGCACTGGATTGGGAGGAGAATGTACTACTTCACCATTATGCTCATAACAGCAGATGGAAAAAAACTGTTCTTCAGTCTGTTAGATTTTGCATGCAATGTTCTGTATTGCTGTGTACAAGGGAGGAGTTCAAAAAGATTATGTCCAGGGTGTGAGGGGTCTGCAGATATGCAGATAAACCACTCAGCATCCTCATTTCAGCTGAGCAGATGGTTCGACCAGAGCAGCTCAGATGTTTTGTCATCTGGACAATATGAGTTTTTCACTGGTCTGGTTCACAACTGCTTCATCGCACCACATTCCACATTCCTAAAACCTGACGGCATGACGCTGGAAGGTGTGTGAACAACATTCCCTTGCACCCATGCCTTTTCTCCAGGCAGTGGAGGATAAATGTGGTGAAGTTGATATGGGGCTTTGAATGGCTGGATACTTCTGTCCAGAAAAATCTTTCCCTGATGGTTAGCCAGGGGAAAGAATAGAAAAATAGGAAGAAGGATGCAGCCTAATTTATATTTTATCCCCCAAACTAAAACTTAATATTACATTTTTCATATGATTCAATGAGTTTTAATTTGATGGAAATAGTAGGGAAAATAGTTTTGAATTGCAGTATTTGCATTCGCTAGAGATTTGTAGAGGTTTGCATTTTATGTTTGGAAAAAAACAGCCACAAATTCATATCTTTATTGAACACACTCATTCAACATTCAAAATGGTAGTGGAAAATGTAAGTGATCCCATTCTTCCTGGCAGAACTGCTTTATCTCTGTCATATTCAAGTCATTCCATATCATCTCTATTGGGTTGAGGTCTGGGCTCTGACTCAGTCACTCCAAAAGTCGGATTTTGTTTTTCTGAAGTCATTATGTTGTGGAAACAGAGATTCAGCTGACGCACAGACATTCTCACATTATCCTGAAGAATTTTTTTGATACAATTGAAAATTCATCTACCCCTTAATGACCGCAAGCTGCCCAAGCCCTGATGCAGCAAAGCAAACCCAAATCATGATGTTTCCTCCACCATACTTTACAGGTGGGATGATGTTTTAATGATGATATGCAGTGCACTTTTTTCGCCAGATGTAGTGCTACGTGTTCTTTCCAAATAGTCTTTAGTTTCATCAGTGCACAAAACATTTTGCCAATACCGCTGTGGAGTATCAATGTGTTACCATACTGTAGAAATTGTACACAAATTGTACACTGAAAAAGATGATGTATCAAGACTTCTTGATTGAACACAAAGACTTACAGAGAGTTTAGGTTTTATGATTGCAGCCAAAAACTTTCAAAGACATTTAGAAAGTCTTAGAAAGTTTGTTTTCAATTAAGAAATTATTGTAAATTTGTAATTTTTAAATTGTTATGTATATCTGGGATTCTTTTTAAAATCTGAAAACCTTTTTTTAAATAAAAAAAAATAATAATGTTTTTAACCCTTAAAACCCAAGTGGCACAGACCTGTGATGGCAACACAGCATACGTCAACTAAGTTAAAAAAAAAAAAAAAAAAAAAAAAAAAATATATATATATATATATATATATATACAGTATGTTCTAACGTGGAAACTTCAGACATGAAACTGTGCATTTAGGTGTTCGTATATATATCATGTATAATGAAATTTATCATTATTGAATTTATCATTATGAAGGGTAAATTTTACCACTAACGGAATATGGGCATGACTTTGCAAAAATTTAAAACTCTCAAAATAAGCATATTATTATTATTATTATTATTATTATTGTTGTTGTTGTTGTTGTTGTCATTAAAACTGAAAACAACCATAAAAAACACATGATCATGTGTATCTGTACTATTTCTTGTCTATGTGACCCATTTACCATTTTTTTGCTCAGTCATGCTTGTGTAGAATTCATATAATAAGCATATTGCTTAGGTTGTACTGAAAAAAAGAATATGTCACTCTATACTGCACAATCCTGAGCCATATATATGTTTATTTAAAAAAAAAAAAAAAAAAAAACTTTCCATTATAGAGTAAAAAAATGGCAAAACTGTAAATTCAGAAATTACACCACAGGGGATATTAAATTATATACAGATTTTTATTATAGCGTATGCATCTCACGTATAAGTAATTAAATTATATATATATATTGTAAGCTCCATGTTTTTATTTTTAAAAATCCGTTATTAATGCATTTTGAAGACAGTTCGCGCTTCCTGATTGGTCAGCCTTATGATTGGTTACTGCAAATGATGTGTACCAGCGGCTCCGCCCCCACGTGGTCTCTTCGCGTCACGTGGTTGCGTGCAGTCTGCACAAGAGAGAGCGGAGTGTCCTCTGTCTGTCTGACGCCGAGTTTACTGTCGGAGATCTGCAAATGTAAGTGTTTCCCTGTGTGTATCACATTTCTACTTCATACAGAATACACAGAAAAGCGTTAAATAATCACTGGAAGGGTTTGTTTGAGTCTGTTTTGCTTTGCACCACTCACTGTTAAACAAAAGATCTGCAGAGTCGTCTATTTCAGAGCTCAGGAGTTTAATTATACGGCTGTTTAATTATACGGCTGCAAATTTATAGCATAACGTGAAGTTTTTAAACATTTTGTAATTATAATGTTTTTTATGGGGGGGGCCTTCCAGCGATGGCTTTCATTTCCCATCCACATTCTGACAGATCCCGCCTACTTAGCAATGATTGGCTGGCACGGCGCCGGGATCTGCCCGGTGATTGGCTTGTAGCTTAAGTCTTTTGGTAATTTGCCAATCATTGAACAGGAACCTCGAGTCATCGAAAACGATCAGGTGGGAAAAAAGGATTGTTGGAGAGTCGTTGACCCGCCCAGTTTATCTCATTATCTGCGCATACACACCCACACACGCGCACACACGGCTTGAAATGGTTTTGTTCAGATATTCTGCTTTGTCATTGTGCCTGGTGCTTTTTAACCCCAGGGGTTTACTTGTTTTACTTTAAATAATTAAAGAAGAGCACTTTGAAGTTTACTACTGCTGAAATACTTTGGGGGATTTTCTTCTTGCAGATGTTTAAATTATTAATCAGAAGAAACTTGTGTAATAAAAGCTCCTTTCAGCTTTCTAATCCTCTCGAAGCGCATGACCTGCACGAGACATGGCCTGTATTCGACTGGATCTGAGGCTGGTCCTCAGTTAGACCGAGCTCTTCTTTATCCCATTCAGCAGGCAGAGGTTAGGCGTTCGGTTCGTACTGATTGCTGTGGGTACAAACTCCAAGAGTGCACACAAAGTAAGAGCTTATCTTGCACACCCTCACCACTGACCTCGAGGGACACGAGTGCTGAATCAAATCCAAAACTCTCTCCCTTCTTTTTCTGCTCGTCATTAAATCTCCAGCAGTTTCCTTGTCTACCATGTTGAGTTATTCTCTCTAGTGCTGATGGCCGGTTGAGAGGATGATCTTGCTGGATCAGTGCAATGTTGAGAACTGCATTGGTTCAGGTGATCTAGGGCGTTCTCACATTAGGACCTCGGGATCGCTTGACTTAAAGTCTGGTTCGTTTTGATCAGTGAACGAGCGTGGATCAGACATGGAAGCCAGTCGTACCTGAACATGAGGCCCCCCCCCCCTGCCACCTGCTGCATCGTAGAATGCAAGTACACCCGAGTACGGAGAACAAAAGTAACGTGAACTCTGATTGTTTGGTTTGCAGCTTTAAATCCAGAAGAAATTATTGTTTCTATAGAAACAACAGGAATCGTGCATATAATCTGAAACTAACAACAGAAATTTTTTCAATGAATTTTCAGTAAGCACATGCTTATTTAACCTTTTGGTTTGTAATGTTTTTCATCCTGAAGAAAACCTTTATGAATGAAAGAAGAATTTACACTTATGATAAAATGAATTTTTTCAAACAGTTTTAATGTTGGTATATTAACGTCTTTTGTAACGTTTTTGTACTTTCCTCTTAGCTTTTTTTTTTATTTAATTTTTTTAAGTTTGGAATTGATTAAAATAAATGTTTTACATAATAGTTGTAATATTTTATCTCTCTTTCAGTGTTTATTTATATTTATAAGAAATGGCTTCATCTTTATACATGTCATATATTACCAACCTGTAGCTGAGGGACTTTTGGCATCCAGTCACCATGTCGTATGTTGGAGTAGAAAAGTGTTTTGCACTTTAAAGCCTCTTGTTTCTGATTGCTCTCTCAACAGCAACAAGCCCTTGAGATGTCTGCCGGAAACGCCAAGATCGGTCATCCTGCTCCTCAGTTCAAGGCCACGGCGGTGGTGGACGGCCAGTTTAAAGACGTTCAGCTTTCTGACTACAGAGGTACACAGGAACAGTTTGGTTAAAGGATGAGAAATGTGGTCTTTGTTTCCCAAAGCCTCTAGTTTTTGACGAAGCATGTGATCATAGCCTTCACAGTCTCTGTTAACCTCGTGCAGCTTTGGAGGAAATGTAAAAGATATTTAATAGTCCATGTTTATTATATAATTCACTGAATTTTAATTCAATAAGCTTGCTAAAAATGTTTGTGTAAGCCATATGTTGCAGTTCCACTAAATCTCCTCTAGTGTTGATTATTTAAAGACTGTACAGCTTTATTTATGGGATGTACATGAAGAATCCCAGAGCGTGTCAGATCTTCTCTCTGATTCAAACCACGTTTCACGCTTCCTTCCCCAAACACTTTTCCTTTCAATTTAAAGGGAAGTATGTGGTCTTGTTCTTCTACCCCCTGGACTTCACCTTTGTGTGCCCGACTGAGATCATCGCCTTCAGCGATCACGCCGAGGAGTTCCGTAAGATCGGCTGTGAGATCCTCGCCGCCTCCACCGACTCCCACTTCAGTCACCTGGCCTGGTGAGGAGCGCCTGCAGCACACACATGCACACACATACACACTCACTCACGATCTGTATTGCGATTCAGATAGAGGAACTGCAACGTTTTACCACCTCGACTACAGATGGTCCCTGACAAATGAGTTCTGTTCCGAGAGCACGTTCACAAGTCAGATTTGTTCTTAAGTCTGACAAAGTGAGTCTTGTTCGCCTTTGACATGAATATACAATGTAAAGTACACCAAACCACATGATTAAATCTGTCCTCTTTCCCACACTGCCATCATGTGGCCAAAAATCGTTATCGCGCCTAAGAAAATGAATCTCACATAAAAATGTAGCATGTTATCTCAGCGTCTTTAAATCGCGAGGGGAATCCCAGATGTCATTTTGTCTCAGAGCTGTTTTCCACTGGATTGGACTGTGAACTGTTGAGGATTTTCCAAAATTCGGATTATAATTTTTTTTTATCATCGTGCTTCCGGACTGATTCATTGAAACCGGTGAGGCCGACTCATTTCTTCTGCACGCACGCACACGTACAACATACAGGACTATAAACATTTTATACATTCACTTACACCGAGAATACTGTATATAATTGTAAATATTGGTATCTGGTGGACTGCAGGGTTTTTGTACAACACATGTCCGCTACTTCTGTGATTGAACTGGAAGTAGAACCGCGGTCGGGGACTACCTGTACATTTTAAAAACGGATTTTGAAGTTACTTTGGGGATACATGAATTGACACACAAAACAGTTGTGATGCAGCACTAAAACATTTTTTTTCCAATCTCCAATACACATACAAATGTATATAGTGTGTCCCCCAAACCAATGACATCAGTTTATAAATCTGTCTGATTACATTTTTATTCAGTGGGGCTACAGCTCTAATCTGTGGTCACTTTTCTTTTCCTATCCTTGGTATATTTCCTGTGCCGTTTTAAATAACAAGAGAATCCTTGTTGCTCACCATTACTGTCACCATGGTTACCGCCATTAATTGAATGAATGGTTTCGTACCGCCTCAGGAACCTTTTTTTTTTTTTTTTTTTTTTCCCCTCCCACGTTGTGTCAGGAAACTTACAAGTCTAAGGTGTCTTACACATTTACAACATCAAACAAAGTACATAAGGGGATAATAGAACAGGAAAAAGAGAGAAAAGGAAGAAACAAAAAGAGAATTTATTTACTGTAACGTCTTGAACTCATTCTGATCCCATGCGTTGGCTTGTAACTGACTGTAGCAGAGAACAAGGGCTGTTACTATTCAACACATACTGTTCTTCATAAAATCTTCTCTAACTGCTTTATTAAACCCAATCCAACCTTTCCAGCAATCATCAGATTTGTTTGTATTGAGGCGCAAGATAAATATCCTAAAACAATATTGATTTAACCGGGCCTTTTTTTTAAAAAATCATTATTATTTTTTTAATATATCGTGTGTGTGGACGAGAAGCATTTGCAGGTTAGACTGCATTACTAGATTAAAACCTGCCATTAAAAACTTATTAAAAGTAGAAACTAATGCAAGATTCCTTGACGCTTCATTTTGAAATCTTTCTGGGAAATAGACACTTCCTGTTTAACAATCATCTGAGAGTTACGCTTCAGTATCCTGAAGATTGCACCTGTGATTGATTTTATTTATAAATTTTTTTTTTTTCTTCTTTAATCTAGCCTGTCGCACCTGCAAAATGAACCGTTTCACGTTTTGTCCCGAGCGTCCATAGAGATGCAGGACGTCTTTAGTACAGTATGTGTGGTGAGGTTGTATGTTTCCCATTCCTATGTTCTGTCTCCTGATAGGATCAACACCCCGAGGAAACAGGGAGGTCTGGGCTCCATGAACATCCCTCTGTTGGCCGACCTGAACCACTCCATGTGTCGCGACTACGGCGTGCTGAAGGACGACGAGGGCATCGCGTTCAGGTCAGGACCAAAACGTTTGCAAAGAATACATGGTTACCTTGGATGATGATGATGAGCTACTTTAGTAGTGCATCTGTTTTTCTTATCAAGTTTCTCTAGAGCAAAAACTAAAATAGGAAGCGTTGTACATAATCACGGTCCTTGTATAAATGGTCTATTTAACTTTAACTCAAACTCTTAACATTTTATGAATTCCGTACATCACTCAACTCAAGGTTTTTTCGTGCACACAGGGGGCTGTTTGTGATCGATGATAAGGGCATCCTGAGGCAGATCACCATCAACGACCTGCCAGTGGGACGCTCGGTGGACGAGACCCTCCGCCTGGTCCAGGCGTTCCAGTTTACTGACAAGCACGGAGAAGGTGAGTTCAACTTGCTGTTGCGGCAAACTACTCCATCGCTCGAAATCTCCACAACGCCGCGCGCAGTCATGTGATCTACACGAAGCAGGAAGTGTGCATTAATCCGGTGTTCTAACAATCCATGCTACCTGTCATTATTTGCTACTTTAAACCAACATTCATTGATATTCAATTCTTTTTATTTTTTATTTGAGAGCATAATTTGATTGAGAGATTTTTCTGTCAGAATATGCTACTGTAATTTCTCTATTAATTTTGGTAACCTATTAAAACATGCTCCACGTACTGTTATTTTACATTTACCGCTTTAATATTTAGAAATCTTTTGCTAAGGTGGCACAGATCGATAGACTAATAGACTTCACGCTAAGGTAGCATTGTTTGACAAGTTAGCATGGATCAGCAGAACACTCCTCATCTGATTGGCTGAAACGGCAGGGTGTTTGATCTACAGTAGTGTTCTGTGAAACTTTTATCAGAATTATTTTTTTATATATATATAAAATTTTTTATATATATATATATATATATATATATATATATATATATATACTTTTTATTTTTTATTTTTTGCGCAAATGACCACTTAATGAATTGGAATCTGTACATTATTTAGTGGAGAACTTCAGATTTATTAAACTCTAATAACAGAGTGATTTAACAACATGATGCTCATGCAGCTGTGATTATTTATTTCTTTTTAGCATTTTTATGCCCCCTCCCATATATATTTTAAAGCAGGAGCTCCAATCTGATTGGTTAATGTTATTTTTGTGGACGGGAACGTTTTTTACATCTGGGAAGGGGAATAAAAGTGCATTTTCAGACAAATTGTCGATGGCAAGAAGTTGTTTCAGTGCAAACAGGTTTTACTGATGTTTCATTAAAACACTGTCCTGAACAGTGACGCACATACAAACATGATGCTGATGCTGCCTTTATGCAGCAGGAAGCTTTAACTGACTTTGTTCTTCAGAAATATTTTTCTTTTTATTAAAATGAGTACCAAGAGTGAGCGGTGATCTTAAATCTCGCCTCCGAGAGATTCTCCAGCTGAGTTATTTACACTTAATATAAAAATGCCTATATGTAAGGGATGGGACTCACCAAGTAAATCAGTCAGTGCGTTATCATGATACCTAGGTGTTGATTCGATTTGTATTGCGTTTCTCTAAGTACTATATTTTATTAATATCCTGATATTTATTATTATTTAAGATTTTGTAGCATTTCTATACAAACTTGGCAAATGATTTGTTCTCCCACACAGGATGCAGTGCTGGCTGTGATGTGAGGTGATAAAAATAGTTTAGAGCACCACCTGTAGGATTATAGAGGAACTGCAAGGTTTTAATTTTGGAGTCATTCATGGAATGCCACAGAGAAAAAAAAAATCTTTTATTTTCTACTTTTCCTCATCTGTACGATATAATATGAAATGGTTTTGAACACACATGAAACCTTGTCAGAATAAGAGAATAATAATTTTGTTTTCTCCTCTGCAGTTTGCCCTGCTGGATGGAAACCCGGAAGCGACACCATCGTCCCTGACGTTCAGAAGAGTAAAGAGTTCTTCTCCAAGCAATAAAATGTTCCTCGCACATGTGAACCCCCCCAAACACTGACCCAGCGAGGATACTGAAGCACTTAACGCTAAGCTCTGATTAGACCATAGTGTTTTTGTTTGGTTTGTTTATTATTTTTTTGTTGTTCTGCTGTTAATGAGCCTTAGAGAGTGACATGTTAACACCCCGTCTGCTGTTACGTCATCTGAATTTGTTCAGTCACATTTCTGCTGAAATACCTGTAGTTCTCACTTTTTTTGTTTCCATTTATGAAGAAAGCATGGCGAAAGAAGATTTTGTACTCCTAAAGCGTTAACGCCTGCTTCCTTGTTAACATCCTAGAATTGTCCAATAAAGGTGCTGGTTTAAAAACACTTGTTATAGGCGTTTTAATTGGTTTGTGTGGTTCATCCATCCACCTTGGAGGACGGCTTATGTCCTGTTTTAACATAACCACGTTTATAGCCGTGGTTTAAGTTGTGCATCGTCCTTTAATGTCCTCCTATTGGTGTATCCGAGTACAAAATGAGTGTAGTAGCAACACACACATATTTAAATCCAAATCTTTGACACCTCCAGCACTTTTTTTTAGGTTGGTGCTTACCTGTGCAGGAGTTTGGTGTCATCATGCACCATCCACAAGGTGGTTCACTCTGTGGGCTCTGCCACTTTCCTGCAGCTGTGTTCTGACCTTTATGAATTCCCCAGAAGTGGGAATCTCCCACGATCTCGGGGACCGTGTTTATTTGTGCTGTCCCCTGAGATGTCTCAAATTTCCCCTTGGGATCTTGCAAATTCCCTCTGGGCTTAAGTAAGCTGCTTTGTGCCTGTCAGGGTCACTAAAAATCATTTGCAGGTCATATCATGTCTGATCATTATCAAAAATCTTTAAAATTTTTTTAACTAAATCAGACCGACCAGCTTCATCAGGATCAGAACGGCTCCAAAATAAATTTTTTTTATTTCTGTATCGTCATACAATGAAGGGTATTATGGTGCCACGGTGGCTTAGTGGTTAGCACTGTCGCCTTGCACCTCCTGGGTTTTTGTTTGGTTCCCACCTCGGGGTCTGTGTGCATGTTCTCATGCTTAATGGGTTTCCTCCCACAATCCAAAGAAATACAGATTAGGCTAATTGGTGATCCCACAATCCCTGTGGTGTGTGTGAATGTTGACTGGAGGTCCAACCACAGCTGGAAATACAATGATGATCACTATTGAACTGCACAGTCAGTCCCTAGTTGGATTACAGTGGATGGATGGACGAAGAGGTATTAAACTTGTAATATCCAGGCTGACCACTAGAGGGGGGCCTTTCACTAATTTCTGATGAAGTGAGTTAGTGTTTAACTGGAGGATTCTGTCATATTTAGCAACACAGCAGGTCAAGGCTTTTCAACTCCAGTCCTTGAGAGACAATATCCAGCAAAGTTTGTAATTCACCAACACCTAAACACTAAACCTGGTAATTAAGATTAAGATTAATGGACACTGCTTGAGCAGAAGGATCAGAAGGAAGCAGAAGGATTTGTGCTGGACCAAAACCTTCCAGAACTGGAGATGAAGATCCCTGCAGTAAGTGATGCACTTTTCAGCTGCAAGAAGTTTAATATTCAGCAATGAGCATCTATGTGACTGTAGTATTGTGTATTGTTTATAGCTTGAAAATAAACTACATCCCTTGACCTTATAAGTAGTGTAGACTACTTGTAGTCTGGGTAGAAGTTCTAATCACCAGTTTAACACTCTGTACAAGCAAGTGTGTCAAACACCTGGTGCAGAGAATTGAAAGTAGATGCTCATCGTGAACAGTTTGAAAAAGTAATCTGTAATCGTTGATGCGGCGACGTTTTCTATAAGATGTTTAACATTTATGGAAGGAGTGGAAGGAGTCTCCAGTGTCGGTGCTGTCATTTTTCCGACAGCCTTCACAACACGGTTTCTCGGTAACCTGACGAGGTGTGTTTTTTAAAGAAACAACCTTTAAAAGAAAGAAAATCTGACAGGCTGGTGAGGGGAATGACTGTAGGTAGCAATAACGTAAGTAATAACAGGAACTGACTTGTCTCGCAGACGTTCCGCAACATGAAATGCAACTATAAATGGATAAAAGGTATGACTCTAACACACCTGAGGTAATGAACTAAGTTTTCAGGAGTGCAGCTGTGCAGCAAATTGGCCATAACTAGCTCTTGTGTCACGGAAAGTACGGTAAACAGAAATTAACGCTGATCCCTGACTTGTATAAAGTGCCCTCATGCCGCTATCTGGGGTTACCTAGACTGGGCTTGGCTCGCTAATGCTACCTCTGAACAGACTTGGACTTGTTGTTCGCTCTTACGTCATGGCGTGCATCGTAAATGGGTCACGTAGTGAAAAAGCAAGACTCAGCTCTCACAATTGAGTTGCACATTTGATCGCCAAACAGATTTACAGAAATCAGGATGTTATAGGTTTATATCCATAATGGACGAATTTTACTTGGACTATGGGGAAAAACCAGACAGCACAAAGGATACCCATACAGGCCTGAGGACAATTTGCTAAATTTAGCAAGATTTGCTAAAACAGAGGTGACAGTGTTTCCCACTTTGCCAGTTGTGGAAAAACCTGGATAGCCAAATGCCAAACAGTGCTTTCTGGTGGCTCTGATAAATAGTCAAGCAAGGTTTTGTACCCTAAGCACTGTTGATGTAAAAAAGGGTGTGTTAGTAACTAACTGTGAACTAACTCTACAGTATATATTAAAGTGTTGGTAGATACAGGTGGTAGCATGGTGACCTAGTGGTTAGCATTGTCGTCGTGCACCTCCAGGGTCACAGGTTCGAAATCCGCCTGTCGCTTGGTGGATTTCCTCCCACAGTCCATGACATGCAGGTTAGGCTAATTGGCATCCAGCCTAGTGCATGAATGTTGTCCTACCATGGTTGTAAAAAAGGAAATAAATACAATGTTAATCACCATTGGCCACCATGGACCTTAGCTAGACTACAGAGGTTCCTACATGGATGATTATGTGCTTTAATAGTTAATTATTTGTGTCCTGATGATATGATTGTTTTTAGAGTTAAACAGGGCTTCGACTGGACTGTAAAATTGTTTCGTACCCTTAGCCCTGTTGATGTAAAAAAAAAAAAAAAGGAAGTGTTAGTATGTAACAAAGTGGCGGTAGGTCTAGGTGGCAGCGTGGTGGCTTAGGGGTCAGCACTGTTGCCTTGCACCTCCAGGATCTGGGTTCGATTCCTGCCCTGGGGTCTGTGTGTATGGAGTTTGCATGTTCTCCCTGATGCTTTGTAGGAGTCCTCTGGGTACAAAAGACATGCAGATTAGGTTAAGTGGCCTCCCTGTGGTGTGGGAATAAATACCACGGTCCCTACTTAAACTACACAGGTTCCTAGATGGATGAATGGGTATGCTGCTTAATAGTGAATTATTTGTGTCCTGATGATATGATAGTGAGTTTTAGAGTTAAACAGGTGGACTGATTATTTTTTTTTACCCTTAGCGCTGTTGAGGTTAAAAAAAAAAAAAAAGCAGTTGAGTGTTAGTATCTAACTGTAAACTGACTGTATAGTAGGTATAGGCATGGGTGTGTGTTAGTGCACAGGGACAAAGTGCATTAAAGCTTCAACACTACTTCAACTTGTGTACCTGATACACTCATATCAGCACCACACACACACACACACACATTGGATCTGCTCCTGATTCATTGATATATTGTGAATATAATGCGTATAAAGTGACATATTTAGTGTTTTGAAAACCTGCTGTCCAAATTCATGAAACAAAAATAATATTTATAATATAAAAATTGAAAAACACGTGACTCATTTGCCTAATTGGGACTGAAGTGAAGCTATTAAGAGTGAAGGCTGGGGAAACAACAAGCCAGAGTCTATTAATAGGAGAAAAAAAAACAATCTACTTCTTACTGTATCGACCTCAATCTTTCTCTTTGCTCTTTCATGTCATTTGTGCTTGCGATAGCTCTAATTTTGTGCAAACTACCCGGAAAATGTCCGCGGCTTCTTATTTTTATCTCAGGTTTGCTTTTCGCCGAAACTGTTTTGGGAACTCGAGAGTCGGGGAAATTCCCGCGTTGCTAATTTTTTTTTCAACCATTCACACGCGCGTCTCATTCACTCAACTTCAAAGTCTGGCACAAAAAAAGAAAGAGAGAAGAAAAAAAAAACACTCTGATTAAACCGGTAGTGTGGGCGGGGTTTCCTGGCAGTTCTACTCTCGATGACGTACATGTTAAATATTTGCCCATTTTTGGATTCCGCGATGACGTCAGCGCGTTCTGTGCGTACCCTGCCGCACTTCTGAGCGCGCGCGTAACGTATGGAAGTGTTAAAGTAAAGAAAGCATCATTACGCATCATTCCCCATAGTGGTACACCGTGCATTTTAACCAGACACACGCACGCACACACACACACACACACACAGGATGGAGTTTGTTTGTTTTTAAACAGTGTTTTACTTAAATACAAAAAAAAAAAAAAAAGCATTTACATTTACATGATTTGTCCGGAATAAATCAGACGTAAACAGTGAAAATAACTTATCTGGATGTATTCATAGGATATCACTCGCACAAAGATGATGAAGTGTTGCTGACAGTCCCTGACAGTCCTTTCATTTTTCTTTTCTCGTGTGCATTTTTATCTGGTACCTTAAGAGCAACATGTTTATAAAGGAAATGCCTAAAAACAAAGCACACACACACACATACACACACATACAGCAACACGTTTAAAAGTTTTCTACAAGAAACATACGCTCGAGCTCGTTCAGTGCTGCAATGCAATCATCAATACGTTTTCCAGTGTTTCCCCCTTTTTTTTTTTATACATAATTAAAACAAAACAAAACAAAACAAAAAAATACATCGTGTCCATGAGTCTGTCAAACTTCTCAGTACGACTTGATCTTTGGCGTGAGCATCAGCTGGCACCCGCTGCTCACATGCGTCATGACTTTCTGTTTGAGCTGCGCGACCTGTTCCCGCAGCACGGACGCGGTGTTGGACAGCCCGGCGTTGTCCGACTTCAGCACCTTCACCTTGTCCTCCAGCCGCGAGATGCGCTCCAGCTTCCGCCGCCTGCACTTGGTGGCCGCGAGCCGGTTGCGCAGGCGCTTGCGCTCCGCCTTGACGCGCTCCTGTTCCTCGAGGTCGACCGGCGACGTCGGCGGCGAGCCGTCCGTGCAGGAGGAGTGCACGTCGGGGACGATCTGCGGCTCCTCTTTGAGCGCAGAGAGCCTGGGCGCGTGCAGCGCGTTCTGGAACGCAGGGTGATGCTGGTGATGCTGAGGCTGCTGGTGGTGGTGGTGGTGGTACTGATGATGGTGAGGCAGGTAGCTGATGGTGGCGCTGGGGTAGGTGGCGCCAGGTGCAGCGGGCGGCTGGAGGCTAGTGTTTGGGCTGCAGCTGTTCAGTGTGGCGTACACGGGCGTCTCGGACTGCAAGGCCGGGGGAACTCCTCCGGCGCCGAGGGACACGTTCGGCGGTGCCACCTGGTTCATCTTGTGCAGCTCGTCCAGGGCTTTGACGAATCCGTCCGCGAAGCCTTCCTGCTCCTCAGTGGTGGAGCGACTGTACAGGTGGTACTGACCCGGGCTCGGGCTCGTGATCACGCCTCCGCCGCTCTGCGCGATCAGGCGCTCCAGCTCCGGAGAGGCGAGTTTGAGTGTACCGGCGGCGTCTGCGCTCCCGGCCGGGTAGAAGTCGTTCTTGAAGCTGCGGTAAGGCTCGACAAAGCCGGCGCTCATGCTCTGCTTTAGGAGCTTGTAGTCGCGCAGGGCCACGGCGTCTGGAGTGCCATAAGCAGAGAGAAACGAGTCGTCATGATAAAACGGTTGCTCCATTTTGGTGGATATGTGACACATTTAGAGAGCAGAGCTTCAGTCTAGTTTTAATATAGTCATATATTTCTAGGTTAGATAGGCTAAAGATACACTTTACAGCGCACAATGTCCAAACATCTCGTGTGTGTGTTCCGTAAATATTAACAATCTATTTAAAAAAAAACAAAAAACAAACAAACTTCCAGGTAAAAAAACGTTTTGTTTACTGTACCAAGTTGTCAGACGCTTTTCCTTTTTATTTTCCTTTAACAGCCGTCTCAAAATGATGTCCAAAATCTCTTTCCTTCCAAAACACTTCAAAATCACCGCGCTGTCTTTTCTTTCTTTCTGTCTGTCTGTCTGTCTGCGCTGTCTCCGTCCGCAACACGCGTATCTAAACTTTACGCGCGTCCGCCGCTTCATTTTATACCTCGAAAACGCGCCGCCTACTGGCCGAAACAGGACACGCCCCGCCTGGGTGACGTTGTTGCCAGGAACTACCGAGACTTGAAAACAAGGCTGGAGGCGCGCGCTCGCGTAGTCTCGTTTCCATAGACGCAACTCGGCCGACTGTTAGAAAAAAAAAAAAAAACTAAACTAAACAAGAAAACAAGCAGCTTTTAGCAAAGTTTCCTTCAACGGATGGGAAAGAAGGGAAAGAAAGAAAGAAAGAAAAGCAACAGCAATAACATCAGCTCGGTGTTCTGGTCAGGCTGAGGATGTGCTAAATAAAGCTGAGATTTAGGAGCTGGGGAAGCACCACTTCTTCTTTTATGGCTCACAACAACAGTATTGTTTATGTGTTTATATGTTTATGTGTTTGTGTTGTTATATAAATGTCTACGTCGGTTGTCAAGGCTGGAATGTGTTTAAAAAACATATTTATATATTTTTGTTCTGGAACCTCATCCATTTATGTAAGATTGTCAGATTGGCATCAGAATGATAAATCTCATTTTTATATTTTCTCAAAAAAAAAAAGAAAGTTTTAAAAAATGAGCACTTGACTGACGGATTACATCTTCCCATTCCTTTTCTTCTTCATATTAATTTTCGATACTGCTTATCCTGTACGGAGTCACTGGAACACTGGGGTCACGGGAAGGCTATTTGGCATGCCTGTGGGAGGAAACTGGAGTACCGGGAGGAAACCCATTAATCACAGAGTGTGTGGAAACTTCATGCGCACAGATTCAAACCCTTGACCAGGGAGGAGCGAGGCCACTGCACTAACCACTACACCACAGTGACGTCTCTTAATAGCATGATATAAATAGGCTATATACATAAAAACTTACATAATCCGACACTCTTAGACACAATAGACACAATTAGAACTTGACAAGTAGAATCTTTTCGTCATGATTTTTCGTCAACATTGATCGTATTCATCCTACTGATCCTATATTGATAAGGTTCTTGTAGTTATATTTGTGTGTTTGACTGGTCACTTGATTTGAGTGTGTTTTAATCCAAACCTTAATAACTCATTAACCATTAGACCTGTTAAAAGAGTCTTTGGCTGAAATATGAGTTTAAATTTGTTTTTATTCCCTTCTTTAACTAAAGGTCCAAAAATATAAAGATCCAGAATGGTGTATCTGTATATAAGGTACCTTTTTATACATGATATTATACTAAACTAGTTTGGTTCAGGTTAGAGCTACACAAAATAAAGCACTGTTCAAAAGAAATGAACTGGCATTTCAGAAGGTCTTTTTAAAAAAAGCTTTTTATTTTAAACCACTGAAGAGAAAAAGCTCTTATATAAGTACATGTACGTGAAATCAAAGTGCATGCTGCTGTGACTATACAGATAATAAAGTGATGGACTAATTGCTATTTGTCCCCTTATGGCCTTTACCTCAGTTTCTCTGTTGAGAAGAGGGACCATCTGAGCCGGCTTATGAAATCTCCTTCACTGTGTAGGATGGAGAGAAAAGAACGAGGAGGTGTGGAGGACAACGGAGGCAAGCGGCCTCAAGTTCAAGTTTGTTTAGTTCTGAGCACATTTTTTACAAAAGTGTTGAGCTGAAAAAAATAAAAATAAAACAGTGCATTTGATCCAATACTGTGTAAATATAATATACTGTATGCGGTGCAATTAAACACGGCATAAATGAAGAAGTAGGAATCATACAGTAGGGATAAGGAAAATAATATCGTTATAAATCAACTATGAATAAATAAAATGATAAGATGAAACTTGAGTAAAGCCGGAAGGAAATTAACAAGAAAAGTAACATTTTTAATAGAAAATGTAAAAAAAGATCTAAGATCAAGATTTTCAAAGGATCCTTGTTTATTATATGTCACACATACATGATACAGGAATATGTTGGCTTAGTGGTTAGCACTGATGCCTCATACCACCAGGGTTGGGGGTTTGGTTCCCACATCCAGACTGTGTACATGGAGTTTCTCCCTGTGCTTGGTGGGTTTCTTCCAGATACTCCAGTTTCCTCCCACAGTCCAAAGACATGTAGTGTATCCTGTGATGGGTTTGGCACCCCATCCAGGGTGTCCCCACCTCCCCTTGACCCTATACATAATGCAGGAATCCTCAAGATACTGTAATATATTGTTTAGTGTTAAATATTAAGTGCAGTGTGTCAAGCGATAGACTTCCGATGATGGCATTCAAAAAGGAGGGATCGAGAAACAAACACAACCTGGGTGTGTTTTTGGCGGAGCGTGGAATGACACACCGTTCCAACATGACACCTGTTTTGAACGAGGGAAAGACACGGGTGTCTGTTAAATATGTTAATATGTGCTGAATCAGTATACGCAGGGCACACTGCCAAAGCACCCCCCCCCCCCTCACGCACACACAGGCACACATAACCTCACTCCCGCTCAGGGATTGGAGGAAACCTCAGGTGTCATGCCCATGCATGCTACATGTGTGTATTACCAGGTTACTGGCAATTTTTAAATACTTAATAATGCATGTTACTGATAATGCACAGTTATCTACACAGCGTGGGAGGAGTTTGTTTGACCAGTGTTCAGTTTGCAGAAATCTGTTTATCTATCTAAAGTTCAATTCCCATCTTGGGTCTGTGTGTTTGGAGTTTGCATGTTCTCCCCGTGCTTGGTGGGTTTCCTCCCAAAGACATGCACATTAGGTTAATTGGCATTCACAAATTGCCCATAGTGTGTGTCCTGCAATAGACTGACACCATGTCCAGGATTTACCCTGCCTCGTACCCAAAGTATCCTGGGATACGCTTTATGGACTCCTTCCATGGCTTTTAAGTAAACATCATGTTACAGGAAATTTCACAATATCAACATTATCTTTTGTTCAACAGCCATGCATTTGATTTGTTTTTTGTTTTTCAGTTATTTAGCGCAGCTATTAAACAAGACCCATTTACTATAGAAATGTTAACATATCAGAACAAGCAACTAGATCTAGCGTCCTGGTCCTGACCCATCGAGAACTCGACAGAGCTGACTCAATAGTACAAATGTAAAAGTTTGAAGGAAAGTGTTTTGATAGGGCTTATATTAACATCAGCACAGTACTTAAGGTATTTCATATGATGACTAATTTCTGTGTGCATTTTTTTTCCTGTTTAATGTTGATGTGGTGCCATGTGCTAGATCATGAATGGGCGAGTCATAGTGAAAGCACGAAAGAGAGAGAGAGACAGAGAGACAGGAAACGTAACTGTGTATGTGTGCGGTGGCGTTAGAGAAAACAGTGGCTTCCGTGACTCTTCTTTGATATCTCACTCACTCATCTTCTATATCGCTTTATCCTGTATTCAGGGTCGCGGGGACCTGGAGTCTATCCCAGGAGGCTTAGGGCACGAGGCAGGGTACACTCTGGACAGGGTGCCAATCCATCGCAGGGCACACACATATACACTCACTCACAAACTCATTCACACACTACAGGCAATTTGGGAACGTCAATTAGCCTAACCTGCATGTCTTTGGAATGTGGGAGGAAACCGGAGTCCCCGGAGGAAACCCACCAAGCACAGGGACCCACCATGCAAACGCCATGCACACGCCATGCACACAGAAATCGAGCCTTGCCAGGAATCAAACCCTGACCTTTGAGGTGCAAGGCGACAGTGCTAACCACGACACCACTGTGCCGCCTTCTTCTTTGATATCTCAAAATCAAAATAGCGGCGTATGAAATTGGTTTCCTCGTTCCTATAAATAGACCCGCGGAGGCCTTATAAACAAGACTCACTTCCATGAACTCTGTTTACTGATACCGGATACAAATTAGTTCATTTATTTTAATATACATTTAGGGAATTTTATACTGTATAATTGAACATTGTTACTCAGGACATGGTCCATGCGATCGATACAGACTACAAATTGTAAATGGGATAATTATTTGGCTGACGCAATTTACGCCTTTTCACACCAATTCACTGGATTTGAGTGTAGACTTACTGCTTTAATTCAAGCTGTTTAACAAAACTGTTAAATTAACCATTCAGGAGCTACAACCATGTTTGTACACAGTCCCTTCATTTTCACAGACTCAAAAGTAATGGAACAACCTAATATACTGTAGTTATACATATTAGGATTATTTGTAATACTTGGATGCAAATTTTTTAGAGTAAGTGACTGGTTGAAGTCTGGAACTTGTAAAACCAAACACCAAATTTCCTCCCTTGAGCTGCTTTGCCTTTGATTGAATCTGAACAAAAGTATATACACATTAGAGCTCTATGCATTTTACAGCTATATATACGCCCATGTCATAACAACATATTTGATGATGATGTGGCGTGTAACCTCTTCCACATTCACAATTTCTAGGACATGTTTATGGTGGTTTAATCTGCCCAAAGAATCTTTTTCCAGAGCTGGGCATGCTTATTTTTAGCTGTTTTCTAGCAAAGTCTAATCTGGTCTTTCTGTTCTCCAGTGGTTTGCATCTTGAGGTCAAACGTCTGTGTTTACGTCCATGAAGGCATCTCTTGATTGTAGACTTTGACAAAACGACCTCCTCCAGAGTGCTCTTGACTTGGAAAGATGTTGTGAACTGTTTTTTTCTTCACCAAAGAAAAGAATCCTATGATCATCCACTTTAAAGGTCATTTGTGGTTTTCCTGGCCTTTTGGTGTCACTGAGCTCACCAATGCATTCGTTCCACTCTGAACATTTCTGTTATCTCTCCATCTGATAGGTCTCTTTTGTTTTTGTTTTTTTCGCCCTAACAGCTATAAGACTTTATATTGCCTGGATATTCTGTAGATCCCAGCGATGCCACAACCATTACTGTCCGAGAGACCAAAGGGGCAAAATTTGGCAGTGCTCTTAGAGACATTTGTTAACATTAGCTGTCTAGAACCAAGTTAACTAAAGTTTTACAGTTTTTTTAGGCTACTTTTACAGGAAAAAAATTTAAACGTTAGAAATCTGATTTAAAACAGTATATCTTACAGGAAAACTATCATGTTAGCTAATGTTAGCTAGCTGTCTAGAGTTTACAACTATAAGCATCTATAGGTATTTTGTAAAGATTCTTAATGAAATCTGATCAGGTTATATTAAAATATTAGCTAGCTGGCTAGCATAAGCATAGAAGTGATCAACACCTGTTCAAATTCACCTCAGATGTCCTGCTTGATTGGCTCATGTTAGTTAACTAGCATTAAATGATATGCTGGTTATACAGGATTTAAACTTTAAATATAGTTAAAAAGCAATGATGATCGGGCCCAAGCACTTGCGCTATCGCCACCCAGGCACACCAGAAAAACACTGGGCACATGTATGTATAGGGGAAATACCAATAGCATTATGACGTAATATATACAGTAACTATATAATGGTATCGGTATTTCCCCTATACATACATGTGGGGAAATTCCATTAACATAAAAAAAAAAAAACAACACATTTAAGATATCAAAAATCTCTTCTCAATTTTGCATTTCCAGTGTCTTTAGTTGAAATCATATAAATTCATTGAAAGAAGTATATTAAATTCCATTGGGTGCGTTTTGTAAATAACCAAAAAAAAAAAAAACCCAGTAGAGTAGAGCCCATAACATGAATAGCGAAATTTGTTCAGCTCAATGAGATGTAAATGTGTAACTGAGTTTACATGTATACAGTACGTTTAAGTGTGTGTATGAGCTGTGCAGCAAAATCTTCTGTGTCACTCAGGCATCCTAATGACTTTTTGAGCATGTTAAGAAAAAAAATCCCTTAAAGAACAAGAGGGTCCTTTGCTCACTATGATTTCATAGTGCTTGGGCCCTAACAAGTTAAAAAAAAAAAAAAAAAAAAGTCCCGACAGAATGTCTGTCAGATTGGGTCATGTTAGCGAGGTAGCTAACAAAATATGTGGGAAAGGCATGCAGATGATGATGTCATCAACTTTCAAAGTGACTTTCAGAGTACTGCAGCAGTAATGAGAGATGGTCTCTAGAGAGACGGTTAGCGAGTCTGATTAGTTTTCTGACGAGTTAGGATAGTGATTAATTGTGTCTAAGGCTTATGTGGTGATTATGCTAAGTAGCAATACAGAAGAGTTACAACAGAAATAACAGAACGTAAAAAAAAAAAAATTCCCTCTGTCGATTACTCATTGTTGTCCGTGAAGTAAAAGAGCGAAGATTGACTAAGGGCTAATTTTAAACCGTTTGGATTGTACTTTAGCATCTTATATGTACGATTTTGATTTTGCTCCTTCATCAACAGCAGTAGAGTGTGTACATTTCTGGCAGTTCTAATAAACGATTGTCCTTCGAGTTGGTTTTAGATAAGCGCAAGAAAGAGAAAGAGAAAGAAAAAGACAAGGTGTGAAAAAGAGGCGATAATAGTTTGAGGTCTGTGTATTTCGCAGTAGTCCGTCCACATCAAAGGGCATTTACACAGAAATGAGTGTTCCCTGTACGCGTGGGACGAGACAAGTGTGATGGTCGGACTGCGTGTCCTGAGATCATTTATTTTAACCGCTTCATCTTAAACTTCTCAAGAAGTTCACAGATTGTACAGGAGGCAGGCGGATAATTCAGAGCGACAAGTTGTGTTTTAGGCTAGACTAGGGGAATAATGTGTGTGTGTGTGTGTGTGAGAGAGAGAGAGATGAGGAGACAGTAGTAGTATGTCACAATCATTCACGCTAGTGAACACAGAGCCGGCAGGAGAGCCACGGGGACAAACGCTTAAACGACTTCTCTAAACATTTACACACACACACACACACACACACACACACACACACACACACACACACACATAGAGAGAGAGAGAAAGAGAGGTGAGGCATGTGAAGCAGAGAGAAAGCCATTTTAACAAAGAACATATTCAAACAATAACTATAATGGTTTTAAACAGTTGCACATAAGGGATAGTTAAGTGCAAAAGTTTACACACCCTGATGATAGTTTAAAGAAGACACTCTCAATCACTCACTTATCATCAATACCACTCTATCCTGTATACAAGGTCGTGGGGGGGCCTGGTGAGAGGAGGAGACTTAGCATGAGGCGACGTAAACCCTGGATGGGGTGCCAATCCATTGCAGGCCACACACACAAACAAGCACTCATTCACACACTACGAGCAACTAGAAAATGCAGATTAGCCTAATTTGCATGTCCCATAGGACTGTGGGAGGAAACCAGAGTACCTGGAGGAAACCCACTAAGCATGGGGAGAACATGCAAGCTCCATACACACAGACCCCAAGGTGGGAATCGAACCCAGAACCTGACGGCAAGCGAGGCAACAGGGCTAACCATTACACTACCGTGCCGACTTAAAGAAGACAAAAAGCTTTTAATTTACAGCAGCAACATTTATCATGGCTATGTCTGCTCTCTGCTATTAAAGTAGTTTCTAAACTAAAGATCCTCTGATAAGATATTCAACAAATATTGGTCCGGTATGAATTTCCTGTGTCAGGTATCCTACATACACACCGACTGCTCTCTTCAGTTTTCAGATTTTTGTAATTTTTGTTTAAAATCATACATTTTCCTTTTAAAGCCCATGGAGGTGTAAACTTTTGCACTGTAACCTATATGCATAAAAGTACTAAAGGAATACAGAGAGGATTAAGATGCATTTTCTGTGCTAAGCTGAGCAATGTTAAAGGTGAATGAGTTTAAGAGAGAGAGAGAGAGAAAAGGAAGTGTGCATTATTTGCCTAGAGAAGAGTGAGAGAAAATCAGAGCGAGAACACATCAACTGCCAGGATTGGGCCTCACTGTGACGCAAACAGAGCCCTAAAATACAGCTTATAATTAATATTCATTTTATTCTGCACACAAAGGTTAAAGTCAGCATGTTACATTCCACTACACTGTACATTGCAATTTGAAAAAGTTAATATACAGTGAAAAATAACAAGGCGTTCAAGTCAAACCGGGACTTGTGATGAATTGTCTCATGAATGAAAGTGTAAAACCGAGGACGTTTAATACAGTATAGTGATGAGTCTCTGAGCCGACGTAACACATTTGAACTGCAAACATTTTAAAGAAAGCCGTGCATCCATGAATGAAGATCCCGGATGAGGTGTCTCGGAGCCCAATGCAGTCATTCCCGTGAACATTCAGCGAGTGGAACGCTTGATCCTTGAACTTGTTACCAAATTGAGAACTGTACACACGGTCATTCTCAAGGATCACTTGCACATTACAGGAACTCGGCTGGGAGTTTTCGCCACATCCCCCATACAGTCCTGACCTCACTCAAAGGAGTTCCTGGAGGGCCAGCGATTCACATGTAAATCAGACAGGCAGTCCAATCACGGCTCTGATGTACTGAGAAAACGTTCTACCTTGATGGTATCAAAGCCTTAGTGAAACACTGAGATGTTAAGTGCATTAGTGTAGCAGGGGATTATATAGAGAAATAAAGTGAGTTTTTACTTTGAAAATTGTTCTGTAATTATGTATAATCAAGTCCTGGTTTGACCCGAACAACCCTCATAGTTATCAAATACTGTATAAAGTATATCGGTATTTTTAGTTAAACTTCTAGGAAAGTGCTTGGAATTACATACGCTCAATAAGAACAACAAGTCTTATCAGCGCTTTCCGTTCAAGGCTACAGTCTCCCCAGTCACTGTGACCGTGATACATCAGTTCATTTTTTACTGTGGTGTCAGCAAAAATGGATGCCCCACTTGTGATCTGCATGAAAGATCATTGCTGTGATTTCGTTTTTGGTCGTCTGAGGGTTTACCTGAAGAGCATAAACCTAAGATTTTGAATATCTGCAAACAAAATTTGGACCGATGCTCCAAGGAAGTTCTTCAAGAAAATCATTAATGAGCCTGAGAGTAAACGGCAGAGTATCGGAAGGAAAGGTCCTCAATCGCCGACCGAGGAAAAGTTCAAAAGTCAACCACCAGCTGGAAAATTCATCAACACTTAAAGTTTTCTGGGATTCTCAAGGGCCAGAAGTATCGGAACATCATCAGGAAAAAGGTTCAACAAATCAACAGTGCTCGTTACAGTGAGGCGTTTATTAAAGAGTAGTGTGAGGACTGCTGCCCGAGGGCGTCGTGATCCTGCATGGCCGATGCATGTCCGCACACCTCTGCCCACGCTCTCAACACTATGCAAAAACTTTGTTTTGAGGTGTTAAAGCATCCTCCCTATTGTCCTCGCTCCTTATATATATTCGCTCCGTCGAACTTTCACCTATTTGGTCCCCGGATGCAGTAAATCAAGCTTGTTGTGGAAAATACTGGCGTATTCCTTTACAGAGGAGTGAAGCCAATTTTGTAAATTGTAGTTTTCAACTTTTACAAGATTGTTTATTCCGTGATGAAAAATAACCTCTGAGTCCATCTGGAGTCGTACATTACATTACCGTAGAGTGTGGGTGAAGGACAAAAACAAGATGCCGCCCCGAGCAAGCTGGCATACACAGTGATTCTGACAGCCAAACACACACACACACACACACACACACACAAAGTGACAGCCTGACACGCCTCCACTCCCTCCTAGCAAGCTGCTTGTCAAGCACTTAACTTTAGCCCACGCGGCCAAATGGGCCGAATGAAATTTTTGCGGTATGTCTTGGGCAAGGTTAGCGTTAGCATGCTAGTCAGTGACCCGTTAGAGCCCTTTAGGTGCAGTGAGTCAGGTAACAGTGACTTTCTCTCTCTCTCTCTCTCTCTCTCTCTCCCATGGCAAGGAGAGCAGGCGCAAAAGTGTTGACAGTAAGTTCAGGAAGTGAAAAAAGCTTGTTAATCTGTCAATCTGTTATTGTCTAGTTTATGACCTCCGAGCCATTTTTGCAGTAATGATCAGTGTATTCACTCACGCTCATTCCATGATAACAGATGGTTCATTTTCTTTTCCTTACTCTCGCTCAAACGCACATCCACATCATACAGTATGCTCGATCCCACGATGCTGCGGGTCAGAGATTTGTCTCGAATCAGGCTAATCGTGCTAATGATGAATGCTCGACTAATTGCTACAGTGTGCTGCGATTTTTAGGGGTTGGGGGGGAGGGGAGTGCTGATGCTAGCAAGGCTGTTTTAGGGCTGTTGGGAATTTTTGCCTTCAAGCGCTCCAAGACCTTTAGCATGAGACGGACTGACGACGCTGGGTGAAATGAGAGTGGCAGGAAAAGCTGGAGGTCCCCGAGGTCACACAGACACACACACTCAGACACATGCACACACACTCTGCAAAGATGCTGCTCACTTTGCTCACTTGACAGCCAGCCAGTCTGTTCCACTGTACAGAACTGATGTAAGAGCTACTGACGGCTCTAGTTTTATACTGATGTAACAAAAACATTTTTTGTGGGTAACCAGTAAATCCTAAAGAGGCTTAATGGAAATCATTAAGTTACATTGATTCCCATACAGAGCCTATCAGAGATATTTATGAATATAAATCACTATTTTTACTATTAATGAATATAAATCATATTAATTTCATTTTAAATTATAGGTACATTGGTTCCAGACATATTATTATAACTGAAAGAATAGTGCTGAACTGTTATAGTTAAGTTGCATTGTAAAAAAAAAAGTCAGGGTAAGAAGGTCCCTCTTTTTCAGCTATAACAGCTTCCGTTCTTCTTGGAAGGCCGTCCACAAGATTTTGGAGTGTTTCTGTGGAAATTTGTGCCCATTTATTCTTTAGAGCGTTTATGAGGTAAGGCACTGATGTTGGACGAGAAGGTCTGGCTCGTAATCTCCGTTCCAGTTCAACCCAAAGGTCCTCTTTAGGGTTGAGGTCAATCAGGGATGTGTGTTAGGGCCAGTCAAGTTCTTCCACACCGAACTCATCAAACTGTGTCTTTATAGTCCTTCCTTTGTGCACTGGGGCGGAGTCATGTTTGAATAGAAAAGGCTCTTCTCTAAAGTGTTGCCACAAATTTTAAGCATAGCATTGTCCAAGATGTCTTCGTATACTGAAAGCATTAAAATTAGGTCCTTCACTGGGGATAGAGGGCCTGATTGAATTGAAACACCTAAATTCAATAATTAACCAGATTGCCCAAATACTTTTGTCCATATAGTGTATACTGTACTTATAATGATTATAACATAATCGTTAATATTGACCTTTGACCTTAGTAATTGTTATAATACATTAATACACACTTATAATGATTATAACAATCATTATAAGTATGTGTATTATGTATACATTAAAACTCTTTCTTTCTTTCTTTCTTTCTTCCTTCCTTCCTTCACAAAGGTGATTGATTACATTTTAGCCCCACATATTTCCACTAAAAGTTAGAAACAGGAAGACCTGCGAATCCGCCTCTTCCTGTAAACTTTCTCTCAGATCTCTTGATACGTGATACTCGTCTCGTGCTGCTTTAAGCCGCCTCGGTCCAGACCTGTCCATGATGACGAGGTGTGTCGTGAAGGGATCGATGAGATTTATCAAAGAGCAAACACAACGCTGCATTTCTATGTCGTGGCGTTTGTGCTGAGGAAAGCACTTTACTCTTCCACTCCCTCCCAGACTGTAAACCGCACTGAGCCAGCAATACAAACACATTCGAGATAAATAGTTTGTCAGTGAGATCAGAGATTTTGCGGTGCGCTGCCAAAACATGTCAGAGGTAAATTCCTGGCTTTGCACACTGTTGGCTTTGATTCTGACAACATCAGGAAGCTGTGCCAAAAAAAAAACCCTACTCGCTAGTCTAGCAGTGAGAAGGAAAAAACTGATAATCCTCTGGAAATCTTGGGATCAGCACAGCGACATCCTGACAGTAAAATGTACAATCAATGTGTATGTGTGTGCGGATCTTATCAGTAAAATTTATATCCCTTTCAGAGAGATTTATGTATTAAGAGTAAAAATTCTCTTTAAAAGGTCAAAGGTCAGGAATAAGTGTAAGACGTAGCAGTACGGTGTGTATCAGTAGGACAGGGGTCATGAAGAGGCCAGTGGGAATGATGTCATACAGTAAATATGAGGTGTACAGAATTATACCTGTGTGTGTACATGTGTGTGTGTGTGTATGTGTGTGTGGGTGAGTAAGCTCGGTCTCATCCCCACATCCCCCCACACAACCAAACACACCCAAATAAAACCCATCATAGACACCCCATTGTGTGTGTGTTAGAGAGAGAGAGAAAGAGAGAGACACTATATGAAGCGGAAAATGCCGGAAAATATGTTCAAGCCATGTTTGGGGATGTCTGTCAAGCCTCTTTCCCGTAACACGGACACGCCCTGATAACCTCGTTCAACTTGAACACGCTGATTGCAACACGCCATGCGAGAGAAATTGTTTTAATGCCGGTTAAACCTCAGAAGTTCACTCCTAATCCGTGATCAGATCTAAACAAATCCAGCCAAAGTTAGAAATATGCTGAAATGAAAACAAGGCAAGATTCAAACTGAGGATTCTTTCAAAACTAGGTATTTTTAAAATCAGTGGGTCTAAATCTTATCGTTAGTCCTGAACGTCCAGTATCTGGAGTAAGTTTGAGTTTCTTTCGGCTGCTCATGTCAAAGGGTCGCCACAGGGGTCCATCCAATCCGCACACCACAGGTTTTTTCACCGGATGTCCTTTCTGATGCATTTCTAACTGGGCTTAATGTGGGAAAACACACAAAACTTTTTGCCCCAAAATGATCCATGTCCTATTTTCTCCCTCTAGCTAGTTCTTCTAGCTTCTGTCTATGGAAGACAAAGACCAAGGCTGTGTTCACACTGGAGACATGGCCAGAGATCCGAGTACCCTGAGTACACGTCAACGAAAGACTCCAATGCTACGGTGTACTCGGGCAAGGTTTGCATCAGATATGAAACCTAACGTACCAAAGCACGGAAGCTTCCTAGAATGCGGCATCAGGGATGCCGATCTCATCCTCTGAACTGAATAGGTGTAGCTGATAATGAGGGAAAGGAAGTAAGTGGGTTGTCTCCAAAATATCAATAATATAGGGTGGGCCACAGAAAAGTAGCCCACCTTCAATACAGGTGCCATCGCCCCGTGATAGCCCCGTAGCCGCTTGCTCTCTGTCTGCCGACTGTCCTTCCATCTGGCGATGTGGTGTTTATTTTCCCTTCCTATTCAGTCCTTCTGTGCACACGTCAGAGAGATGAGGTTCTCTCTGAAACAGTGAATAGTGCCCAGAAGTGCATAGACTTTTGGTCTAAGTGCGGGGACCAATTTCAGCATCTGGTAAGTAAATAAAAACAATCCACTTGCTTGTTCATCTTGTCATATAGAGATCACAAGGTCGAGGCAGGATCCTAGAGTGTGCTGATTGTCCGAACTCTCTCAGAGGGGGACGTGGGAGGGACTTGACATCAATCGGGGTTCTACAGCAAATCACGGGCGTCCATGAGCTCTAGCGAGTGGAAGGAACAGATAGCGCTGTCATCCGAGTGTGTTACGTCGGTCCCAACGGTTCGAAAAGATGCAGTTGGCTGGCATCATGTGGCACTAAGGAAACATGTGATAGTCATCTGCCCTCCCTGACTGGTAGTAGTAGCCCTAATGTGCGAGTGCTCCCCCTGCCCCAAAAAATAAAATAAAATAAAATTAAGCATATAGCAAATATCGACTCTATTGTACTCTTTTTTGTGTGTCAATTGGCTGATTATGAACAAACTAGGTGCTAACCAACACCTGCTTTATTGGAGAGTGTAAGAGAGTGTAGCGCAGGTGGTGTCCTTAGGTGGGGTTCGATCAATCCTTATTAGTCTGAAAAACAGTCCTAATAACATGCTTCCTCTGAGAGATGAGCTGTCCCTGCCAGGATTACTCATAAAACTTCACGGAGCAGCTACATGAGCTGACCACATTTAGCTCTTCCTCATATTTAAAAAAGTAATGGCACCCTCCCTTAAGCTGTTTTTTTTTTTTTTCATCTCTCGATTCCAGCTCATGATCCAACCAACAATCACTCTGAGTCATAATGGAAAACATGATTTTTTTATTTGGCCAATATTAAAAAAAAGGCAGTATATATTTCAGTTTTGAAATCTTTCTAGGTTTTTAAAACAAATAAGACTGGTGAGGGAACAACTGTTTATAGCTGCTATAGTGTAAGGGCTAAGGAGAACCTATACTTTCCTATACTATGAAAGCCCCGCAGGCTTTCGTTGCTTACTTAATAGGCCTGACGTTTTTTTGTTTGTTTTTTTCACAAGGGAGTGAAGCAACGCCATAGGCGATTATCGTTAAAAAAAAAAAAAAAACATCAATCATTTTAACTCCACAGGAAGCATGTTTATACAGTATATCTTCATATGGTATTCAGAGTCCTGATCCGAGTATCTCATTCCAGCTGGGAATCACTGAGGAATAAGATCGTCTCTGAGGTAGAAGGAGCTCTAAATGAGCTTCACACACTGGCCTCTGTAAGATGAGTGGAAATATTTTTAGCTTGGTGCTTTCCCCAGCGTCGTTAGCTTCATGATGGTAGCATTCAGGGTTTCACTGAAATGGTAGCATGTACTGTAAAACACACGCACGCACACACAAAAAACAAAAACACACAGACTTGCAGAAAGCTCTTGCACCCGGCCGTGTCCTCGTCCCTCTCCAGTGCGTTCTGCATTAATTGTTCATCGATTCTGAGATGTTTACAGATTCGTGTCAAGGCTTGAATATTCATCCTGCGCTTGAAAGCCGTTGCATTAAAACAGTGTTGCAGCCAGAATGTTCCAACACCCACAAATGACAGAATGAAACAGAACAGAGGGGGGGGGGGCATTTGGGAAATGGAGAAATCTAAACAATCAACAACAACAACAAAAAAGAAATGTATGCTTCTTTCACCTTTTTATGATTTTTCAGCAATAGCCTGTTTCCTCTTTCTGGAATTAGCAAAAGAATTTGTACTGTTTTTTTTTGGTCTCATATGTCCTAAAGACAGTCTTTTGCACATACAGTATAGAGAAAGACCCAGACGTGGTACTCATATCTGTATAGTCGCTGAGTGATAATAATTTCATAGCATGTAACATAACTGTAATTCAAAAGGGAAGTGAGCACCAAAAAAAAAAAAAAAAAGTTGGAATGTGAAGTGAGATGTTGCAGCAGAAATACAAAAAATGTACAAATGATTGATTTAATGTTTATATATGAAAAGTTATAACAGATTTGTATACTTATATATATATATGTTTTTTGTTGCTAGTCTTTCAGGTGCGTCCGTGCGTCAGGTGCGGCCACAGCGGACCATCTGATCTGCACAACAACTTGGCGCATGTTTCATGCTGTATACCCTTCTTGACGCAACCCTCCCATTTTATTCAGGCTTGAGACCGGCACTGCATCCAGTGGTTGGGGTTTGGGCACCGGCTGGGAATCAAACCCGGGCCTTCCGCATGGTAGGCGAGAAACTTACCCATAGGTGGTCCATTGGAGACAGAAATGGCAACCCACTCCAGTATACTTGCCAAGGGATCCCCATGTACAGCATCTAGGAAGGCCTGGCAGGCTATGGTCCATGAGGTCACGATGAATCGGACATGACTGAATGACTAAACAATGTATTAGTTCATGTACAAGGTATCTGCAGTAGTCTTTACAGCAAGGAGGTGAAAATATATTGGGAACGTCTCATTTTACAGAGAAACACTTTAAGATTTCTGAACTCCATTTCATGATCTGATGGCAAGAATCACACCTGCTGCTCAAAGACTTAACGCTGATACGTTGCAGTGTTAAAAATGTGTTCCACTACAAGTAGAAGCACCACTTCATTTCATTTTTTTAATCAATTATAAGTACTAATTATGTGATTTCTTTTTCTTCTGGAATCTATCAGATCGAGTTACTGATAAACAGTATCTTAAAGTATTTAAAACACAATTGAAGTCAAATAACATGAATATGCAAGTCTAGTAGAGATTGATAGCGACAAGATTTGACATTGATTAAACCAACGGTGAGCAGCATTGTTAGTGCCTTTCATTCATTACTTTGTGGCTTAGGCAGTTAGGTGCAAGAATTTGCTGCTCTGTGTAATGCAACTAGTCTCTGCAATTAAACATGGAAATACTGCAAACATACAGCATGCAACAAGGTCAAACAGCGTGGCAAAACATTATGATTGCAGTCTTGTAAAAAAATTGCTCTAGGTGTGAAATGCAAACTAAATGCGGTTCACAACTCTTTTGCTCCGTATGTTAGCTAGCGAGCTAAATCACATCTCATCTTACCTTGACAAGTCCGCCAGTTTGAGACACTTGAGACACATCCGCAGCCCAGAGACTGAGTGGGCGGTATCCGTTGCCAAGGTAACTGTCAATTGTCACTTTGATGGGCTAAATTGGTAGAATTTTTATGGTCCTGTCCTTGTAGGTCAGTTGTAATATGGTGTGAGTGATGGTGTAATCACTCAAACCATAAAAATATCAATGCACTTTCATGTAATCCTCAGCTGAAAAGTAATGATCCTCTATTTAAAATCTAAGGAGTAAAAGTACAGTTTTTTTTTAAATAAAACATGTAGTGAGTAGAAGTAAAAATATCCCATAGGGAAAATACTCAAAATACAGATACGTGAAAAAATACTTAAGTAGTAACACAATAGTTGTACTTAGTTACTTGCCACCTCTGAGTGAACATTTGGATTATTTTGTTTATCACTAATGGTTGCTCATATCGAACATAATGAACTCCTTTACGTTGAATACAAAACAAACTTATATTTTAGGATTAATTCTAAGTCTCAAGCTTAAGTTGTAAAATTTTCTAAACTGTGCACGAGTACTTACAGTATGAGCCCCGCGTGTGTGTGTTATGCCCTGAATTCGCACTTGTGTAAAGTTTTGTGTAAACAGTTAGTGAAAGATCAGAGGTCAGGGAAAATTGCACCTCTGGTTCTGAGTGAGTGAATGGCTGTGGGACAGATTACCTGAAGAGTAGAGTCATTCCATTTTGTACTGACGGTCATTTCCAGAAGAGACGAAAAAGCCTCGACACAATGTCACTTCCCTGCAGATGGGTTTCACAGAAGTCTGAATGTGTGTGTGAATATGTTTATGCATGTCTGCATTTGTGCAGCTGTACGTGACTGTGCGAGTTTGCCAATGAGAGATTGTCTTTGTGAGGACCAAATGTCCTTACAGTGATAGGAAAGCGCCAGATGTCCTCCAAACCGCTCGGTCCTCGCAAAATTAGCTAATTTTTATAAGCGATTTCCCTCTGGCACTTTGAAAACCTGATGGATTTACAGCTTGAATTTCAAAAAAGGTAAAAAGTTACAAAGGTTATGGTAATGATTGTGCAGTGATCGTAGCATTAATTAGGCACGGTGATCATTATGTCAAAAGAAGGTCCTCATAACGCCCACATGTGTATGATTACAATGATAGTTTTTTACAATTAGTCACATGAACTTTGCAGCACATGGAAATTTTTTTTCCAGTTAGGAAGTTTTAGTCAGCGTGCACGATACAGATAGGGTTTAAACAACCCAGCGCCTTAACCATTTGACCCACCGGAGCTCCTGTATTTGTCTTTGTGTGTGTGTGTGTGTGTTGTATCTTGGTCTTAAGCTAGTAGCTTTGTAGCACAAGTCA
This sequence comes from Clarias laeviceps, assembly GCA_030014305.1. Classification (NCBI taxonomy): domain Eukaryota; kingdom Metazoa; phylum Chordata; class Actinopteri; order Siluriformes; family Clariidae; genus Clarias; species Clarias laeviceps. The sequence goes on from JAQMYJ010000010.1 coordinate 5,901,398, forward strand.
ATATTTTAAATTGGATTAAATGCTTATGTGGAAAATCCGAGTGAGAAACTTGCTGCAGTGTGATATAAACAGAGAGAGAGAGAGAGAGAGAGAGACATATACTTGTACATGGAGAATGCCCGAACCTTTTCAACTTTTTGTTCTGGTGTGATGTCTGGTGTACTAACTGGACTCCATATTAACATCAATTAACAACTGTTATGCTGAACTGCCTGCCAACTAACACACAGTATGAATG